>VXAV01004443.1:19737-70462 GCA_013399715.1 Alectura lathami
AGCCCGGGGGGAGCTGGGGGTCACCTCGTATTTCAGGAACGTTTC
This sequence comes from Alectura lathami, assembly GCA_013399715.1. Lineage (NCBI taxonomy): Eukaryota > Metazoa > Chordata > Aves > Galliformes > Megapodiidae > Alectura > Alectura lathami. The sequence continues at coordinate 19,783 of VXAV01004443.1, forward strand.
GGAGTCAGCCTCAGAACCTGTCGGATGTGCTGGCTGCCTGCCTTACGAGCCCTCTGCCAGCCTTAGCCCAGCCACGTGTGTTAACCCACCGCTGGTAACAGCCTGGGTGTCAGTGAGCTGCTGGCTTCTCTCCTGTGGCAGCCTTTGGTTGCTCATTGATTTCTGGACAACGAAAGTTGTCCAGCCAGGCTTTATTTGCAAACAGGTCAGTACTGGAGAGAGCCCAGCTACTGAAAACAGGCTCTGCATGATATTTAGCCTTAGCTTAATTAGGCAGACAAACAAACAAAAAGAAATAGCGAGCTTTGGACAGTTTGGAACATGATAAAACACAAGCGGCACTTCTTTCCATTCCGTAGGAGCAGGATGAAGTTCGCATCGTCTGCTGCCAGGGGAGATGCTGGGAGCTGCTGGAGACAGACATTAGTCACCACAACCCTCTCTGTACGTGCATTGCTACTGTCCCTCCCTCAGCAGTGATGGTTTTGCCAGACAGCTGCGTACTACCACAGGCAGAGAGGCCTGAGCACTGCACTTCTGTGCTTTACATGGTGCCACATCAAGGTTAGAGGAAGCAAGGCCCTATCCCTGTTCATAAGAACAAGTTGATTTAGTTTCATCCTTCACAAGCAATATGTTAGCCTGTTATTGTTCCTTTCCTCAAACCAGCCTGGCACCTTGGTCTTATTGGTCTTTTTTTTTTTTTTTTTTTTCCCCCCCAATCCTTTATTAAGACTTCTTCAACAGGCTGCAGTGCAGAGATGTGTTGGGGGGCACTGGCTGCATTTTCACCCTGGCAGTGGCCTCCTTTTCCCACAAAAGCAGCCATGCAGCTGCTGCCCAGCTGGTCTCAAGTCAGAGGTGTGACGGTGTCAGGAGAGTGGCATATCTGACATCAGGAATGTATCAGACTAGAATCTTCTTATAACCATTGCTTCATGAGGCCTGCTCCCAGCAATCAGACCCCTTGCCTTCACAGTGCAGGCTTCCTGTGAACCCGATGGGATCTGACAGGCAAACATGGCTCTGGCCACTGGGAGTGAACATGGATGAAGGCCTTCTGCTCAGCTTCCTCTGCTCAGCCAGAGGTCCTCTCCTTTCCATGGATGCACAAGCAGGTGAAATGAAGGTGAGCAGCTGTAGTTCCTCTGCAGAGAAGGCTCAACTTGCTTGTGAGTACTCCTCCAGGGCATGGAGTATTTTCTGGGGTACCGAAGGTATTTTGTTCTGGATAGCAAGGAGGACATTGAGAGTGAAGTTTGGAGAGAATGGGCCACTCTAGCAGCGCATTGATCCAAAGTAAGGAGATCTTGCTTCGTCTCCCCTGCTGTAAGCCACACAACTCAGGTTGTCCCTGCTCTGGTTGTTTCTGGACATTTCCAGAATGTGAGTCAATCTGATAATCTAGCAAAGTGTAGAATTTCCCACAGGTCAGAGAAGTGAAAACAGTGGGACCAGAGCTTGCAGCCAGGGGCAGTGCAAAGGAGAGGAGCACGGGCTGCCCCATCCCGGTGGCTAGAGAAGCCCAGTGTTTGTGGTTGCATGTGAAGGAGAGGGTCATGCTGGGATGACAAAGCAGAAGACACAGAGTGGGAGCAAGTCAGTGGGACAGCTCAGGGAATAAGTGCAAAGAATGGAGAAGGTATCCAGTAGGTGAAAGGCAGAGCTGCTGTGTGCCTCCGCAGACACCTCCCCTTCAATCTGTTATTTCCATTCTCTTTTTGTTTTCCTTGTTACTCTCCTCATTTTTTTTTGCCGGTGCTAGTAGGGTGGGCAGTGAAGATGAGGCCAGATTCCTGCTAATTTGCCTCAAGCCAGTGCAAGGAGGTGAGCACTGAGGTGAGCAGCCTCTTCATAAGCAGAGACTTGCAAATAGCTCCTCTTCTGCAGATAGATTTAACTTTTTTCCCCCAGGTTAATCAAGAAAAACCACAAAGTGATTGAAAGGATGTGAGCATGTCCAAACTGCTGGTAGACATTTAATGATGGGAAAAATGTAGTTGCAGACAAAAATGTACAGAGGTGGGCGTAGTGCCTTTTCCCAGCTGGGCAGCTTGCACTTATTCCCCACTTGGCATCTGGACATCCTCTACCATGTGCCCAGGCCGGGCAGGATGTCCAGGCCCCACGTATTTGCTCAAACCTCAGACAAGGCTGCAGCCAAGAGTAATGGCTTCAGGCAAAAGCATGGTCAAGCAGGGAGCCATCCTCATGCCTGGAGAAAGCTGGTGCCAGAGCTGGGTACTCTGTCTGGTGGCCCAAGGATGGAATGAATGCAGGTAAGAAATGAGAAGGGCTGATACAAAGGGGTGTGCGGGCAGGGAAGAGCATGTGTGTCTGACAACATGCTGCCAAGCCTACACTTTGGTGGCTTCTCCTAGCTTCCTGTGGTAGCTGACCTGGCAGCAAAACAGTTCAGTTCTGGCTGAAGGGGGATTCTCTGCTTTCTTCTCGCTCAGCTCATGGAGCAAGAACCATGTGTTCTCTCACCACCCCATAAATCCTTCAGCAATTGCCCAGAAGCCCTTGAGATTCACATCTGCACCCGTTCTCACTGACAGACAGCCTTCCTTCTTGCTCCCATCTCTAGAAGACATTTCTCCCCTCCTGGCTATTGCCTATCTGGAGGGGTCCTGCCGCTGAGGGAGGGTGCATGCAGAAACTCTCGGGATATTGTGGAGAACAAGCTGGCAACCAAGAGTACTTGTAAGGTGCCCCAAGCTCTACGTGGAGTGTTACCGCATCCTTTGGCAAGGAACGAGTCATTAGTATCCAATTACACTGAAATCATACTTAATTCAAGACAGGTTAAGACAAAATGCAAATAAAAACATTTGCTTACAGCTGCCAAGATAGATAAACCTTTAAAAGAGGTAGGTGGAATAATGAGAGAAAACCAGACTTCGGTTACTTGCTTTGAAGATTAAATCAGCAAGGCCGTTCCCTCCTATCCAGGCATTTTGCCGCAGGCTGTCCTGACACAGTGAGCAGGGGAGAGCCTATCTTCCTCCACACCTTATACCTCAGGCTGTGTTGACCAAGAAGTGTTTCCTCTTGGGTAACAAGGCACCTCTCATGTCTAATTTCCTCCTAAAAAACAGATTTTTCCCTTCCAGGGAGGTCCCCTGGTTTAACAAGGAGCTCCTCCTACTTCTTGCTTATCCAGGAGACATGCTGACATTTTTCTCAGCAAAAATATGATTTCATTCCTTTAGCATTACCTGGCCAGCCAACAATACCTTGGCTCAAATGCTAACAGAGAGTGCTGTAATGGGAAAAGCATTGGCTTGATGCCTGAAGCCCACAATTATCTTTAATTTTTTTTTTTTTTTTTTTTTTCTGTAAAGATGCAACCAGCTCTCGTTTGCCCTGCCTGCCATTACTACTCCTGTGGGCCTATGGCAAAGCGTGTCTGCCTCGTAAGCCTTGTTTTGGAAGCTAGTTCTGGGGTCAGGATTGAGGGGAGCTGTTTCTGCTTGAGCAGAGACTGCGCTTTTGTTCACAGGACTTGTATTTTCAGTCCACTACGTTCTGGAAGTGGATAAAGGAGCTGACAGTTGAGGTGGGAAGGATGAAAAGTGTGGTGCTGTGGTGCTGCGAAGTAGAGGAGGAGGTGGGGGAGTTATGCCGGGCTTTGGACTATCAGTTCAAACGCAATAGTGCTTATTTGAAGTATAGGACATCCTGGGACTTACAGCTGTGCCCATATGCACTCTCCTCTCTTACCCTGTTATTGTGTCTTTTCCCCTTCGCATCCTCCATTTGCCTCTGCAAGCTTTCCCCCTCCAGTTTTACGAAGAGGCCTCACAGGGATCACACAGAGATGCCCATCAGCCAGCTTGTGGCAAAGTTTCCTTTCTAAACCGGAAGGAAATGATCCAGAGACCGTTCTGCACCCCTGTAGCATGTGGGGCCAGAGGAGGAGTGGAGATAACGGCAGCCCAGGCTGTGATCGCGGAGTGGACACACTTTCCTCAGAAATGATCCACAGCTGTAAAGTAAGGAAAAGGATTAAAACAGGATCACTAGGATGGAAAACGGTGCTTTCTTCTCTGTATGTTGACCCATTCAGGTGCCTGGTGAGGGTCAACGTAAAGAACATTTCACACTGGGACACGTTTATAAGCCTCCAGAGGGAGGATGGGAGAGTTGTCACCTTCAAGGCGAGGAGTTGGTAAGTTGAGTGGGTGGCACCTGACTTGATAAAGGGACATTTATACTTCCCTGGAAGTGAACCGTGGCTGACTTCATTTGCTGGAAATGAGCAGCCAGTCTGGGTGCATTTCAGATTAACATCTGCCAGGTGCCCAGGGAACTGGCCACCATACCTGGCATGCCAGGAGCACCCCTAATGGACACAACCTGAGCCGTGACGTGCTGAGGAAACTTTTAAGGAAGCACTGCACCTTCTCAGGGCAGTCTCCTGCAAGCCAGCCCATGGTGGGTGGGAGGTCTTGCTGTTTTAGACAGGTAGGCGTTGGAGTCTTTTTTTTTTTAAGTATTCCATAAATATTATCTATTTTGAATGTCATGGATAAATTATTTTAGTTACATTTTTGCTTTGTCTGCGCTGATCTAAATGGGATTTCAGTGTTAGTGGTTGCCCGAAGGAATTGCTTGTTGAAGTCTATGGTGACCTGCTAGCCTCTGGCCACCTAGCACCTATCAGGCTCCTGGGATGTTCTCCAGAGTGCTCAGAGCACAGTGATAGTCAAGTCTGCCCCATTTTGGCTGCAAAAGCAAGGTGAGTACCTGGAGATCAAGAGTGGCAGAGGCATCCTCTGGTGACAGAGGTGGCTGGGGATGCTCTTTGGCTTGGAATAGGAGTTTGGCTCCTGGGCTAGATTCATGACGTTCCTCAAGGTGTTGCTCATGGGGTTCAGGTAAAAAAAAAACAGTGGTGAGCAAGAGGCTTCCTCCCCCCCCAGCAGTCCCTCTCCTGTGAGCTGGAATTGAACCAGAGACTAAGGGTTACTCTGAAAGCACCACAGCTCTCCAAAGCTGCCCCTTCAGTGGCAAGGTTAAAGCCTTCAAAGAGGTGTGAGAAATCTGCTTTGTTCTGTGACCAAAGAACTCACTGTCATCCTTTTTTTTTTTTCATTTGCATTCCCTCAGCTAGAGTCAAGAAGGCTGGCTCCTGGAAAGGGGAACAACTGGAGGATCAGTAGGAGATGGGGACCCAGTACTGCACGTGTAGATGCAGGCTGACATGCTTCAGATGGTTCCTGAAGCGATAATTCAAAAGAACGTTGATCTCATATACTGCTGCTTTGTACAGTGGACACAATGTCACAATGGATGGCATCCCTGAGCACAGCTTAAATTGTGTTTGTTCAATTCCTCTCTGGTTTAAACACATTTCTTCCAGCTGCTGTTGTCCTTGCAAACACCTCTGTCACTCTCTCATGCATTGTGTTCCTCCATGCTCACGTGAACCGCACATGAGGGAGAGAGGGAAAGAACTTGGCTGGTAAATGTCCAAAAGAAGAACTTGCTCTTCTAAGCTGATTTTCAAAAGAGAAAAGGCACTGACACTCAGAAATGAATAGACATGCTGGTTTTGCTGTACATCTAAAGAGTGTTTGCAGGGCAAAGGAAGACATGAAAGGAAAAAAAAAGAGATAAATTGGAAATACAGCAGGAAAAAAAAAAAAAAAAAGGTAATGGACAGAGGTACCACCCCTGTCACTGGTCATGTGCTAAGCGGGTGCTCTGCCAGGTCTGGTGATGCCTTGCTGTCTGACAACCTTCCTGGTCCCACACCCCATATTTTTTTTTAACTTTAGTAGAATAAAGCTCAGTCCTTTATCTTTCATCACTGAAAATTTACTCTGTCCTGGAGGAACGACCCTCAGGCTGTGAAGGGATGAGAACATAAATTAAACAAGTCTAGGGGCTGGGACAGAGTCTCAGCAGGTCCCTGGCATGGTGTAAAGTGATGTGCTGAATATAACCTTATAAACGGCCTCTTTTGAATTACAGACCTAAGCATTGTCCTGGAGAAAAAACACCCGCACTCGTCTGCTTTGCCAGCTGAGCCTGGAGGCAGCAGACTGAAATAGCACCATGAGAGGCTGATGTTGAACGGACCAGGGCTGGGGAGAAATGTGACCCTGGCCAGGGCTGTATCTCTGTGAAGTGATGAGCTGCCGCCCGCTGGGAAGCCTAGGCTGGATCTGTGCTGCAAAACATAAATCACTTCTCCATTGACCATCGCTGCCATTTCCCAACAACTATGAGTTGGAAGGATGAAGTGGAAATGAGATCTGTTGCCTGGTCAAAATTCCGACTGCTAAAACTTTCTGCAATCATTTGGTTCCTTAAATTCTGGCAGGCTTGGGAGGCTCCCCAGCCTCTGCTATTTCTGGGCTACCTGACACAGCCCCACTGTCGCAGCACCAACCCATCCTCTGTTAACCCAGCAGTAATTACCTGTGTTATTCCATGAAATGCAGGAACAACCCAGGGAGGAGGTAGTCGCGCCTTCCTCCCAGTAACAGGGGAGACATTTAGTGATGATGTACCGGCTCCTGTGGGATGCTGTACTATTATCATAGCCAAGTAGAGGGGAGTGGGTTGTAAAAGTGCTAAAAGAGTAAAGCATTTGGTCACTTAGTCTCCATTCTCCCACTTTCTATCTGGTTCTGTTTTATTTATAGCCTTTTCATTCACGTCTCATTCTCAGGGCATATTTCTGCAGCGTGTATTTCAGTGTGTGGAAAATCGAGCCTGTTATCTGTGAAACTTGTCCCTAGCTCTGGAGAGGGCCTATTTTTAGGTGGTCAGTTACACAAGGCAATTTCTCCCCCATACAGTAGTTTGGACATGCTCTTATGTGTTGCATGTGAAGTTTTGATCTGGCAGTAGTATGTTGAGGGTCCAAGGCACACAAAAGGAGATGAATTGGGAACCTTTGGGCTTGTAAAGTTGTGTATGGGTGAGGAAGAAGCTGAACTGGTTATCTTACGTTTGTTACTCCACCGCATAGGCAGCCTGTCTTTCGGACTCACTCATTTTGAGAGTTTTGGGAATACAGAAAATTATGGAGAAGATGATTTCCTATGTGCAAAGGGACATTTTGGAAGATGTCCTTAGCACCTGCACTGGTTCCTCTTTCCCTGGAAGTCTGAAACCATCTCCCAAATTGTTTCTGGAAAGTCATATTGAATATGGGCGTGTTGCCTATCATCATGTATGAAGTATGCAAAGATGAATATTCAGTGGGAAAATGTCCATCTCAAAAGGCAGCTGCTTGTGAAAGCTCTTGTCTCTGTTGCAAAGGCTTTCTTTTGTTGCATCAAGTCAGGAGCATCAAAGGATAGGTTTGGTATTTATTGTGGGATGTTTAGTGATTGCAATAAAATCGTGAAATACAAGATACCGTTTGCAGTTTGCACTTGTATAGGCAGGAGGGCTTCATCTTGTAGATAGCCTGTCAGCTTAATAAGTTGTAGCAAATGTAAGTGAAATTTGAGTTTCTGCCGCATGTCAGCTGCAGGTGGGAATGCCAGTGTTCACCGTCCACTGCTAAGGGGCTACTCACTGTGAGGTAAATGGGCACGGATGGAGGTGGGATGGACGGAGGTGAGGTGGCGTACTCTTCTACTCCTCTGCCCCCCTCGTGGAATATCTGGCTAAAAATACAAATATTTGCAGTCAAAACAACATGCAAAGTTAGCAGAATTTGGGGAGGGGGCTGGGGGTGAGGCAGAGGAGGAGGCATTGCATTGTCATTTTAATCTAACTCTCATGTTTAGGTGGGCAGAGATGGAGGCAGCCACCTCATTTTTTGTTAGGACGTTGCATTGTGGGGGCAAGCAGGACTTCTCGAGAGGCTGCTTGGGGGGAGGTAAGGAGGGCAGTCCAGGGGTCTCCTCATGCAGCAGTGGTGGGGCCAGAGGCGCAGCCTCTCACCTGAGCAAGGAGTCTGGTGCTTGCAGAGCAAACCTTGTCCCTGCTGAGCAAGGTAAGTAATGCAGGAGTTATCCTCTGGTGAAAATGCACTTTTCTCTTTGTTTTCCAGTCACGCAAGAGAGCAAAAGGGCAGATTTCCTGTGACTGACAGCTAAGAGCTTCATGACGCTGGTACAAGATAGGAGGTTGCAAAGGGGAATTCTGTGAATGCAAAACCTAGAAATGTCATTATGGCATTGAAACCTGAACCTGGACATCACTCAACCTCTCCTTCCTCCTTTAAATCCCTCACCTAAACCCACTGCCTTGCAGCCAGCCTTCCAGGCTCTCCTGGCCTTCAGTCCACAGCCCACAAGCTGTGATACACTGCAAAAATAGAGGAGCTGGGAGCAATGTCTAGAAAAGCAAGCATAACTCTAGGAGCTAGTTTTCTGGTTGTGTCAGCAAGGCCAGGAGACACTCCCAGGCAAGCTATGCTGCAAAAAGATGACAGAAGAAAATTCCCTGCAACCTTCTTGGTGATGGCTGACAGACGTCCAGAGTTTTTGTGCAGGAGTGGAGCTAAGGCAGGTCCTCTCGCCCTGTGTTGTTCCATTGACAGATGGCTTGGCTAAGTGGGGATTGCTGTGAGGGCTGGTGGGTGCGTCAGATGTCAGCCAGTTCACTGAAGGCTTTTGGAGGTTACCACAGGTAAGTATATTTTTCCCAGAATTACATCCCAGCACGCGCTGCACCTTCAGAAGTGCCTTGGTTCACTTACCCAGGTGCCCACAGGTTTCCCCTGCTGTACATCGCTGTTTGCAGATGTCTCTACACAGTGGCATTTCTAACCCTCAGCTTTTCCTCGCAGAGTTTCACCTTTCCTGCCTGTTCTGCAGGGCAGGAGAATCTGCCTCGCCATGCAAGGAAAGCCTTCCTCATCCAGCGCAAAGCTCCTTATTCATGCAGGTTTTGATGTGCAAGAGGCAGCTGATGGAGGGCCAGGAGGGCCGGCATGAGGCCTTCAAATTCCTTCAGACACCAGTCACCTCTGACCTGGCCACAGAGGGGAGGGAGAGAGGAGAAATATCCTCTTGTTGCTGCCAAGAACAACTCCCTGTTGCCCTTGCCAAAAGCCCCAGCTGTCTGCTGCTCAGCTGCTGGAGTAGCTCTCCACTGGCAGCTCCTGAGGTCTTGCCTACATTGGGGAGTTGAATCAAAGGTGTGACTTCAGCTGAACTAAACTGTTATAAATTTTTAATCTAAGCAAGGCTTTAGCAAAACTGAGTTGTTTTTATGTTACTACTGACAAATTTTTATATGTAGGTGAAACTCTAGCTTGGTAGGCTGCAAATGGATACAGGGTTTCACCCAAATGCTTAAAAAAGTATGCAAAGCATTGAAAATAAAAACTGGTCAGTAATATGCTGAATGTAATGTGATTTGGTGTCAGTGCATGCAGAGAATATTATTCATTTTCACGTGGAAACCACTGAAAACCTTCACTTTTATATCTGCTGAACTGCACAGTTTGCCGACTGGTTTTGCATACGGATGGAGGGAAATGGGGTCTGCCCCAGGACGCATAGGAGATTTGATCTACTGCTGTATAGCATATATCATATCTAAGCAGCACAGGGTATAAGTTAATGTAAACAGGAGAGCTTTCTACAAGACCGTTAGTGGAGAAAGTATTAAAGTTATTGATAAAGAGGGCAGAGAATATACTCATTGCACATACGGTACAGTGGCAAAGTGATTTTATACAGTACATGTGGGGACTTTGGCTTAAATTGAGGATAAGATATTTATTACTTGTACAGTTGTGTGATAAATTATTGGCAAGTAGGAGCACAGATGGCTTTCCCTTAAGATCAGGCATCACATGCCACAGATTATCTGGGAAATTGTCATTTTAAAAATAACTCTGGAACAAGTGCCAAGCTGAGAGGGATATCAGTGTCTAATAAACAGACACAAACACAGCAGTGCCCAAAACTAAAATGTGTTTGAATTAAACTATGCACAGAGAGAGCACATACAATTAGTACCTATTCTCTTGCAGTACAAATTAAAGCTTTTCATGCTGTAATTCTTCTGTCTCTTTCTCATCAGGAAATTCAAATAATGTTTTTGGGGCATATTTAAGCTGCTGAATTAAATAGTCATGTTAGATTCTTAAGTTACAGCTCCTAAAAAAAATCGTACCAGAAGAAAGTTAAGTACAGTTCTCAGCAGGCAGTTTTTTCAGCTGTTTTTCAAGGCGGTGGCATGTTTACACCCTGAACGATCCAAGCCCCAGCGCAGCCGTCATTCTTTTCATCTTCTCCAGGAGCTTCATGTGCTCCACACCTTGGTAAGGCCGACGTCTGGAGCCTACCAAAACACACGGGCAAAACGGCAGATTGCACGTCACAGCCTCAGCTCTGTGCTCAAAATGGTGATGTTAGAATGCTGGAGTGAGTGCTCTCGATCAGGGCAGCAGGCTCGCTTTTGCCCTGTGGAGATAAGCGGCGCTCAGACGGCGCTTGCTTATCGCTCGGCCTGCTCGCAGGGCTGAAGGCCGCCATGTGCGACTGAGGAAAGCCAGGGCCCTGTGGCCGCCCCCCCGGTCCCCCGGGAGCCGTCACCTGTCCCAGCCTGTCCTCCTCTCACACGCTTATATGGGCACGGCAGAATGGCATCTCGTGACGCCGTGGTGCTAAATACAGCCTCGGCTCCCTTCGGCCCCTCGTTTAAACAATGTCCTCCAGTGAGCAAAGCCCAGAGAGCCTCTGATCGCCCCGCAGCCTTGGATTTATTTCAAGGAAAATTAACCCGGAAACTGAGCAGCGACGCTGTGATCCTGAGCATATGCCCCTGGAAAAGCTAGGGATGAGCACCTCTCTGAACTACAAGTCCTTCTCCAAAGAGCAGCAAACCATGGATAACCTGGAGAAGCAGCTGATTTGCCCCATCTGCTTGGAGATGTTCACCAAGCCGGTGGTCATCCTGCCCTGCCAGCACAACTTGTGTAGGAAATGCGCCAGCGATATTTTCCAGGTAGGTTGACTCCTGCGGAGAGCCCTGCCTCTGTAGGTACAAGCACACTCGGCTGAATGAATGGAAAAGCCAAGTATCACCCCGTTCAGCTGATGGCTTTTAGCAGTTGGTGAGGCTTGGGAGGAGAACGGCTCGAAGCAGAAGCTGGGCTGAGAAACTCTCCCCAGGGTCTGACTCCCTCAGGGCCGGACCCGAGCTCGCACTGGCCTGAACAGCCACCTGCTTGCTGCAGGAAGGTAGCAGCGCACAGGAGCCAGCTTTGTGCAGCTTTCCTCTCCCGGAGGCTGCTTACAAATGGACTGCTACACAGGGAGTTTGCCCTGGTGTTTTCAAAGGAGCTGCATTAACTCTAGCACAGGTCATTGCAGCACTGTGAGCCTCAGCCGAACAGCTTCAGCAGCTGCTCTCAATAGACCTTTACATAAAGGCTTTGAAATGGCTTGACCCAGAGCTCCTTGTGCTGGTAGGGAAGAAAAGTAGAGAGAGAGGGCCATGGCCCTGACTTCAGTGTAAATTTGTCCGTCATGAAACGGCTGCCACATGCTCTGAGAATGATGCCTCATTGTTGAAACGCATCTTGGTAAAGTTATTCATGGCCTTACTCACCTCTTCTTGTGCTGCTTGGCAAGAACAGGCCTCGAACCCCTACCTGCCCACCAGGGGAGGCACGACTGTGGCTTCGGGAGGCCGGTTTCGCTGCCCTTCCTGCAGGCATGAAGTGGTCCTCGACCGGCACGGTGTGTATGGGCTGCAGAGGAACCTGCTGGTGGAGAACATCATCGACATATACAAGCAGGAGTCCACAAGGTAAGGAGTGAATGTGTACCCTGCACAGGAGATTTGCCTCAAAAGCAGACGCTGCTTAGGCGACTGTGGCATCCTTCTGGTCTTTCTGTTTGTCAGACATGAGGTTTATTTAGTTATTTTCTCTCTTGGAAATACAGAAAGGGGTTGCGCTGCTGTGTATGCCAGCCTGTTTGCTGTGCAGTTAAGCCAGCTCTCACTGAGCTCAGAAAACAGTATGCAAATAGATACGAATTTTTCTGCTTCCACTTAGCTCTGCCGTCCTTATTCGCTTGAGCAATACTTACCTTAAAGTCAGCATAGGCATTCACATGAATAAGGGAAAAGTAGGTAGGTTCATGTTGTTTATTTTATAAACTATTCAAACAAACATCCTTCTCTCTAACCTATGAGTTCTCATGCCAAAGAAAGGAATTTCAAATCTTGCTAGAAAATCCTGAGGGACAGACAAGCACAGACAAGGAGGTAGCTGAACTACACACAGAAGATACCCTGAATCATAACATCAAATTACAGCACTATAAAAAAACTCCACTCCTGTCAGCTTGCAATGTGAACACACAAAACCAAGTCTTATTTAGGAGTGTAAAAGTAAGGAATGGCCAGAAATAATATGTATCAGTGCTATGTCGTTGGGTACAAGAATCAGAATCCCAAGGCAGAGGAATGGGGTAATCCTAAAAAGTAAGGTTACTCCTGATGTTAATTGCCTGTAACGGATGTGTAAGGAATCCAGCAGTAGAACAACATTATGTTCTCATCTCTCTTTCCCTGGGATGTGTCAGACACATGCTACCACCCTGGGGAACATAACTGGGAGGAAGCTAAGCCTGGTCCCAGGCCACCAGGCAAGCAACTCTTACCCAGGGATGCAGCCTGTTGTCACCACCGTGCACCTGTAGGGCTGGGTTTGTAAGGGAAGGTGTTCTGTATGCCTCAAGGAAGGTGTAATCCTCACCTGCTCCCACAGGCAGTTGGGCTTTGCAGGGATAACAGAGGCAGTATCATTGGAGCAGGTGGACACAACCACTGGACCCAGCCCCTTGGGTGGGTTAGGGCACTTCTACTCTCCTCCAGCAGAGGAGGTCAGCCACCAGTGGACAGGTTGTTTTGGAGACCAGCAGTGGCTTTGGCTATTCTTGGCTGTTTGAATCCTTCAGGGACTGTTGTAGCCAGGGGTAGCTTAGAGGTCCAAAACGCTGGGGAGCACGAAGTTGGCTTAAATTTGTCCTTTCTGCTGCCCTTAGCACTACGTGCCCAGGGAAGGTCAGCTGCCCTCGTGTGTGTCATTGATATCCAAGTATTATTTGAGTCAAGAAAATCTCGGAGGAAATGAATCAGCAGAGTGGTGGACGTTGCTCTCAACTGAATAAGCTGGACATGTGTAGCCTCATGTCATATTTCTTTTTTCCACTCAGATTTGTATTTAACTTTTTAAAAATATGGAACTGCAGCTCCTTGTTGCTATGTAGTTCACGGGCAAATCAAAATTCATTGAAATGGAAATGCGAGTGATTTAGTAGATTTTTTAAAATTCTACTGAAATACAACACAATAAATAAAAGGGGACAATAGAAAAAATATATATAAATATAAAGATATGTTTGCTTAGGTATCTGTCCAAAAGGTTTATTTGTTTAATCTGTTCATGTGTTTATTTAACCTTCATGTATGTCCTTAGAATTAAAGTATCAGGGTTATGTAGCAGCAGCAATGCATAACTGCATTATCTAAACTATTTGGCACTTTGTAGGCTTCTGCTGCTTATCTCCCTCTGCCTAATACTCCTCAGGCTCCCATGGCGGTGTTAGCAAGGTCTGCTACTGCTTTACCCTGTGCTGTCCCACTGAAACAAACAAACAAACAAAAAGTCAAGGGAAATCAACTCTTCTCTTCCTTCTGTACTGGTCTCTTTCAGCCTGGGGGCTGAGTTCGGCAGGGGTGCATAGGAAGGGTGAGATTGTCACCTTTGCATCCTTGTTTCTCTCCAAGACATCGCTTCAAACTGGCTGCTCCTATGACTTCCAGAAGAAGGGCCCTCGTCCCGTTAGGTCTTTCCATGGGTACAATTCACCATAAAAACTGTGCATGCCAGAACCATACCAGTTCCCAGCTGTTATTGCATGAGCTGAGAAGACTGGGGGAAGTCCAAGTAAGGAGCAAGCTTTGTCTCCTGCTTAGACAAAAATAATATATTTCAAAAATATTTTTTTTCTAATTTGGGTTTCTATTCGAATTAAGGAATTGTTCTTTCAAAAATAAAAGCTGGGGCAGGAGTTTGTGCCATTGGATTGGGAGGCTCTGCCCAAGTGCTCACAGGCAGCCCCTCTTATTACTAACAATTACATCATTTTTTTAATCTTTTATCACATTGCTCATCAAACTCCAGCTGACGACAGTGTAGCCTGTTGCCTGATTTAGAATCTATTAGTAACACAGGGTAAAAAATATTCAAGCAGGATGTGGCTCCTGCAAAGCTTTAAAGGAGGGCAAAGCGCCGAACCCAACGGAAATAAAGTTGGCTAAAATATTAAACCAATGCTTGAAAGTCTGTAGGCCACTGATTACCTGAACTTTCTGACGAGCATTAGGGGGCCTGCTGCTGCCAGGAAAGGGTAGCAGCAGGAGGCAGCGACTTCTCAATGCTCCAGCAGCCTCTAACAAACTCTGCCGGCTATTCCTGAACAAAGAGTGCTTTGGGCTTTGTGCCAGCTGAGTTCTGCTCAGGGTGGGTCGAGTGCCCCCTCTCCCTGGCGCCTACAAGGGACAGTTCGAGGTGAAGGCTGGCCCTGCTGTGCAGTGCATGCAGCAGCGTGCGCAGCAGGGACCAGGCACCATGTTGAATGCAGCGTGCACAGTCTCTGTAATGGTGGGGATGCGCAACAGGGCAAGGTGCCCAGCACCACCAGGAGCAGCTCTCCCTGACACCTCGAGGCCTCATTCCAAGCTCCCAAGGGAGAATGTGGCTCTCCAGGATGGGCAGCAGGGACACCTGGGCTCTCAAATAGACTGGACCAGGGAGATGGGCAGGTGGTGGGCACTGGCAAGAGTCTGTGTCACAAAGCAAGGGAACTGCAGGAGGAGCCCCACAGATCACACAGCAAAAGAGGTGAGAAGAAAGATCATCTGGGTCATCTCCAAGACCCCACTGGAGACACAACCCCAGACCCACCTGCACCAATGGTGTGCTTGGGTCAGGAATTCTCAATGGTGGTGCCTACATATGTCACTCTGATCTTCAGGAAGTGCAGGGAAGAGAATCCAGGGAACTACTGGCTGGTAAACCTCACACCAATCCCTGGAAGGGTGTTGGAGCAAACTCTCCTGGAATTCATATCCAAACATCTAAAAGACAAGAATGTGATCAGAAGTCGTCAGCATGGATTTGTGAAGAGGAATTCATGCCTGACCGACCTGATAGCCTTCTGCAATCTAGACTTTCAACACTGTCTCTCATAATGTCCTCATTGACAAACTGATGAAATGAAGTCTGGAGTGGGCAGCAGTGAGGTGGGCTGAAAACTGGCTGAACTGCCAGACTCAGCAGGTTATGATGAGCAGCACAAAGCCAGGTGGAGGCCAGTCATTAGTGGTGTAATGGAGGTTAATGCTGGGACCAACACAGTTTAATATCTTCATAAATGACCTGGACAATGGGGCAAGAGTGTACCATCAGCAAGTCTGCAGATGATACAAAACCATGAGGAGTGGCTGGTACACCAAGTGGCTGTGCTTCCACTGAGAAGGAGAAGTGTCTGGAGAAATGGGACAGCAGGTGTTTCATGAAGTTCAACAAAAAGAAGTGCCAAGTCCTGGCCTTAGGGAGGAATAAGCTCTAGTACCTGCTGGGGCCTAATTGGACAAGAAGCTGCCTTGCAGGAAAAGATCCAGGAGTTCTGTGGACAACAAATTCCCCATGAGATAGCAATATGTCCTCACAGCAAAGGCAGCCAACAACCTCCTGACTGCATGAGGCAGAGCAATGCCAGCCTGCCAAGGTCAGCAATCCTTCCCCTTTACTCAGCACTGGTGAGACATCTGGAGTCCTGTGCCCAGTTCTGGACTGCCCACTACAAGAGAGACACTGGAGTAAAGCCAGCAAAGGGCCACAAACACGTTTAAGGGACTGCAGCACATCTCCTGTGATGAGAGACTGAGAGAGCTGGGACTTTGGCTTGGAGAAGAGGAGGCTCAGGAGGATCTCATCCATGTCTATAAATACCTGAAGGGAGGGTGCAAAGAGGATGGTGCCAGGCTCCCCTTGACAGGACAAGAAGCGATGGGCACAAGCTGGAGCATGGGAAATTCCACATAAAACATCGAAAATAGGGTTTTTTTTTTTTGTTTGTTTGTTTGTTGTTTTAATTGGGGGGGGTAATCAGATCAGGAACAGGTTTCCCAGAGAGGCTGTGGTGTCTCCATCCTTGGAGATGATATTCAAAAGCCATCTGGACATGGTGCCGGGTAACCTGCTCTGGGTGACCCTAAGCAAGGAGTTGAACTACACCATCTCCAGAGATGCCTTCCAACCTCAGCCATTCTGTGAAGCTGAGGAAGGAGCACTCTGTACTTTCTTTCTTTATTTTACTCTTCCTCTAGCATCTTGTAGTGGCAACTGCTAAGAAGAGGATATTGGGCCAGTCTGCACCTTGCTCTGCCTCGTTCAGGTTTCTCTGAGCACAGATAGCATTTACTCTGCTGAATATTCAGGGAAATCATTCTCATCCAGCTCAGTACAATAGAACCCATTTCAGCAACTCTTTTACCCGTGTAACCAAGGATGCTAGAATGGAATTGTTGTAAATCTCTGCCATTTAGGCCAGACCCAGCCCAGTAGATTAATACACACAGTAGCATGCACTATACAAGACATGCAATTCCCTGTCAAGCTCAGTTGAACTGACTCCTGTGTGAGAAAGCAACACAAATATGAGGTTCTAAACTTCATTTGATGTAAATCTACATAAATCCACTTCTACATATCAATATATTAATATCAGTTTTACTAAGGTCTTACTATATCCTTAGTTAAAATGTGCTCCTTTGTGTGCTTTGAAATTCTTCACCAACTTATAGAATCACGGAATGGTTGAGGTTTGAAGGCATGGCTGGAAGCCATCTGGTCCAACCTCCTGCTCCAGCATGTTGCCCAGGACCATGTCCAGGGCAAAACTGAACAGACTCCATCCTCTTTGCATCCTCCCTTCAGTTATTTACAGACATTGATGAGATCCCCCTGAGCCTCTACTTCTCCATGCTGAACAGTCCCAGCTCTCTCAGCCTCCTTACTGGAGAGATGCTCCAGTCCCTTCAGCATCCTCATGGCCATTGGTTGGACTCTCTTGTAGTGGGCAGCCCAGAACTGGGCACAGTACTCCATGTGTAGCCTCACCAATGCTGAGAATCCTCTTCCCCATAAAGCATGCACAACACTGTGCACATTAAGGTTCAAATCCATGTTTAATGGAAAAGAATAAGCCTGTATTAGTCAAATGCAGGCTTAGTATCTCAAAGAGCAGAGCCAGAAAACAAGAACACGAAGCTATTATGCTGCTTCAGCTGCTTGCCCATTCTTTGGTCACAACCACATCTATGATAAATCTTTTCTTCTAGTAAAGCCATGCTGCCATTTTCCTATTGGCTGCTCTTTAAACTTCCATTTCAGGAGCAGCCACTGTTTTACAGTTAGAAGCTGTGTTTCAGCCTTTGCTACACCAACATAAACCTAGAGGATCTTCTCTGAAGTCAGTCAATGTTCTGCAAAAGATTTCTCCTTTTGCAAAGCCTG
This sequence comes from Alectura lathami, assembly GCA_013399715.1. Taxonomy (NCBI): domain Eukaryota; kingdom Metazoa; phylum Chordata; class Aves; order Galliformes; family Megapodiidae; genus Alectura; species Alectura lathami. The sequence goes on from VXAV01004443.1 coordinate 37,310, forward strand.
AGAAGGAGACTGTACATCTGGTTACTTCTAGTCTTCTGTCACTGTCTTCAGGGCCCTGTGAGTTCAGGGAGTTCTGCCAGGTTTCTTCCAGCTCCTTGCGGCACCTTTGAAGGTTGGATACTTCTGGCTGAACTTGCTTGACACCGCTGCCTTTTTGCCCGGTGCTATGTGTCTTTCATGCTAGTGGCACAACTCCAGTATCAAATAACATTCTAGTAGTTTCTGGTCTTGTAAATATTTTCAGGAAGAACAGCTATTTAAGGCTTAATTAATCATTTTGATATTCATTGTCTGTTGTTACAATAGTATGTGGGCCCTCCCACAGGCGCACCATAACATGAATATATTAGGGACTGTTTGCAGCAAACAATGTAAAGCATTCTCTGCAGTGGAGACACACCTCTTTTGACTAGCGTTGAGATGGTGCTCGATTTGACACACTGAGGTTCTTATGTAAATGTGTGCTGGAAACCTGACCCAAATAATACTGGCTTCCTTCAGAAAAGTCCTTCTTTTATTTGCATAAGTTGTATATTGAAGATCACAAGTTTTCCCTATAAACCCTTTTAATTTTAGTGCCCTCTTGAAATTAAAAAAAAACATAAAGACATGAAACATTTTCTTTGTTGCTTGATATTTTTACATGCATTTAATCAATCACATTCCTTTCAATTTTTTTAAGATTGCAAAATAAAACCTGTACTTTGTCATGAAAAAATAATTTCCGTGTCCACTCTACCAAACTGCACAGAAAATTCCACTGTAATGTAATCTAAAATAATAATCTTTACTTAATTTTTTAAAGTTATAATACAATGAATGACTGGTTGCCTCCTTACAAAATGGTCTAAAAAAATAGAAAAAAAAAACCTTCAGTTTAATGCCATTAAATTTGTTTAGTAATATATATATAAGTAATATAAATATAGTTTTGAAAAATATTTTCTATCTAATGATGATGACATATTTCTTTGTTGTCGTTGCTCCATTTGCAACAGGTGAGTCACAGTTCTCCTTCCAGGTGTTAGCATAAGGGTATAATGGATAACACTGGAAAGATTTCACACTGCCCCTATAGAAATGGCAACCTTTTGAGGCTTGAACCACAAGTCCATCGCTTTACTAACTCTATGTTCCGATACCACATTGTCACACACCCACATGCTAAGCCTGGAGCACAGGCTTGGAAAAGCATCAGCCTGCCCATACAGACTGGACTAAAGCTTTCACTTACGCTGGGCATGTCAATTAAGTGTCTTGTTAAAGGAAGTTACAACTAAATTGGTTCCCAAAATAGCAGGGACTGAGTAGCGTGTATATGGCTGAATCATTTTGGTGAGAAGAAGATCAGGACTGAGCTAGTGAGTCTAGTGACAGCTCCTGGCTTAGCGGAGGTGAGGTCACGCACCTCTCATGTAACCCATAACCTTTGGTGGTTGGTACATTCGAATTAGCTACTGCTAAAAAGCCCAACACTGTACAGGCTATAGAATTATGGAATCATCTGGGCTGGAATAGACCTTTGGGATCACCAAATCCAAACAGCTAGTCACATGGTGCACAGCTAAGATCAGGTTTGATTGCTGGCATGGTGCAAAGGCTGCAAGGACTCAGTCCAGTTTGATATTAGCAGCCCTGATCTAGGCCTCACAAGGCACAGCAGAGATCATAGAGTGAATGAAAGTCATAAAGGCCCATCAATATCTACAACTCTTACTTCAAGTTAGTCCCCTACATAGGAGCTTTGCTGCCTCAAGGCCAAGTAATCAACAATTTGCATGATGAGCCCTAAAGGAATGACACGTGTTTCCTATTTCAGGCAGATGATGGACAACATGCTGATTGAAGTACACAGGTAGTCTGAGACCAATCTTGGTGAGGTTATTTGCATTTTTAAATATGAGCAAGGGTTCAGTCACACTCCCAGTTCAAATCACAATATGAGGTCGTGTTGCTATATTCTCATCACATCCTATCGTGTCGGGATATTAAATCTACCTCTGTCTATTTAGCCATCCTGTGTGACAGGTTTAAATTTGCAGTGAGTATTCAGCTCCACCTCAGACACTGCTGTATGATTGTACCCAATGTCTTGCTGGTATCCTCAGTATTGTCATCAGAAACTTATGACACCAACTTTATTTAAAACTTATTGTCTTTTGCAGGCCTGAAAGGAAATGTGACCAGCCAATGTGTGAAGAGCATGAAGATGAGAGAATCAATATCTATTGTTTGAACTGTGAAATGCCCACCTGCTCCTTGTGCAAAGTCTTTGGTGCCCACAAAGACTGTCAGGTTGCTCCTCTCACAAACGTTTACCAGCAACAGAAGGTAAATATCTTTTTGTCTCTCGTTATCTCCCAGCATGTGAAAGGACCATCAACAGGAGAGTATTCCTATGAGCCTCCTGTGAGTTTCCAAAGTGGCTTGAGGGTGCCTTTTCCATTCCTGTTTGTGGGTGAAGGGCTTGCACAAATCTGTTGAAACTGTTTAGGAACACGGAGAAATAAATTTATGAGAAATCACACAGAAAGATAATACAATGTCTCAATTTTTGCTTGCATAGTGAGTACAAATTTTACACCAAGATTTGATGTGAAGCTGAAAATCTCCCTTTTGGGGTTTCTAATCTCTTTTTTTCTGTACTTTTAGATCAGAAAAATAAGCATAGTTTCCAGCACATAATGGAAAGAGAACAGACCATTACAAATCAAGCAGCTGTCTATCAGGCACTTTTGCCTTTAAGCATCCCGTTTTTAAGAAATTTTAAGTGAAAAACCTCCTGCAAGTGAGTGCAGGAATATTCAATAGTTGGCAGCACAGGATGTACCTAACATCCTCTGCCCTTGCTGTCACCAGTAAAAGACTTGTTTATTTTTAATACAGTATTAATTTAAAACCTGACTCACTGGGTTATCCTCATGAGATAAACAGCTCATTTTTCTGGAGGGCCCCAGTGAGCCAAGCAATCAGACAGGCCGAGTTTGCAATCCCAGCCTCCAACTTTGTCACACAGATGCTTGTGTGTGAAAACTACAAATGAGAAGTCGCTTTACCAGAGTAGCTACAAGCATCCTTTTTGATCAAAAACAGGAGAAAGAAGAGGGAGAAGTTTATTGGACCATATCCATGCCTTCAATTACTCCCTTTCCATGGAGATTTGCAAGCAGTGGTCTCCTTCCCAGTGTACCTGTGAAAACAGGCTCTCGTGCTCAAAACTGAATGTGTAATCCAGAGGCTGAGGGATGTATGCTTCAAAGGACCCTTTACAAAGCTGTAGAGGCCACAGATGCAGTTATCTCTATCTCACTACAGCAGTATGCCAAGGACTCCTTGTCCTCCTCAACAAGTTCCCTAAGGAATAGCTTCTCTGTCTTTCTTTTCTAAGGACATGGTAATCCCATGGTAATCCCCATCCCCACACTTGGGTCATTCCCTTCTATCATTTGTGGCAGGGTCTTTCCTTCTTCCTCTACACAGAGGTCTCTGCCTCACTATCTCCAGCTCCTTCCTCCCTCCATGCTTTTCCTTTCTGTCACACAGCAGGGCCCTCCACGTTCCCAGCGGTCTGCTCCCTGTGAGAGAGTTCCCCTGTTTCCCTCATGCCAGTCACCCTGTCACCCTTTTCACCCCCTTTTCTCCCTCTCTTTCTGACCACAGCCCCCAGCTCCTCTGCCCTCATGGGCAGGGCCTCTGTGCTGCCCACGGTCCCTCCAGGTCCATGGACCCTCTTCTCTCCAGGCCTGAGACTTACAGTCCTCAGGGAAATATCACTGGGGTGTGGCTGGATCCAGAAATTAGAAAAAAAAACAGTCCCTCAAGAGACAAAGTCTTCTGCCACCAAACCAAAATGGAATATATGAATCTCCTAGAAGAAAGTGCTTCCTCCTCTCCAAACCACAGCTTATTCTCCATGAAAATTTTCAAAATGTCATTGTTTTCACAGTGTTTTGGGAGAGGAAGTAAATGTCAAAGTACTAGCGGGTAACTTACGGGCAAGCAACACCCCAGTTTTCCATGGTTCTAGTGAAAAGAGTAGCTAACACCCTGGTATGGCTCATTCATCCCCTGCTCCCCAGTGTTATGTGGGCCACTCCAAAGTGGGGTGGTGGCCAGCTGCCAGCACTCCCCAGGTGTCTAACATCCTCTCACTTGCTCTCCCCTCTCTCCCCAGTCGGAGCTGAGTGACGGCATCGCAGTCCTGGTGGGCAGCAACGACAGAGTGCAAGGGATAGTCACACAGCTGGAGGAGACCTGCAAGACAGTTGAGGTATGTACCACGCCTTTCCATGCAGTTATGTCAGTGTAGAGCTGCAGTTTTTCAGCCGGTGGTAGTGATCGCTCTTTACTAGACCTCACTTTACCCAAAAGGATTCCCACATCATTGTGCATACTCTGTGGCTTTGTGCAGTACCAAAGGATATGTCCTGCTCACTACCCCACCTCTGGCAGTGACCCTGTGGCTAAGGACAAAGAGTAAAAATAACCCACATCAGCATGTCTTGCTCAGCATTCTTAGTTGCATGGATTGTAGCTGAAGTTAAAAACGGGTCCAACAAAATGCCATCAGCTCTCCATTCATTTAACATCTCATCTCAGGCACTAGAGCTGTAGAAGACCAATATTAGTCTAGGACTTCACTAATTCTGAGAAGAGCCTCATTCTCAGACTCGTGGTAACCACAGCATAACTCTCAGGTATCTCAGTGAACTCTGTATTTGGCTACTTTGCCTCCTGTGCAATAGTTTTTTAATATATTAATTAGTCCTTTAAGGAATCTTGTGTTGCTCGTGGATGGGGTGGTAAAGGTCTTCTGACAGAGCTGGAATTAGTTCTATGTCATTCAATAGCAGAAGTGGCCTTCATTTTCTCCAAGACGTTTGCACAAACAAAGCAAATGTAAACTTCAGCCCTGACCAATTTGAGCTTCACAGAGTAATAGGCTGAAAGCAGCTCATATGAATTGATTTTATGATCAGAGTTTGATGAAGCATCTGGTGAAAGAGTCACATCCCTCTCAGTCCAATTAGAATTCCACTGACTCTTCAGAGCTGGAGCAGAAAAGGGAAACTACAGTGAAAAATAAGTTAATCCAAGATGTACAGATTCTAAACGATTAAAAAAAAATTGATTTTACAATCTACGTACACGATTGCCCTAGGCTCCTATTTCCTTAGAGCAAGAAAGAAGAGAAAATGTCCGATTTGGTTCAAAGAACATAAAACCATTAGCCCAAATAAAAGAGAGAGTGTTAGCAGCAGAATCAGAACTTTGTACTCAGGAAGCTCCCACTTCGCAAGGATAAAATTGGCTGCTATCAGGTCTTTGCAGACAGAAACAAGCCTTTCAAGTGGGTTAACTGCAGAAATTTGAATGATACAAAAGCATTTAAGTTGAACTAACTGATACAGAAACAAAACTTCAATCATCATCTGAAGTATGGAGAAAACACTGGCTAAAAATGCTTTAAAATTGCAACAGTTTTGAAACTAGCTTCCTCAGAGTCATCCACTCAGTTTAAAGCCTAACTTAAACTCGAAGCCCAAAGAAAGTGCAGCCATTTTGCCTTCAGATGTTTTAACAGGCTTTTCACCTTTAAAGTCAGAGATTGCAGAAAATAGATGTTAGAGCTTACCTTGGCAGTTCCATGTTACATTTCAAGCAAATCACATTTCCTACCACACAACTGCTTTGTCTGAATTGACATCAGTCTGTCCTTGAAGTTGAAAAGCTCCAGCTGGAGCTGAGAAATGTGCACCCATGGAAGTAATGCTCATAATCCAGGATTTTCTCTTCTCTTTACTTAATGCTTTGCAGAGAACAATAAATGTCTGCTCCAGCAGAAAATACATGATCATTTTTCTTTTAGCTGGAATAAGCAACAGCCTGCTGTTTTATGTTTAGTTATTGTTCCTATCCAAGCATTAAAAAAAGGAGAAGAAAAAAGAAGTTACCTGATTAATAATTGTATAACTTTTAACTGATTGAAAGGTTGACCAAGTTCACATATTATATTGAAAATTAATACATATATATTATTTAATATTTAATAATATTTAATATATATTAAATAATGGAAGACAACAACAAATAATTAAATAATGTTTAGCCCTGTAAAAAATAAAAGTCAGACATTGCAGGAAAAATTACGGAGTCTCTTTTAAATGCATTTAAATAGCATTGACCAGTCAAAACAGATACTTCAGAACAAGCTGTGCAACTCATGCTCAGGGGCAAGGACTCCTTTCTTTGTCTTGTAGCTGTGCTTTAAAAAATAAAAAGGCTAAGATTTTTTTAGAATGGAAAGTTGTGTTTATTAATCTTTTTCATTATTCAGAATTGATTAGGATAATTCTGTCAGAGACTTAGTGTGGGAATATTTTATAGAGAAAAGAAAATATTTCAGAAATATTTCAAGCATTTGCATTCTCACTTGAATTTCACAACTCTGTAATACCTGATGGCAGAAAATAATATATATTAGAGCTTAGAAATATGGAAGGGCTTCTTAGGGCACCCTGCTATCACTCTCTCTCTCTTCTTCCCTAGCATTTGTCCTATATCAACTGTCAAAGACAGCACACACCTGGCCTGAAATTAGGGTTGTTTTGCAAGCGATCTTAGTGACATTTCAGAGGAGATCATTTTTGACAAAAAAAAAAAAAAAGTCTTGAGCAAGAGAAAGTGCAGGAAACAGTGGGAGACAGTGAGGAAAGCAGCGAAAGAGGAGAGGAAGGTTATCTGAGGTCTGAACAATAGAACAGCAGCCAGCTTCCCTATTCCCATCCTATAATTCATGAATCAGGGGAATTTCTGGGAAGTGCCAAGGACCTCCAGAAGGGCAGGACATGGCTGTGCCCCCCATGAGTTTTAAATTAGGAGTGCCTGTTTAGCCTCGTCTTCCTCCTTGGAAGCAGAGGTGGATACTAGGGCCGGTGCAACAAGAGCTGTATTTGCTCCTCACCCTGCAGCACAGCCTGTGGAGTTCAGCCACACATCCACCTTCAAAAGGCCTTCTCCTTTGAAAGACACAGAGCAGATTGCTCCCAACTCTTAGGAAAGAGCTCTGGCTGAAAGTTAAGAAAAAAAGTGGGGCTCTCCATAGCCAAATGCTGTGAACAATCAGTCTTACCAGTTCCAAAAGTACGGAGGGGCTGTTAATAACCCTGTGCTGCCAGGATGTCAGCTTTATGCCTCAAGGGATGAAGATGAGGAATTGATTCAGCCTCAGTTCCTAGGAAAGAGATCAAACAAACCACCCCCATCCACAACCAGATATATCCACAATAAGGATGTGCCTGTCTGCGTGCCCCAGGGCACAGAGATGAATCAAGTCCTTGGTAGGCCTCAGACGTTACAGATAGCCTGTCTCTGCTCTCCTCCCCGTAAATCCTCCCTTGCAAGTGCAGTGTGTTCTTGTTAGAGAACGTTCAGTGAAGCAGTCATCAAAACCATCCTCCTTACCAAGCGAACTACACTGTGTTGTCTGGGTAGAAGGACAGTAAAAGTGTCTCAGAAAACGGGGTGAAAATCAATGCCTGACTCCTCCTTGTCTTTGCGCTTTTGTCACATAGCATTGCTTCGTGGTACCTCTACCTCATTCAGTGCACAGTAAATGGAATATAATGGACACCTGCTGTCAAAACAGACTCTAAGAGGGCTTATGTAAAAATCAGGCCTAAGCAAGGAAGTTCCAGGTAGAAAAAGAAAATTCTCCAGAACTGCACTGAGATGATCTCTCCTTTAAAAAACGTTCTGTTCGTGCGAATTAACCCAACTGCTGCTATGGTGATTTTTTTTACCTTTTCTGCAGGCTTTGACGTATCTCTACAGACATCATAAATACTTTTCATGGTTCTTTAGCAGGCTGACAAGTTATACAATAACCTGTTTGGGGGCTTTCCGTGGTTTGAAATCCAGCATTTGAGAACAGTTTTAAAACTTTTGTTCCAATAGCTTGAACTTTGAAAATTATAAAAGTCTCTGGGGTCATTCAGAATCCTTTGCACTTTTCAGAAAGAGGAATTTCTTTGATGAAAATGCTTCCAAGTAACTGTAAAAATAGAAACTCTTTTAAGAACATAACATGTTTAACATAAACCAAATGATTCGCAGGAATGCTGCAGACGACAGAAAGAGCAGCTGTGTGAAAAATTTGATTATCTCTATTCTGTACTGGAAGAAAGAAAAAATGAGATGACACAAATAATCACTAGAACCCAAGAGGAGAAACTGGAACATGTCCGCTCCCTGATGAAGAAGTATGCGGATCATTTGGAAGCCGTGTCAAAGCTGGTTGAATCAGGAATCCAGTTCATGGAAGAACCAGAAATGGCTGTGTTTTTGCAGGTACAAAGTGTGTAATTAGAGGCAGAAGAAGAACAGTGGGTTTACTGAAATAATATTTGAGCACTTCTCGATTTTAGGCACATTCAGAATTTGGTTATCTTTGAGTGAACATACAAATTTTTCAAAAACTTGCATCAGTACAGACAAATGATTAGGCTTCTTGTGAATAATATCCAAATCAAGAATGTGAGTATTTGCCATTTGCACCAATATATACTTCCCTGTGTAAGGATTTTGAGTTCCCCAGAGGAAATGGGGATTCTAATATTTTCCTACATATTTTTATGTTCTCACTGCTAAAATATAGATAGATAGATAGATAGATAGATAGATAGATAGATAGATAGATAGATAGATGGATAGATAGATAGGTAGGTAGGTAGGTAGATAGATTTCTGTGATTTACAGATTTCATTTATACATTGACAGTGATTTACTTTCCAGGGTTAAATATAGATGTTAAAAGTCAAGTTTTTATGCCTTTACTTCAAAACTTTTCTCTTTACATACTATAAACTTAGAACAGCTGATTAGGAAACCATTAGTAGCCTGTTCACTGAACTCTCTGGTGTAGAATTTCTGTCTCGCTATGTTACAGTTCCTCTGCATTAAACGTTGAAAGAGTCTTTTATAAAAGGAAAGCAAAGCCTGTTAAAGGGTACAATTTTCTTTCCAGACAAGTAAATTTCGTGACTCTGGAAGTGTGCCCTCACAGATACTGAAAGATAGAGTTATTGTGACCAAAGATTGTAACAAAACAATTGCCCTTCACCATAAACACACCAAAAAGAGCAAAAATATTTCATTTTTAAAGATATTGTGGGTATTTGCTGTCATATTCAGATCTTAATTAAAAAGTATTCAGTGATCTAAGGGGATTACTCAGCTGTTTACTAATTACCATCCAAGTCTGGTCTCATTCATAGGTTTCAGTCATTTCTGAGATCCACGTTAGTGTGTTTAGAAGCAGCCAGTGTAAGAATTAGACCTCAATGCATAACGTCTCTCAAAAATTTGAATCATTTAAGAAGTCAGTTATTTCCTTTTTGTTTTCACAGAATGCCAAAACATTGCTACAAAAGTAAGTATTTAAAGTTAAGACACTTGATTTTTTATAATAAATTACAAATTGCAAATTTATCTGCAAAGCCAAATGCAAATAACCAATCCCTCTGTCTTAGAATTACTGAAGCATCTAAAGGATTTGAAATGGAAAAAATAGAAGATGGGTATGAAAATATGAACCAATTCACAGTGAACCTCAGTAGAGAAGAAAAGATAATAAGAGAAATCGATTTCGACAGAGGTATTGTCATTTATTTCACCTAAATTGTTTTCTTAAATTGCAGTTGTGTGCAATTTACATGATGATACAGAGTAGGAAAACTTGAATCAGATATTTCTCTCCACGCCAAAGTGTAACTAGACCATTTTGTATCAATTATAACCAAAAACGAAAATGCATCAGAGTTAAAAATCACATAACCTGTCGACGCCTTTAATTTTACTTTTTATATAGCCTCAAGACTTTCCTAAGAGCATGATCTTTACTGACTCCTCATGTGAAGGGACCACAAAATTAAGCACTTACCTCAGTCTTTGAAGCATTTTTCCCCACCCATGAGATGCCAATATTGTATGTCCCGTCTGCTATAGATAGTCATTAAAGAAATAGAATGTTTATTACTATAAGAACTGAGGAAAATGTGCCTTTTTATTCTGTAATAATTGAGAAATGCAACAGAAATGTTATCGAAATTCAAGATCACATTTATAGAGGGAAGCAAAGATTGTCATCGTCTTTCATACATTTAACATCTTGTCACGTTGTCTGTCATGGCATCATGGCTAAACATGCTTAATACTTCTCTGTACTAATGCAAAGTTGCAATTCCACATTTAGCAAAGCAGCCTGAAATCTGGGCTCATCGATGCTTTGCCTTACAGAGTAAGCCACAAGAAATTAATGGACATGGATGTTTCAATAAGCAGAACTCTCCTGTTAAAAGGCGTCATCTCTTCTACTACTGGTCACCTGGATATCTCTGATTTTCTTGCTAGCGTTGGATTCTATTAACACTTTTACGTCTGCCTCTGTCAGCCCTGTTAATTCTCATGCAGATGCCTGAGACTCGGCGCAGGGGCACCCATTGCTTACTGCCATGCCACAACTTACCCTGACTGCAGCGTGTGTGGCTGGTCCCTGCGGGGACGCTCATGCCCACTGCAGCCTTGGTCTGTATGGGATGGGATGGGATCCATGGACTAACTCTTCCTGGCATGTGGGTCCATATATTGGGACAGCAGCCATTGCACCAGTCAGCAGCAGAGGAGCAGGTGTCATCTCGTGGAGCCATGAACCTCCAGGGATTTCTACTGTGAGGGACAACCCCTGCTCACAGGCAGCCTCGTGCCTGGTTTGTCCCAGTGATCAGCCACAGCTGCTACATTCCTGCCACCCGCGCGCATCTGCCAAGGTCATGACCTCGTGCACTCCACCATGTGATAGGGAATGTGACACCCACCTCTTGGCGACAAGGGCCTTGGGAATCAGGACTTCAGTCCTGCTGCAGTCAGTGAGGTCCTCTGCATGCAGGGGACATGGAAACAGAGATTCGGCACTCTGCTTATAGGAGAGGGTTTGCCTGCAGAGGTGTTTCTCCATTACGAGGGTTTTAATTGATTTGCAGATCTGCATTCCTCCTACAGGTTCAGGCAGAACCACAACCTGTGCAAAATGCACAGCCAATTTGTGGGTTAATGCACCCATTTAGGATTATTTCTCTGAAGTACTAGGATGGCTCTGAACAGCACCAGTGTTTGTGAGAATGAATAGCATGATTATGCAATACAAATAGAGAGCAGCCTCTGGAAAGGAGCCTGACCACGAATGCTGACAATGGGCTGTGTCATAGGATGTAAAAGCTGTGGTTTGACAAAGTTTAACAGCCTGGTTTAAGGGAGGTTGGTTCCCTAAACCTCCGCAGTCAAGTATTGCAAAGCAATACTTTATACATGGCAAAATTTACTATGATGGCCTCAATGGTGCTTAAAGCAAACATAAATAAAACTGCAAGAGGGACTTTTTGACGATCAGATTGTGCCAGACCAGTCATCCTCTCACAACAGACTGCAGGTCCATGCCTCAAATCCCTTGTGAGGATAACAGAGGCAAGGAGGACTTTCTGTCCTCCCTCTCATAGAGGAACTTAGACTTTATGCGTGTTGAGTGCGCTTCCCGCTGCGAGGCTCCTGCTGCTCCATGCAGGCTCCTCACCTCTGCCAGGGAGGTGGATCAGCAGCAGCTTTGCTGTGCAGCTGTAAATGGCTTTGTCATCACGCAGAGTGTAGCCATCTTCACGTGGTGCTCAGCCCTGTCCTTTTACGCTTGTCCCGTCAGAGGAGGAGGCGGAAGAAGAAGAGGAAGAGACAGCAGATGGGGAAGATCCGGATGAAGTCCACACGGAGTCATCAGGAGAGGAGGAGGAGGAAGAAGAGAAGGAAGAGGAGGAAGGGGCTGAGAGAGCATCGCAGCTGCCTCAGCAGGACCCTGAACCGCAGAGCACAGCGGGTGAGCCCCTGGCTGAGCCCCCAGCCGAGCCTGCCCCAGCGCCGATGCCCGCTGCCCCAGCTGGCCAGGTAACTGCCCCCGTGGCCCCGCTGCCCTGCCAGCTGTGCTGACGGCCTGGCAGAGCCAGGCACCCCTCCTGCAGCCCGTGGCACCAGGGAGCCCCTGCACTGGGGAGCAAGGCTGCTTATTGCCCTTCCACAGACACACAAGGCTGTACCGTGTCCTGTCAGCTTGTGTATATAGTGCTTGATGGGTAAAAAGTTACCTTGCTATATAATCCAGGATATACACGGGTTACGTAAGAGATAAATAAAAGAGATTCAATAAGGGAGTTAAGCGCACTATAATGGATGTTCTGCTTGCTGCGTCCTGTGTTTTAACTCAGACTAACTGTTATAAATGAAATGGTTGTTAAAATATTTATACTAAGAGAATTTGGCATTCCCAGTGGATTCAGTGAGCCATCAGCTTTTAGAACATGCTTCTGATCTGTTTACTGGGAATGACGTTTACCTTCTTCTGCTCTGGTTGTCCTAGGGCTATCATCCAAGAGGATGCAGGGATATCGTACACCAAACAGAAGAGGAAACTGCCTTTAACCTAGCAGTGACACAAACTGGCAGCAAACAGATTTAGGGTGTGAATAATTTATAGTAGTACTTTTTTTTTAAGGAATGCTATTACAATGAGATCATAATTGCTGCATATTCTAAAAGACTACATAAAAAATGTGGTTTATATGCTACTTTAACTTTCCATCGATTCAATTAGCTTAGCAAATTCTGCTCTTATGCAATTTACCTGGTGAAACTGCTGAGTGGTTAAAGGCTTCTCTGATGATATTTTAAGAGGTCAGTGTGAAAACAAGAGAGCAAGTGATGAATTGTTGACTATAACAAGCTTCCCACATAAAACAAAGGTTAAAAAAATGCTATAGATTCATTCTTGCTTTGATTTAAAAGCATACTGCACCGGTTGTGTAAAGATGCTCTTAAATCAGGTTTTATTGCTTTAACTGAAGTTTGTCTTCTGAGGGTTTGCACTGATTCAACTAAACTTATGTTGCATAACTGATGTCCTTTTACATGCAAACAAGAACTAGACATAAGCGAGCCTGTCCACTAACGCCAAGTCCCTCACTTCTAAGGCTAAAATGGAAAAGGTATGGCATGCTGCTGTAGCAGTTGTAAATGCCATTATGACTTGGTCAGACACGTAGTCCGACATGGCACGTGGCATTGCAGTGTGTGGGATACCTGCATCTCAGCTTTTGCCATCTGGTGTGAGAAAGGCAAAGCAGAAATGCATCAGTAATAGCAGGTGCCATGTGGGTGAGCCCCAAAAGCTTGGTGCAAGCAGAGCAGTGCAATTCTGACAGCTGCTCCTCTTGCCAGCACAGTGCAACAGATGTTGGTTGTCGTACTGATAGTGAGGCTAGTGGGCAAATGTTTCTCTCCAATGTCTTTGTCTTCTCTTTATCTGACTGCTCATATGAACAGATTCACTGGCAAATGCATTGCTCAACCCAAAACCCAACATGCCACTCCAGGGTGCCTACACCTTCTGTACATGTCTGGTGCCAGGTCATGGGGCCCTTATGCAGGATTTCTTATGTTTTCAGGATTTAACTGGGTCTTTATTTGTATCAGATGAAATACAGTAATTAATCAAGAACCTGTAGTTTGACAGGCAGCTGCATCCCTTTACTGGACAGTCACTGAACGGTGTATTTGAAACATGGGGTCTCTTCCTCCTGTGCCTGTTATTGCCACCACGCACCTCAGCTCACTTCTGAACAGTTATTCCTGACATAGAAATGGATTTAAAATGACAACAATATGGATTAAGGAACTGCTTGCTCACTCCTTTCTCACTCAGGGTCCCCTTCCCAGCTAATTCTGCCCTCCTATTTTGTTCTGTAGCACCTGATTTTCTTTGCTGTATCTGTATTATTCAAATACTAGTTGTTTTTGCTGCGCATTTTGATTGTCATTCTTTTGGACCTTATATTAGGGCAGATATATTCCTTGCAGTGAGATTTAACAAACACGGCATGCAGAGAAACATTGGCTATGGCAGGAAGGTAACATGGTGCACTCTGCTTCTTCTTCTTTTTATCTGTCCCGATGAAGGATGAGGTTGTGACACCAAGTGGTTCTCAGCAGACTGCAGAGTCTGACAGTCAAGTGCCACCCGCAGCAGAAACCGTCGATCCCTTGTTTTACCCTAGCTGGTATAAGGCTCAGCCGCGGCCAGCAAGCAGCCCAAGCTCAGCCCCAGTGAGTGGGCCGGGGAAAGTAGGGGCTGCTGTTTCTCTGGAAACAAGTGCAAAGAAGGCAGAAGCCCCAGAAGCAGCAACAGTGGAGGAGAGCGCGCCGGGGAGTGGTAAGGAAAGTAATGCCACTGCGGCGACGTCCAAGGTCAGTGCCACCGAGGTCAGCCCAGAGGGTTGGGACGTGCAGCAAGGCGGGAGCTGCAGCTGCTAAGGAAAACCTGACCTGATTTTCCTCTGCATGTTAAAGAATAATCTGAGAAATATGGAAACGCCTAAATCATCATTTTGGCCAATCCCCTGGATTTGCAGATGACTGGAATATGTGACTGGCTGATTGTCAGCTGCAGAGTAGCATGCCAGCAGTTGTTTGTGCTTAACCTAATCTGCATTGCTTGTGCACATGTTCAGGAGCTGCCAGGAAGTCTGCAATGCCTCTGCCCATCAGACACTTGCATGTATTAGTACCAGACAAATCCTGTGCATGAGATTATTCTTGTCACCTGTTGAAGGCCTGTGCACACTGCACATCCCATGTGTGCCCCTGGAAAGCCTGTGCACATTGCACATCCTGTGTATACCCCTGGCTAAGCAGGTGTGGCTTGGCTTTGCCTTTTGTAGCTTGGTGGCTGCAGCCAGGGTGTGCAGCTTTTCCCTGCAAACATGAAGCCAGGCAAATAACCGGTGCCTTCTTGTGTGCTTGATTGCCTCTTGGTAAGCGGTGTGATTTACTGGGTTCAGATCTGTTGCAGAGGGTTTCCTCCAAGGGTTCTTGTGACTTGATTAGAGGAGAGCATGACAATCATATATTCCAGTTCTGTGTCAGACTACAAGCAGCACGATGAGATAGCAGAGGTTAATCTGTTCGGGTATGAGCGATTGTTGCCTTTAAAATGACAACATTAGAGCTGAGATAACCTGAATTTGAATATTCTTTCTTCTGCATATATGCATAAACTTCGCATGGGTCAAAGACTCAAGAAACAGAGTTGAGGGGGCTGTGTGTGAAGTATCTGCACATCACACCTGCTCCTGCTCCAGCAGGTGACAACCAGCCCATAAGCTGCACTCTAAATCAGACCATCCCAATTTGTGGAAGTCAGGCTCAAGTTGTATGGCTTAACAAACACATTACCTGCACATATGCGATGGTAGGAGAGTATGTGTGTGCATGTGGAGAAGCACAGATGGGTAGTAAATATTTCAGTACTGTTTCATTAAATCTTTGAGTTGGCCGTTCAGCATACATGAACAGCCCTACAATAATAAACCATCATGTGGTGGGCAAAAGTTAGAAGGAGGACTACATACAGATATAAGGGGCACTCATCTGCTGGCTGAAGGCTTTATGCACTGACACTTGAATTTGGTGGAAGGATTCTCAATGACTTCAGTTGTAACGAGAGCAAAATTTGACCTACGAATTCCAGTAGTTATTTTTCAAGGTCAAAGAGCAGAATACAAAAACTATATTTAAAAATTATCAAATCTGCTATGGCCTTGTCTTCTTAAGCATATTCCAAACAAGCTGGCAAAAGCAGGTAAATTCACAATGAAATTTGTTGCCGCTGTTTCTTTATAGCAGTTCCACTAATGAACAGGCACTCAAACCTCACACAGGCAGGCAAAATCCTTACTGGGTAGTTACCTAGGAGCTTGCCTGATTCCAGTCTGCTTCCTTGGATCCTAATTTACCAGCAGCAAGTGAAGGAGCAAAACTATTCTTTGGTGTGGCCAACCTTCTGAAAAAGGGCTGCCGTGGCTTTCAGTCACAGAGCAGCAGCAGTGTGGTACCCAGCCCTCCTCATGGCTGGCTACAGGGTGTGAAAACAGATGAGTGGGAAAGATGCCAGTGCCTGTGGTTGTGTGGATTTGTGGGTGCTTTGTCTTGATATTTTCCAGGACTGTGAGTGAAACTGACATTTGAGGAGGAGGAGGATGTTGAGAAGAGTAGCTTGTGGTTCTGGGGATAGGGGAGAGAGCTGAAGAGATTATTGTCCCTGGGCTGGAGGCAAGGGAAGGAGTGGGAAAGCAGAGGGAGCACAG
The DNA here is from genome assembly GCA_013399715.1 of Alectura lathami. NCBI lineage: Eukaryota > Metazoa > Chordata > Aves > Galliformes > Megapodiidae > Alectura > Alectura lathami. The sequence continues at coordinate 53,548 of VXAV01004443.1, forward strand.
GGGTGCAGAGTGTGCTGAGGAACAGAAGAACAGGAGTGAGCAAGCTAGGCAGGGTAGCGGGATGATGCCACGGCCAGAGTTATGGATCTGAGCTGAATTGTGCGTCACAAGCAAAATGGCCGCTGTCCTGTGCCGGCAGTCATTTTTCAGTATGTGAACTTCCACTTTGTTTCTTTCCTGCATGTGACTTTTACACAACCCACTCTCAAATGACAATTTGTTTATTTTTTAAATACCCTGGCTGATGTTCCTTACGCCACTGTTTTTACTCCTTTACTCCAATTAAAGAGTGTTAAGAAAAAGCACTGTGGAAGCAGAGCTTTTTCACTGAACTTAGTTGTAAAGACAAGTCCATGTTATGACAACACTGGTGAAGCATTCTTCTTATTTCCTCACAGGAGTTAGCATTCTGCATATCACTTTTGGCATTTCTTATCATACTACATCATCTTTGGAATCTGATTCAATACATTTGTTCTTTCATGGGTAGGAAATATTTCATTTTACCATTAACTAACAGTTCAATTAGTGTCTCTGGTGATGTTCCTATATGGTCTTAAAGGAAGTTTTCCCCCTTTTCCCCCCATCCAAAAACATCATGCTACTTCACAATTCAAGCTGCCTGAAACGTTTCTTCCTCGCACCTTCCAAAAGCCACCCTTCAGCTTACTCCTGCATGGTTAAACGTTGCATCTCCCTGGGTCAGAATGGAGAGAGAAATGTACTTCCTCAGACATATGGGCTTGTATTTCAGTTGCTGCTCAGTTGACCAGCAGGGTGGAGGCCCTGAAGTTTGACAGGAGATGTGCAGAGCTGAGCCTGTTAAATCCAACAAACTGGGGAGTAACATCTGGAGAGCAATGATTGTTATTGAGGGGTAAACAGCAGGAAGGAAAGCCCACTGAATAACCCTGCTGCTGGGATCTGTGCTGCGAGCAGCCTCTCCCCTCCAGGGACCAGTGCCCAGACCGTCCCCCTGTGAGGACAGTCCCCTCATGCCCCAGCCCACACAGCATGCCTCATGCTTGGGGACTTTTCTACCAAAAGGCATCCAAAGCCACATCGCCCATGCTCCCAGTGAGCACAGGGTTCCAAAATGGCCCTGAAAGGCATCCCCATGCTGCTAGGGTGGACCCCAACCCTCTAGAATCATCCAGTGTTGTTTGCTTATAAGCAGCCCCAATAACCACCCCTAAGAAAGGGTGCGGGGGCACAACTGCAGGTTCGACAGTGCTATTTATGAGCAGTGCTTTCACCAGTGCATCACTGGATGACCTCTCAGATCACTCCCCTAGAATGAGCACCAAAAAGGAGCGCAGCGGTTCCCACAACAGCAGTGGTGCCCACAGCAGGCCTCACTGGAAGGAAGGGGAGGCCCAGGCTGGCACGTGGCAGAAGGTGACAGCACTGCCCGATCTCACCAGACACACTGGATGCGACTGCTGGGGCACAGACACCCATGGCTGTGTGTGTGCTTTGAAATACCTGTGCTTTGAAAAATGATGTCTTGGATAGGGGCTTTTCGTAGCAATAAGGCTGAGTGAACGTGGGCTGGATTTTGCACCCCTAGATTTTCAGTCAGCACGACATAAATAGAGGGGCCGCTTCCAAAACATGGGTCCGGCGCAGGCTGTGAATGCTGTTTCTTCCTTTCTTCCCTTTTTTGCCCCCAGATAGATCCAAGCTAACGGGGTCCAGTCTATACTGAGACAGAGCAAAGCATGATTAGTACATGTTTTTCTGTAGGCAAAGGTTTTTTCCTTAGATCACACTAATTAGAGCTGAAATATCTACAAGATCAAGGACTAGGAACTTTACTGCACAGAGAAATTGTCCTGAACACAACTGAAAATTAAACCTTAACTATTCCATTACTTCTCTTCTGGTGTAACTCTTTTTTTTGTAGACAAGGTCCATAATTTAGTTCAATTTCCAAAGTGATACAGCTGATCTGGAGAGAATTCTGAGTTACCACTGGAACATTTAATGTCATTTACGGGAGACCAAAGACCTCTGACACAAAACAACAGTAGTTACCTTTGAGTATTCGCTCTAATGACAGGATAATGAAGTTTTAGTCTGTTATTCAACACAAAAATGATAGGGTTTCACTGCTCTTTTTTTTNNNNTTTTTTTTGTAATGCACTCTAAGCACTGTACAATATGATATAGTGACTCTATGAAAAAAGCTATTCAGCTTTTATATGCAAAAATTCCAGCGCTATGACTGAAGTCCATCTCTCCTTACAAAAAAAAAAAAAAAAGGGGGGGGAAAAATAAGCTATCATCTATGCTTTATCTGCATAAGTTATGCAAAAAGATGCGCTGTCTGATGATAATTTGAATTTGAAAAGCATCGGACACTGTGAATCTCAATTAAATTTACGGAGAACCGTTTAATTTTCATTTATTTGTGTTTGGGTTTGAAAATTTGTTATATTATTATGAGAGGACATAGATCTTGTTTGTACTCCTGGGGAATCAGGCATGCGAATAGCATTATGCTCTTTTTTTTCCCTCTCTTTCTTTTTTAATTCAAAATACCTTTTGAAATAAAAATAGACCAATGCAGAAAGCTCTCATTTCTACCATTTGAGACCTCTTTCTCTGTGGTCTCTAGTGACAGCTTTATGATTTATTTAATCATGAAATAGAAAGGAGGTGAGGGAGAAAGACATTTTGGTCTAAGACTCTATTTGAATAAAAATGATTTGCTTCCCCATGTGTACTGAGGTGGCTGTTTAGACAGTTTATGTGTCTTTATCTCTCGTGCGAAATATCAGGTCACAGCCCCTTATTCTTTTTGTGTGATAAGCCCCTGAAAGACAAATAACAAAACTACTGGAAATTTAAATTATAATAACATTTTATAATAATAATAATAATAGTAATCTAAATCTGCATGACTATCATAAAAGCAGCATATACATTATTTTCAGGCTATTTCAGTAGAATGCACTGATAGGGATTTCCTTGTTTTTCTGCAGCAGGATGCCAATTCTACCTATTAATCCCCCAAAATTACTTTATTTGAGGGACTCTTCACTATGAGAGATGACGTTGATGACGCTTCCCCCAGAGCACAGGAGGGTGCATCAGTCAGGGCAGGGCAGCAGGAGCAGCAGCCCACAGCATACAGATTACTTCTGAGGAGGAGCAGTGTGAAGTGATTCGGCACAAAAAAAAAATAGGAAACTCGGCACTATAGGCACATCCTGCTTCAGGGAGCAAAGAAGTTAGGGGCATAGTCACCGCCGGCTGCTCCTGCAGCTGAGGGAGAAAGAGAGGCATTGCAGTGAGAGGCATCTCGCTAACAGCGGCTGCGGTGCACTTGGCACCCTCTTCAGATCCATCTGCAGAGGCTGAGGTGACATCGCTCCTCACCCAGGTGCCTCTGCTCAGCGTCTGAAGTTAGGGGGATGTTTTGAAGTGAATCTGAGCCTCTGCTGTGAGGCAGGAATGAAAGATTGAAACACGAGGAGCGGGAACAGATCCACGTGCTGCCTTGCCTCCGTGGGGAGTCATGTTTTAGGGAGGATGACACAGGCATTGACAAGCAGCCCACTCAGTGCATGGGAGAAACAGATCTTGGAGTCCAAAACAAAAACAAGAAAGTTTAGAGACGGCGTGTGCGATGGGTTACAGAGAGGGGTGAAGCAAGCCTTTACCAAGTCTTAAATCATCTTCTTGTCTTCAGTCTCAGAACACAGGCTAAGTGGTATAGGAAGAGGAGTGCACATTTTGTGCATTAGTCTTAAGAAACTCCTTCAACTGCTTGATGTTTCAGGACTCAAACATTTGCCTTTGTTCTCACTGTTCCTGAAGGATGCTACCAATGGCAGATAGTTGTGAAGCTTTAGGCATGTGAAGAATAGTGTGTCTGTGGTATAAAATGCTTGTGGCACCCAATGGCTCGACTGGTGCACCTGGAAGGGAAATGGGCCTTCAGTCTCTTGTAAATCTGACTTCCAGACATGCACCGAGTCATCCTTAACAGTACAATTGGTTTTCAGGAGTGCTGAATATCTGCCCCTTCTACAAATGCAAATGCTCAGTACTCCCAGCTGTCAAGCCAGTTATCTAAGCCCATCTGGCTGCCTAGCTTTAGGCAACGAAACCTGAAAGCTGGCTCTAAGTTCTGCCCTTTAGTTCACTTGTGCAGACCTCTGATAGCTGGAGAAAGCCCTGCACATAAGAGCGCTTTCCAGGAATGTGTAATCCTAAAATTGCCTTCACATTAAGGACCACTCTGTCCCTCAGCTTGTAATAGAGGAATCTCAAAATCAACAGTGGTGGATATTGTATGACAAAACCTTCTTGTGTTGTCGCTGGAAGAAGGCAGATCCCCAAATACCTTATATCTGCTCAAATTATTTTGGTCTGGTTAAAATACAGAGTGGAATTGATACAAAAGTTAGGAGAAGTTTGTTCCTTTTTTCCCTAGTCAGATTTTTGTAGGCCACATCTCTCATGTAGTGACATCATATAAATTTGTCAGAGTTTATGAAAGTCTTGTATTCAGCCGGGTCTGTGATTATCCAGTTTATTTCACCTCAGAGGAAGTGCTGGACCCCATATGCTGTTGCTGAAATCCCCCATCAGAGAAGTGTCCGTCTGTGGTACTGGAGGACTCAGGCACACACATCCACTTTGAAAGGAAATGCAAGTTAATCATCCACAAACAATATTATGATCTAATTTCCCTTAGCTGCCAGTAAGTACAGTGCTTTAATGCCATGAGGATATAAAATATAATCAGGACTGAGCTGTTTGGGAGGAGAAATACTAATAGAGTGGCCTATGTTAATCTTGTTTTATTAGTTTTAAAATTTTCTATTACTTGCTTGCAACCTTATGCCATCTGCCAAAATTACCATAGGGACAGTCCTCTCTGTATTCATGTATCGTAGCTCTCTTTGCCCTGCTGTTGAACACTTCAATTTCAGCTGGTGATCCTTCATATATTTTTCCACAAGACAACTTCAAATCACATGTCAGAGGGGTCAATATGTAGCTAAGTTTTAGCCAATTGGTTGTCATGTCTATATGCAGACAATACAGACAAAATAAGATCATTTAAAATGCAAATACACTCTGTGTTAATTGCTCCTGTGCCTCTGCTTCTTCATCACTCTATAAAAGGCACGGGTCCACATTTTAGTGCAGTGCTGCTCTGGGCTAACTGCATAGGCACGGCAGTGATATACAGATAATTATTTCCTTTATCTTCTACAAACTGGAAACTCAGTCTTCCCAATCTGCTGAAACACAAGCTGAAACACCCTCTAAAGCCAACAGCTCCCAGAGAGGGGATGTCTTGCCCGAGAGAAGGCAGCCGCGTGAGGCTGGGTTTTGGGGGACCAATGGTGAGCACAGGTCCCTTTCCCAACACAGCCATCCCACGGCTCATCCCAGAGCAGACAAGGAGTGGGTGTCAGGAGCAGAGGCAGCCCAGGCAGTGCTCCCCAGGAAGCTGGCTGCTGCTCCAAGGGCAAGCTGCTCCCTTGAACAACTGCATTAAGAGTTAATGAAAGGTAGGGAGATAGAGAGCAAAATTTGACTTGAAATTTAGCGCCTAGCTCTGGATATACTTGGAGTGTATTTTTTTCTGAAGTAGAAAACTGGATGGTTTTCTACCATGCCTGTACACTTAAAATATCTGCCTGATTTGACTGAATGGAAAATGGGTCATCTATCCTCAGTGAAGCTGAGCCTTTTGCAGAAGACCCATGAACCAGTTAGCCTACAAGCCCCAGATGAATTCTGTTTGAAGCTTCTTCCCAAACACATCTTAAATTTCACTTTGAGAAAAAAATTGTTCAGCCTGTAGCTCAAATACAGGGCAAATCCTAAATGCAGAAACTTCTGTTAACATTCCAAAAATTCCACCTCTGCTTCTCCATAACTTGAGTTGCCAAGATGGGACTTGGGTGTAATATTCAGGTCTGAGGCCACTGGGTCTGGTATTTAGTTGGTGGGAAATTCTGCTTGTAAATTTCCATTTTGCGTCTTGACTTTGTTCTTAAGGTGAGATTTTTTTATTCCTTTGTTTAGCGAACACATGCAGAGAAAATCTTGATTGCTCCTCTTTTAACACCTCTCTTTCCCTTGCTTCTGAGAATTATCTGAGTGATTCAGAGGCAGCAGTGATGAGTCGTGAGGGCAATACATTAAGGCCAGCTTTCAGACAACAGTTTCTCATAATTAATATGAGTGGCAAATATTTCACCTGAAGTTTTACCTCGAATAGTCTGGCCTGCGATTTGTCTGGTGAGTCATAGGTACCATCTGATTTATGGATATTTCATTTTTCACTCCATTACTAGCAATAGCATTCAATAATGACAGCATGGACCAAAATATTTCTCCTGTTTAAATTAATACAAAGCCAGGCTCACCTAGATGTTTTCTTTCAGCAAATAGCTCATTTAAATACTGAATTCTACCTCCATTAAGCCTCTTCCTCAAAGCATTGCTCACTCTGTTCATTGTTAAGTCATTTTGAAAGGAAAATAGAATGTAAACAAAAAGTATTTCTTAATCATGGATGAGCTGTTGCTGTTTAACATCATATTATGGTAGATTTATGTCACAACAACACAAGACATCTGTTTGTAAAATATTTAGTTTGAGAACTACCTTGAGACAGTTCAGACTTCAGGGTAGCTGTGAACTTGGCCGTATAAAGCAGTGCTTGTTGTCTCTGCACCCTTAAAGATGGACCAATTTTACATGGCAGCCTCAGCGACTAGCTGTATTGAAAGTCCCACTGGCCCTAATTAGTAGTTAATTAGGGCTGGGCCCTTGTGTTTGACCTGCCACTTCCAGGCTTTGCTGGCTGTGGGAAAGCCGGGGGACTGGAGCATTTGACATGGAGATGTGGGTTGGGTGGCTGTGTGTATATCCAGAAAGGAACAGAAAAAAGGAAAGGGTCACATCAAACACAGCAGTGATGCAGTCTTAGATGCCTTTTCAGGTGGTTTATGCTCCTGACATCTTTAGAATAATCTCCAGGCCATTAAGTAAGAGACCAGTGACTAATTCAGACAGGCTGCTATCCCAGGTTTCTCTCCAATGGCGATAGATTGGTGCCTTGATATCCAAACCATGCTTTAGATGTCCCACACAGATGTCACGCCCACTGCTCCTTTCACTGAACAGAGAATAAGGATCTCACAGTCCTGGAGAACAAGTGATACGAATTTCTGATTGTTCTCTTTCATTTAGAGAGCACCCTATAAAATCCGCCTGAGCCTATCTCAACCACTAAAGGTGGTGACTGATATACAGCCCCAGCTCTTAGAACACTCCTGGCTTGGCACTTCTGCACACAGAAGTGGCTATTTTTCATGATGACACACTTGCTGTTTGACTTGCTCTATTACAAAATGTCTTACTGAGGAAAGGTGGCTGTTGTTTCCTTCATCAGTAATGGTGAGCATTTTCAATGTCTGGCACCAGATTTATTTTTTCAAATGCATTCTCTTTTTATATTTATGTGCAACTTTATAATTTAATTTTTTAAAATAAACAGACTGTGTTTTTTTGAAATTGATGCTCACATGCACGTCAGTTCCAGGCTTGGCTCTGGTGACAGTTGTCTGTGGTCTGTACTCTATACCAATGATAATAAGGTCAATAACTGTGTTTGAATCCCAGGCTTTAAGAGCAGCATTTGTCACAGCTTCCTCGGACTTGTCCTGGGAACAGTGTAAGATGGGCAGAGGGAAGCTTGATTTAGTACCTCACGTACAGGTTGGGCGAGCACTGTGCGAGCAGGCCAGTGCTGCTGATGGGTGAGCACAGATCACGATGTGAGACATGATACCACCGACGTCTGCCCAGGCAGTCACAGTGGTGCTAGCTGAACGATGTGTTACCACGGGAGAAGAGACGTCTCTTGGCTGCGAGGTTCTGTTGTGCTGGTTGTAGTAGGGAGAAGATTTGGGCAAGTGAAGATTTGGCAAAATGATCACACAGTGGAAGAGGGGCAGAAGCAACAGGCAAAGAGGGAAAAATGTTTTAGCTGTGGCATAGCCTGTCTGTGTCTGTTTCACAGTGACATTAGAGAGTGGCAACCTGTTTCTTCAGCTGACCTTCCAGCTTTCATTCCTGCATCTCCATTAGTGTAATTTTGTCTCTTAGATAATGTATGCTGTGTCCACTGCTAACATATACCACTCTCCACACACTTACAACAACCCAGCTAAGTCCATCGCTCATGCTGTGAGTATAAGCAGTGCTCAGACCTCCGAAACATGGTGTATATCTACACACCTCGCAGCTATTCTGGCTCTGTTATCTGATCCAGTGAATGGAGCTCTGGAGTGAGTCACAGTCTGAACTGGCACTGTGTCTCATCCACTGGCTTTACAAAAATACCATTTGCAGTGGAAGAAAAAGTTTCAATTTACAACACTCCATGTTACTCAAAGGAATGACAAGATGACAGAGACAAACAGGATGTTAAACCATTGCTAGATTTGCTCCTTCTCCCTGAAAGTTAATGGCGAAGTTTCTGTAACATGTATTAGATGGGTCACAGAGCAGTTCTTGGAAGGTCTTCACATTTAATTTGGTGGTCTGAAGTCTTCTCTACCTATCTGATGAGGCAGAAGTAGGAGGAAGAAGGGAGAGCTGGTAGCCATGAGTAGCTTTCTTGCCACTTATTCCCACAGCCTCTCGAGATGATTCTTCCTTTACTAGATAGTTGTCCAGTAGGACTCAAAATGCAGTAGAAATGATAGAGGGGTCATTGATCAGGAGGTCCTCAAGGACTTTACCATCAGCGGAGCAAAGAGCAATGGGTGGATAAATGCAGGAAAGTCACTTTTGATCACGCAGACTTAACATGCATGTTTGTAGGACTCCTCCACTCTTGGGTTTCCTTCATTGTCCTGGACACTAGTGGGACTAGGTTTTATGCACAACTGTAGTTAAGTACTCTTAACAAAGCATAATTCCAGTAAGTTGCAGAAATGAGTGAAATATTAGAAGTCTTTCTGTGCTTTTTTTTTTTTTTTTTTTTTTAACTNGTTACATTGGGAGGGAATTTGTCTGAAGTGCCAGCTAGAAGAAAAACCCCTTCTTACCCATTCTCTAAAACTTCTTCCCCCACTGGTTCCGGAGTCTGGAACTTAGTATCCTATGGGAGATGTGCAAGCCCTACACCAAAATGAGCTAGCTAGTTTGTTTGCCTCTGAACTACATTTGGTCTCTTTAAGGTCATTATGCAAGAGACCTTGAAAGAGACATTAACCACATAATGTTAATTGCAGTATAATGAAAATCTATTGAAGTAAGGCATTTGCTCCCAACAGACTTTTAAAATTCATTGCCAACCACTATTAAGAAAGTGACATAGCTAGTACTGTGATTGATGGAGTTTGTCTGTGCATATTATTTTGTCTGCCACCATATGTGGTTTTGTGGCAGGTAATCGTAGTAATTATTTCAGAGATTATTCCATTGGTTCCTACTAATAAAAAGAAGAGATCCATACAAAATAAGCAGCCTCTTAGCTTGAAAGAGAATTGTTGTGATAGATGTGACAGCTGCCAGGTGTTTTGCTGAAGGAGCTAGACTGCATAAAAATATGAAAACAAAATGCTTGAACTAAAGTTTAAACTATTTAAAAATAACCTGTTGTGCTCCCTTTGTTTCCGCTGCCTGGAAGTGTCGAGTGCCAGAAGTGTAACACTTGACATTTGAGGCAGACAAACATAGCCTACAGATTCTGTGATGGCTTTGCGACCAGCTAGAATTTTTTAGTCATGCCTGTTCTTGTCAACACTGGAGGTTGTTTCTAAACAAGCTAGCAAAAATAAGGGAATTAACTTTAATTTCTCACTGCTTTTCTGAGATTAGAGAATCCATATAAGCAAGAAACTTGTATTTTCACTGTTTCTCTCTCCAAGATCCACATTTTCTTACAAATTCACACTCTTGCTATCGTGCTGGGTCAAAGGCAGGCAGCAAAGGCATTGCGTAGCCCACATGCCTCTAAGGGTGTAGATCCATTTTTTTTCTGGCAGCAAAGGTAGTTCAGGAGTTCCTTGCCAAGTGCCCCTGCTTCTTATTCCTGCCTTGATGCCACCACTTGCATGGCAGCTGTGCTGATGCAGCTGTTTTTTGGGCTGTGTTGGAATCTAACCAAATGGTCCAGGTTAAAAATACCACTCTTCTCCTCAAAAACAACAAAAAATTGATGTCATTCCAGTGACATTCCCATTCTTAGCACAGCCCTGCAGACAGCTGCAGCAGTGCAAAAGGACAGCGAGCCATGATGGGAGAGTGGAAAGGGGTGGAAGGGGAGCCAGGGGGCAGGACCTTCTTTGGTTAGGGCTGTTGCTCCAGCAAATATTCATATAGCTGTCCAAGAGGGCAGCATGTAGCCAACTAGTATATTCGTGTACGCAGCTGTAAGAAATAAACCCATCTTCTAGGGCATCTTGAATTATAGCAAGCCACATGCGTTGTCTTCTCATGAATTTCAGCGTACAAGTAGGCCTCTCTCATTGCAACAGTCAGAACTGAGACTGTGACTACACGAGATGGTAAATAAGGTTTTGGAGAATTTGGCACTAAGTCAGAAATACCATACTCACAAAGTCTTCAACCAGTAGAAATTAAGGACCGCATTTCCTCAAAAATGCGAGAAGGTAATTTTTGCTCTGCTGAACTGCTTTTGCTGTTCTCCTGTGACCAGCATAAAGCAAGCAACCATTTTTTGTTTTCTGACTAATTACACAGCATTCTGATCATTTAGTCATGTTCAAGCTAGATAAAATGTACTGCTGGGTGATCTGCAGCCCTGGAGGAAACAACTATTTCAGCCGTCATTTCTCTCACATCTCCTTGCAAGCTGATGTGACACAACCTCTGAGTGGTCCATTACAAAATTGGTCTCTACAGATCCTACCTTATCAGAAGTCATCAAAAATCAGTAAAAAAACTTGTCAAAACAAAAATCAAACTGAAGAAGACTAGGAAGACAATTCACCTTTCTTCCCCACTTCCTAAATTGGAGTTACTGATCTTGTAAAAAGTAATGGTGCCCTCAAATTTCACAGTTCCCCTCTAACAGTTTTCTGATACTCTGACGTATTTGGGTGGAACCTTTCTTGTGTAATTATTTGAAAGCCAGCTCTCATCTAACCTGGTCACAAAGAGTGTCTCTAGAGTCAGCAGAGAGGAACAGACACCTTCAGAGGGCAATCCACCCTCTGAAGACACTCCTTTGAGAGTGGGGCAAATCACCATCTGGTGGCTCTTTGCTCGCTTCGCTGCCGTTAGAGGGAAGGAATGCAGTTTTCCTGACCAGATACCTCACTTCTGTGTAACCAAAGTGTGCTAATATGGATCCCACTCTTTGTTTCTAAAGGCTATGGAGATTAGGGGTAGCAAAGCGGAAAACGGCATGCGGACTTCGTTGTGTTTCAAGTATCTACAAGGCCTGGACTCCCTGTTTTTTCCCCGGCATAAACAGGATAACTGCTACAGGATAAACAGGATAAATGGAAAGGCTGTGCTGAAGCCAGCCCACTCACTCTTTTTCCCTCCACACCCTTTGCCAGAACCCTACACAGATTTAACTTGTGCTTGTGCTTGAGGAAGCAAATGCTGAAAGGTGCTGAATACCCGCGATTTCGATACGACTCATCTGTCAAACCCTGAGGTCCCTGTGCTCTTTGTTCAGGCACATTCTAGTCTGCCAGATGCTGAGGGGTGCTAAATGGATTTCCAGTGGGAGTTGTGGTTGCTCAGCACCTCCACAGAGTTGGCATGTAGACTCCAGCCTGGACTTTGCTTATGGGAAAAACAAATCCAGCCATCAGTCATGCAGGGTGTGCTTCCCTCCCGCTCCATGAGCTGGCCTGGTGAAAATTCCTGGTGCTCATTACAAGCATCATCTGATGTCACTCAGCACCACAGGGGAAAATATAAATCAAAGAGTAAGTATTCAGCACTCTCTCAGCATTGGCCTAATGTGATTAATGTGTTCTGAGGTAAACACTTCAGTTATTCCTTATTACTGTGAGGGACCCAAATCAAGGGCTGGGACTTGTTATCCTAGGTAATGTGAAAAACAAGCCCTACCCATGAGATCTCCAAGGCTCAGATGAAGCTCAGGTAGCAGCTTAACAGCAGTTACCTCATAGCAATGGGCAAACATGACAAAGTGTTGAATCTGAAGTGATTTGGGAGTGGGACGGCCAGCCAGGGAGAGGAGATGTGGGGTGAGGCTGCAGGAACCCGTGGAGATGTCAGATGCCCAAACCCTGTTGGTGCTGAGGGGATCTGTTCTGCTTTCTGCCTTGCAGAGTCACCTCCTAGTTCAAAAAAAGTTGTTTTCTGTAAAAGGCTACAGCTGAAGTCTTTGTCTCAGAAAAATCCCAGCACACTGGAAGGGGAAAATGAGTTTAATAATGTGGCACCATTTGACGGTCCCTTGCCTTACACGAGGGCAGCATACCTGAGTCACTGTATGAGTCAGAGCAGGAACACCAAAGTGTCACAGGTGTGCAAACACCAGCCTAAAAGCCAAGGGATGGCACCACTGCCAGCGCTTGCCTCTCACCCGGCTGGGCGTGATGGTGGGTTATTGCTCTTGGAAAGGCAGACGGCGGTGTTGCAGGCTGGCAGCCTGCTGAGCCCACTGAGGCACAGGGAGAAAGCGCTCCATCCGGCCAAACCCAGTGGGAATACGCTGGGGCTCCGACGGTGTTTTGCTGACACAGGGAGATGTCATCTCAGCAGAATATGAAGGAGTTAACACGTTATGAAATGTAGTTTTGTCAGTGATGTAGACAAAGATTGCTTTGTTTGAAATGCAGCACCAGCAATGCTGGTTAACGAGGTAATGCAGTCACCTTTCCCATCCAAGGCATTATTTCTTCTAACATGCTAAGTGCAGAGCCAATGAAACAAGCTTCTTAACTTCAAGCTCACAGATCTTTCTTTCCTTCAAAGGTGAGCTCAGGTTGATGCAGATTTTTGGATAACGTCTTGTAAGAATAGCAAATAGAAGTGATAAAGTAAGCCCATCTTGCACAAGGAGACAATTGGCAAGGTACCAGGGTGGATTTAAGTAATTTATATATGTATAAAATTGCAGGAAGTGACTTTTTAAACCTCCTGCCAGCCCTATTCCTTTGCGAGGTGGTCGCACGCACTGCTGAGGCTTGGTGCGCAAAATCACACATACAGTTTCAAAACTGCTTTCAGCCAGTCCAGGCGCTCCAGTTGTCCTTCCAAAAATAAAATGCAAAATTTTCAACACCCCAGAGGACTAATGAACCGCCCACGCTCCCGCATCTGCTGGGATCCAGAGAGCACAGAATCCCTTATGACTGACTCTGAAAGTCTAGTCATGTATTCACTGCTGATACCTGGCTTTTGTAATCTGGGTTGGAACATTTCTGCTGAAAGCTTTGCACTCAGCACTTCCCAGTCTGAGAGCCACATCTCTGCGATCAGGGCTCAGTCAGCTCCGTGCCTTCCCAGCTGGAGATCTGGCCCCACAGGCCCAGCTCTTTGCAATAGTTCTGCATAAGCCTGAGAAAAACCCTTCTCACCAGAGGTGCTGAAAAGAGATTTTGGTGTTCAAGTGGGGAGCTGTTTCTCCCAGATTTTTCACCACACTTGTGTTCTCATTAAAGTGCATTAAAAAGTTAGCAAGCAAAAAATAATATTCTTTTGAAGGATTCCTGTCCACGAACAGTCCTTTCCGAGACCTGTATTTTGCCTTGAGCAGCAGAGGAGCCTCGCATTGCAAATACGAACCCAAGTCAAAGATCAGTGCGTATTTCAAATATCAAAGCGAATTCTCAGCCAGTATTTCATGGGAACAAATAAGGCGATTCCAGTCTAGAGGATCTAGGTCTAAAAATAGGAACGAGGAAATCTCATTAGACACAAATAAAGAAATAGGGAGCTCCTTGTTCATACCTCCATTCTGTCATGTCTGTTGGTGTCACAGCACGCAAACAGGGAGTAACTGGAATGAAGCCCAGTAGCCCCTGCTTATACATAACATCCCATCCCCTCTCACTGGTCCCTGTGGCACACTTTAACATTAAGCACTTACAAAAGTGCTACACAAAAGCATCATCCCATGTTTCAGCTCCTTATAAGCACCCTGTTTCCTTGTTCGTTCCTGGATATGTGTGTTAGCATCGCTGCTTTGCGAACTTTCTGTTTTAGGACAGTGTTACAGAAGACTGAGGTGTGTTAAAATTCAGAGGATGCTGCTCTGCCATTTCCCCTCCCCTGAGTAATATCCCAGCATCAGACAGCTCTCCTGCGAGCAGAATGAACTTCCCAGAGTAAGGTGAAATCCTGCAGAGATTTGGGCAGTATCCGCCCAAAGCTCATACAACTATTTGAATTTTAAGAATGTACAACGATGTGCTTATATAAGAATACAGAGAAAAAAAATCCTGTATATTTCATGTTAAATTGTGGTTTTAACGATGAAGACAGAGGGCATCTCTTAGCTACCAAATCACCCATTTTTGTATATTTTATCCCTAACAGGATTTCTGGTTACTCTTACAAAGCTGGTGTTCATTCTCTGCCAAAGGAATCTGAAAGCATTGGAAGTCCTAAAAGTCTTTCTGTATGTTATACTGGCCTGCTAAAGATTCATCTAACTTTAAAACACCATGACAGTTCCTGGGATTAGCAGGCACAGTATCTCATGTCCAGATTCCTTTTTTTTTTTTTTTTTTTTTTTTTTTTATGGCAAGTGTAAGATACCTGTGCAAATAAAAAACAGAATTTGTCCTGGGATTTTCTGTGCTCTGCACTGGGTAGTAGAATCAGAAGTTTGTATTTTCTATTCTTGGTCCAAGTGAAATTAAAGAGAAATAGGTATTAAAAGACTTTTAATAAAACACAAAACAACGCACATTGGAGGCAGATTTCCTGACAGCAGCGCACGAATGGAGCTGAGCGGCGGTGTGCTGACTGTGACTTTTGGCGTAGCTCCACGTCGGGCTGGAGGCCCAGCTGCACGAGCCCAGCTGGTGGGGGATCACTGGTACGCAGGCAGTTATCACCTTCCTGCAGTGATATCCCAGAGGCCCAAATCCAGACCCAGCCCCCTGCACGGGCGGGCGCTGCTCTCGTAGCGTGGTCCTTCCTCTACCTGTGGCTGCCTGTGGCACGCACCCCTCTGACTTCTCCAGCGTTGGCAGCCTGGCTGGCCTCCCCACATTTCCATGCTCCCTGCCTTTCCACCTTTCCCACTCCATTCTGTTTTTCTGCGTGTTGTGAAATCGGACGGATTTTAATGCAACTCCTCTTTCCCTTTTCCACTTGCCAACCTCTCCTTCCCTTGCAGGCTGGTTCTGAGCCGTCCACCCAAGGGCAAGCGGAGGCGGCTGCTGGGAGCAGCGAGCGGGGCGACGAGCCGGCTCGTCACGTCTTCTCCTTCTCCTGGCTGAACTCCCTCACCGAGTGAGGGCCTGCCCGGCACGCTCCTCAGAGGGGCTGCGATGCAGCCAGCCGGCTGGCTCAGCACAGGAGCTGGCCTGGGAAGGGAAGCCCAAGCAGGCAGTGGTCCCAGGAGCCCACCTCACCTCCGTCCACGTCGTACCTGGCCCTTGAGACAGCGGAGTCCTGGAAGGGATGGGAGCATGGGGACAAATCGCTGTACTTTTATGTAGTCAGAGTGTTTTCCAATAATTTCTTGTTTCCAAGGGAAAAATTGCATCGCTGCAGATGCAGGATGAACACTGGTAATGTTTTGTTATTCATCCACTTTTTGGCATGTCCCTGTGTAGGTGTAACTGCTCCCCCAATGTCATTAGCTGGCACGCTGCTGTGATGCTCACCAGCAGCACCCTGTGCCCGCATGACACTTCCCCTGTGTCCAGCCCACGTGGTTCATTACCTGGCCACCTCAGTGACACCGGCACCCCTACAGCATCCCCAAGGCAGGCTACATCCGTCCCCTCCCTGCTGTCACCCGCAGCCCCCAAGGCACCGCTGCATCCCATGCTGCAGGAGGGGCAAGGGAAGCTGCCCCTTCTTCCTTTCCCCTTTGCACTTGCTTTTCCTGCTAAGCCACAACAGGCGACATTGTGAGCAGGCTGTGGGCAGGGAAGGGGCACAGCGGGAGGGCTGGGGAGGGTGGATGTTTCAGGCAGCACTGGCCGAACCCTGCCATCAGTGTGGGATCCAGCCCTGAGCATGTGGGGCAGATGTTGGGGTGCTGCCCACGGCTGCCTCCGTCTGCATCCCCTCAGCCTCCCCTGGGAAGGATGCGCGGGAGAAGGGCCACGTTGCTGCACGAGGCCGGGCACGGTGCTTGCAGCCACTCGCTGCGGGTTTAACTTGAAGGCCCCGGGGTGCGCTGTGGGAACGGGGAACGCCGATGTCCCGTTCCTGTGCACGGCAGAAGCTGAGCCGTACGGTGACTTTCAGGCAGATCTGTGTCTTAAGAGAATCGCTACAAAGGCGCTGAAGGTGACACTCTCCAAGTTTTGCCGCTGCGCACCCGGTGCCAGCACCCGGCAGCGCTAAGGGAGGTCGGCGGGGAGCGCTGGGTGCCGCAGGGGCCGGAGCCGAGCTCTGAGCGCGGGGGGAGCGCGGAGCTCTCCGGGAGCACAGCGGGGGGCCCAGCGCACCCCGAGGTTCGGCCGGGGGCTGCGGACACGGCACAGTGCGGGACCCGAGCGGGCCCGGCTCCCATCCGCGCGGTCTCCTCCTGGAGGAGGTTCCTCCCTCGGATCTGCTTTGGGCTGGGGGGCTCCCGGTTGTCTCACGGCTTTTCGCCGCTTCCTGCGCGGCAGCTTGCCCCCCTCCACCCTCGAGGGGACCCGGCGCCGGCACTGCCGCGGGGCCGGGGCGCGGAGGGGTGAGCGGAGTTGGGAAAAGGGGAAAAAAAAAAAAAAAAAAAAATGGAAAA
>VXAV01004443.1:72733-85289 GCA_013399715.1 Alectura lathami
CTCAGGGCGCGGGGTGGTGGGCGCAGGGGAGCCCCCGCCGCTCCCCGGTTCTGCTCCCCCCCACCTCCCAGCGCCTGCTCCGGGCTCTTGCCTCTCCCATTCCGTTTTCCCTGGCCGCCACAACCAGCCGATCCTCCCCAGCTCCTTGCCCTCGGGGTGATGCACTTCCCTCTTTGCCCTCATCACTGAAGGCACTGCCTCCAGGGTCTCCTAGCAGAGGGTGACTGCACATGTTGAGGTCCTTTCGGGGTGTTCTCCCATCACCACGATGTCTGCCTCCCACCCGTGTCTCCATCCAGGTTGCTCACCACCTCCCCAGGAGGTAGCACTGCTCATCGCAGTGACTTCTGCCCAACACCCGTTCCGTGCCTAACGTGCCTCCTTCAGGTTTCACATCCCGTCAGCTTTGCCACTGCATCTCAGTCCTGCGTCTCCGCTGCCTCAGTTGCAACATACATCACGTCCCTCCCTTTAAACTGGGAAACTGCACGGAAATCCCTACGAGTTTTATCCTGCCCTGACTGCAGATGCTTGGGGTCATGCACTTGTATGCGTCCCACAACAGCAAGGAGGTGGAACGCACTGCGGAAGGTGGTTACATGTTACAAATCTGAAATCCATTTCCTTAATGAAATGATGAAGTTCAAACCACTTAACGTATGAGGTTGGCCACAGCCCAGCTCTGAGCATCCCCTCAGGGATGGATGATACACACCTGAATTTTTGTTATACCTACCTCCAGCCTCAGACATTGTTGAAGTGCCAAAGAATCAGATCTTGTGCATCATAAACAAACAAATGGAAAAACAAGTAGTAAAACCGGGGATTTGTCTCCGCACTACCTCCGTAAACTCAGGCATTCATGCACCGAAATGTGTATTGCAACAAAAACAGAACAGAATATATCGTGGAGCTAGTCACAGCAGAAGCTATTTGTATGTTTTTAAAGCATGTCAGCACAGCTTTCTGTGAGAACAACAAGAGGTTCAAAGAAGCAGGAGCTAAATTCAATCAGTTGATGGAAAATGTAAGAGGCACTTATTAAACTCGAGCCTTCCAGACATGCTCTGGGGTGGGTTTTATCACCATGTCTCCATTTTTAGGTTTAATATGCCCTTAAAGACCACGAAACCTCTTAAAATAATGAGACCATAAACACAAAGAAGGAAGCAATCTGATCCAAACACATTTTTCTTAGTATTGTGGGTGAGATCTGAATAAGATATAGAGCTGTATTTCTCCAAAAGACTGATGCCAGATAGAATTGGCTCTGATCATTTTATGTTTTTCATCATTTACAACGGTATTTAGGTCCCTTTAGGCAGACAGTTCTGTCCCCTGAACAATACAGTGGCAGCAAACAGAGCAAAGGAGTGGGCTAGGACAGCTCCTGCAGTTGTCACAAGCACTGTGTAACCTGATGGGTTCTTCTCACCTGTTCCCTGAGCCTGGCCCTGAGCAGGGTCTGTGTTTTCTCACGCACTCTTGTTTCTGATCCAGCATGGTCACATTTACCTGTGTTCTCACCGTAGATACAGAACGACGCATTAGGGGGCTGGCAACAACTTACAGGCAGGGAAGGCTGTGAAGTGTTTGGATGCCTTGATAACAGGGAAAACAGAACACCCCAGGTCCATGAACTTAAAAGTGCTCTCCTCAGTACTTCAGAGGCAGAACGGAGTCCCTGTCGGCACAGTGCCCTATCGGCACCCTGTCTCCAACGAGGAATCTGTTCCTAGGCGAATTTTCAGCTATTATTCCTTGTGGCAGAAAAAATCATGGATCCTCACTGCAGGCATGAAGCAGGGAAACAAGGCAGATATCAGGTAGATCTGGATTACATCTAGTGACACAGTCAGAGATTAGCATACCCTTCACCAAAAAAAAAAAAAAAAAAAAAANAAAAAAAAAAAAGTATTCATATTTGACTCACTCTACAAACACAAGGGGCAAACGTAATTATTGCAGTGAATCACACAGTAACATGGCCTAGAAATACGAAACATTAGCGAGGTCCATCTCCTCTGTGCAGACTTGGGTTGGGTGGCACCTGCTCTGGAGCCTTGGTGATCTCAGACTCGGGCGCCTACTGGAAGGCAATGGATAGCCACCGTGCTGTGTAGCTAAGGGAAAGGGAAAGCATGCCCAGTGCATGATACAACCCCTCACAAAATAATATCCTGGGGCTTCTGGAGAAGTTCACCTCGTTCCCTTGTCTATAAAGGGAGGGCAGGGAGCTACCTTAGCCTAGTCACTGGATTTTTAAATAGCCAGTGTTAGGAGAGAAGAATTCCCTCCTCGCTGAATGACCACAGCACAGACCTCTCACAATCCCAAAAATAACAGACAGAAGTGATGGTGTTAAACCGAGGGTATGGCTCTTACCCCAGGTATTTCTGAGATGCCCATCTACAAATGTGGAAGAACACACACCAGATGTAGATCAGCTTTCCACTGCAGTGTAATATTTCTTCTAATTCTAGTCTCGCGTTGTGTGACTGTCTCAGGTGAACCCAGCACATCTTGCCCACTCTGAAGTGCCAGCAATCACACAGTGACCTGTGTATACACGACATTTTCATTTGAGCCTTTGCTACTCTTGATACTAAGAAATTTAAATCCAATGGTCATAAATATTATGGATTCTAGGGCAATCTAGAGAAAAGGAAGAAAAGTTCATGGTATCTTGAAGACAATTAGTCATTGTAAGAACAAAATACATTTGCTTATTAATCCTCTGCAGACTAAAGTTGCTAGACTAATCATAGAAACAGCAAAGTGTATTATAAAGTTAAATAAAAATTATTAAGAAAACACACACAAAAAAAAAAAAAAAAAGGTATGTTCTAGGCCAGGATAAGGAAAAATAAGAAGAACCTCAGCTATTTGTCAGTTCTTCTGAACTTAGAAGTCTTCAAAATTCTCTCATTCAGTTTTAATTTCTCTTTCAGACAATTTTTAAATTATTTCCCTCTGGGAAGGGGGTCACATCCTCATGTCACAGAGATTTTCTTGGTATGGCTTGTTGACATATCAGAGCTCCACTCATAACTTTTTAAAGTTATATTGTTTGGTTATGTTTTGTTTCTTTCCTACAGTCCTGTGAGACAGACAAAAAAGTTCCTTAATTTTCCTAATTTTCTAGTGGGGAGCAATGCAAGAGTCATGTCATGAGCATCCCTCAAGGGTCTGTATGGGAGGCAGGACTGCATCTCGCATTTTCCGAGACCAGGTTCCTAATCTCCACCAGAGAACTATTTTCATGCTTGGATTAATGTTCATATTTTTGATCCCAGACCACTCCTTGCAAGGCATGGTTTGATGGGCTGAAGGTCTCAACAGAAGGGAAATATCTTCAGAAATGTCCTCTGGGTCCCATCGTGTTCGAAGGGAATGCAGCCATGCTGTGGCTCATGCACTCATGAATCTCCAGGGGTCATTTTCCTCCTGAGGCCAACAAACACTGCTCAGGAATTTCAGATATATATATCTTTCACCTTAGCAAGAGTCCACCCTGTCTTAGTGCTTTGTGCACCCAGGAGGATTTATCAAGCAGCACAGACAGGAGCTGTGCATGCTCCCTTCTGGACATCACCAAAAAACGCCTGTGCCCTCAGCTGCAGGCAGTGGAAGGACTTGTTGTAGGAGCAGGCTGAGAGATGTGTGCATGCTAGGGGCTGAGCCTTGCTCCTCCTGACAGCCCTCATCTGGGGAGGCAACAGCTGACCTTTATATTTACCTCACAAGACTTGTCAGTTGCTATTCTTGCACTCCAATAACGGATGGAGAAGGCTGCGCGGGTACGTATGCGAGCTCTCTACACTGTTAATGATAATTCTGGGTGAACGAATCTCACAATTATTGGTAGCAACAAGGAAATCCATCAAACAAGCACCCTGTGAAAGCAGCGAGCAATTTGTATTCCAGGTTGTCTCGGTGTCTGGGTACATCTCGCCATAAGAGAAACTTTGCTGTGTGCTTGTTAGCTGGGTGCCCCACCCGTCTGCCTGCGTCTGGCAGGGGGCGAGGGATGGGGTTCAAATCTCACGCAGGTCTCAGACGTCCCACTGACATCAGTGGGTTCAGCCCCACTCACAGGATGTGGCTATGGGCACCCACAGCCAGAGCATGGGCTGGGGTGGGCAGGAGGGTGAGATACTGAGACAGAGGAGGCCAAAAAAAAAAGAAAAAAAAAAAAAAAAAAAGAAAAAAAGCAGCAGCTTTATTGGTTTGGATCCTACAGGAACGGATGCAGAAAAGGCATAGGATTAATCTGTGAAAACAGCTGTGCTCTCCCTAGGAAAGCACCAGCCACAAACAGAAAGGGTCACAGATGGCTTCAGTCATCAGCTGCAACGGTGGCACCAGGGACCTCGCCTTGGTACCATCCCATGCAGCACCAGGCCTCCATCAGCTGTGAGCATCAGCAGCAATGTTTGGTTCATCCAGCTCTACATCTGTAGCTACAGTACGGTACATGCTGCTGGGGTAATGGATCTGAGGGTCGCTTTGAAAATAAGAAACATCTGAGCGTTGCTGTGCTGGTGTAGCATCTCTCAGCGTCCAGGCAGAAGAAATCTGAGCACACTGCTGGGGTTGTTGTTTTTCATTGGCCAACCTGCTGCTGTCCCACCAGAGGAGAAGAGAGCAGGAGAAATGGTAAGAGTTTGGATGTGCAGAAAGTAAAACCATAACTCAGTGGCAGAACTTCTGCTGTGTTTGTTTGCCATAAACCAGGATTTCCTTCGTAATGTAAGACACGACACACTGACATGTAAGAGCATGTACTACATGCGGAGGTGAAGAAATGAAAGCTGAGTATAGGGGGAAAGTAATCAGTGCAATTTAAAGGAGGTTTGTGATACTAAGAGCAACTCCTTCTCCTGGAATCCTGTTGCAACCTCAGCGGTTGTTGAAAGCAGGAAATTTTAGCCTCCAAGCTTAAGAACATGACCCAGCTACGCTATTAAGGCTGAGAATCCCCAAATAAACACAGGAAGAGCTCAGAATATCATCTTCTTTAAAAATCTCACAATTCTGAATACAATCTCAGTATTTGGGGGAGGAAGAGATGGGAGCAGCACGGTTTTGGAATATTTGAGGATAGAGCTGTAGCAACTGCCTTCTCACTTGTTTCAAGTGGGGAGGTATGGGAAGCAATACAAACACACTATCTGTCTTCAATGGCTGGGCAACGGGCTATATATAGAATCCGCTCTGTCCTACTTAAGTTATGACTAATGCTAAACAATTAGAAATTCAGATGTCTGCATATTTGAAGGAGCAAACATCTCTAATGCACCATTTGTTGTTTATTAAAAAATGGAAGAATCAAAGTCTGCCTTAGCTCCAGCTAGGCTGCACTTATCAACAGGTGCATGTTGCTGGAAGTGGAGCCCCATGAGACTAATTGCAAAGGATAATGAACAAGATGGGGCTTTTCTTGGAAAAAAAGATTGCTGTCTTTGTAATGGCCATACTTATGTCATAGACTGCAAAGTCTTTAGGGAAGGGACTTTCTTTTTGTTCATGCGTGCCTGGTGTCTAGCACAGCGGCGCCCCAGTCTGTGACTAGGAATTCTAAGTGCCACTGCAATTCAGGCAGTACATCATAGCAAACAGTAGCATTAAATTAGCTGGGAACATGAAGGTAGCTTTCATCAGCATCTCCGATGTACAGGATCAACAAACATTTCTCTAAGCCAGTGGCTAACAGAGTTTTATTTTACAAGACATTTTTATAAGGAGAAGACAATGCTAGTACCAAAATACAGTCTACTCCTGGGATTTTGGCAGGACTGTTTGTCTGGTTCCACTAATTCAGGACTGCAGTGTCTGGGAGCACTGGACTGGGTTGTGATATGGATGAGATGAAAGACTGGGTGAAGGAATCAAAGTACAGAACAAAACCATAAATTATGCCAACTAATAAATGGAAGAAATTGTCGGTCTCCACTGGACAAAATCTCCAGATTCCTCAACTATTCCCATTCTCACTACATCTGACTGTTATTGCAAAGCGTACACTTGATGAGTTCACTTACAGGGTGACTTCCTTCATTCCTTCATCTCTCTTCTGCTTTGTCATCATTGCGCATGTAATGGCTGGGGCCACTCATGGCACAGCCCAGCCATAGACTATTCTTTTAGCAGATGAAGGTGTTAGTCTGGAAGAAAACACTGGATTTATTCCTAGTTCCTGACGCATGGGTACAGCACCAGGCGAGGCTGCAGGACGGGGTGTTATGGACAGGCCTACCACATGCACTGGTGCAGAGGTGCTCGGACTACCCCAGCCTGCAGCACGCTGCTCTGGCAATGCAGTGCTGCATCTCCTGTAAGAGTCTTGCTGAGAGCTTGTGGCTCCTCGCTTTTCTGTGCAAGAGCAGGTGCCTGGGTTTGGATCAGCTCAGCGTGCTCTCGCTTTGCCCTGCTATACGTGCCCTTGGATCAGCAATTAAACTGAACCTTGGCTACAAACATCTAGGTAAATGCCAAGAGCTCGTCAGCACCCATCTCTGACATAACCTGGCTCACCCTAATGAAGATTTTGCTAAGTAACAGAGAGAAGCTGAGGTTTTAGGAGAAAAGCACTAAAAGCCATAGGGTGGCATCACAGACATTAGAAGCTACGCATTCACAGCTCCTCCAGGAATGCTTTCAAAGGGGAGAAGACGGCTGCTACCAGAGCAGCCAAAGCTTTTTTAAACTTAAAAAATGTCAGAAAAGTAATCAGTGCCTCTATTTTAATGAAATCTAATTTTAAGTAACACTTGCGTTGATAGCATCTCTTTTGAAGCAGTCACATTTATGGGCATACAAAGGTTGGGAACGTCCCGACAGTTCCCTTAGTGAAGGCTGTGAAAAATAATTTTAGAGCAGCCAAATTTAAGGTGTTAACAGTGAGTGTGTCACTGACCTTTGGGTGTTGCTGTAAGACAGCAGTGTGAAGTGCTGGCAAATACACTCCCTGGGGTTGTCTCTCTTCAGTTTTCTATGAAGGTCTCATCTTGCTCATGGAAGACTTTGAAATCCTTGGCTCAACAGGCAGCTCTCTGAACGTCCAAGAGGTGCCATCCCAAGCAGTCTGCTCAGAGAGACCTCTACCACGAGACACGGATTCAGGGCAACCTGGAAACTCATCCAGCAAACGCTGTGACATGAAAGATCTTAGAGCTTAGTCAAAATTGCTCTTAGGCTTGAAACTGAGAAAGATCTCTTTCTCTGCTAGTAGGAGAAAGAGGAGGGCTCCTGGGTGTGATGTAGAATGTAATGTAGTACATCCCCATCCCTCCTTGTCCTATCTGTACCAATGCTCCTGAGGAGGAGAAGGTACTCTCTTCGACTCTGTGGGGACAAAAATTGTGCATCCTGAAATCCAGGGTTCTGACACTGACTGTAATTAAACTAATTTTGGCCCCAAACTGAAAAGCCCTTGCTTTCCTCCTATTTCTCTTGGCAGAGCTTTTGGCAGAGCTATGTGATGGAGGCTGGCTGACTTGCAGAACAGAAATGGAAAGGAGATGCCAATAGCAGGCAACTGGTGAAATGCAAAAGAAGGGCAGTGGTAAGTGAATAGGCTTCCACATGGCAATAGGTGATTGAACTGCATTAAAATGTCTTCATTATGTCAGAAAGAACTAGGACAGTAGGTGAATACTTGTGACTCCAGACACCTTCAAATTTCGCTGTTACAGAGATTGTGCGTAAGGGACGGAATTGCTCTCTGGGTTCATTTGCTATTCCTGTTAAGAAGCAAACCTCAGATTTAAGAAATGAGCTAGAAGCAATATTGTACTTTCCACAACCAACCAACACTTCTAGTACAGCTCTATTTAAACCAGAGAAACACACCAGTATCTTCTGCACGAAGCAAGGGAATGAGGTATTAATCTATCTTGAGACTGAAAGAATTGTGGCAAACATTTTTTACTGTAGCTGGAAACTGAGCCTCTTGCCTCAGACACAGGACTATCCTCACTCCTTCATCTGCTTAGCCACATGTGAGGATAAACTTCTAACAAACTCCACATCCTAGATAACTCTCTGAGGGATCAAGATCCTTGTTTTGATCCTTCAAAACAGGTCCTCATTTCAAAAAATGAGCTTCGTAATGATTCCTTTATAAAATCCATAAAAGTCAACGAAAAGCAGAGTCAAAATCTCCTGTCAGAAAATGTTACTTGACTTCACCTTTGTAGGGAATAAACCCCAGTTCAGGATCAAGGCCAGGTTTCTAATTTCAAACACTGTCCTGAAGTGTAACCTTGTAGCTCTACGTGGTTGTGCTTGAGCTTCCACGCAGAGCTTGAGGCAGAGCCACCCCATGCTCCAAAGAATGTATGCCATAGTTACATGCTATTTGTGACCATGACTGGAGCCGCAAGGAACAAGTTTTCCATCTGTGTACACTTCCACCACAGCATCACAAAAGCCTTGCTCAGTTTGATTCTTGTCTTCTAAGACACAAAAAGATGCCAACTTTCTGGCTGAGTCTGGTGAACCTCTTCATGCTCATTGACATCTGCTGATAATCAAGCTCTCTGTTCATTACTGAAATGCAAACAGGTTACTTCTCCTTCGGCCTTCAGTTATGGCTAGAATGTAGGTTGAGGCAGACTAAGGTGTTTTCAAGAGTGTGAACTGAAGTAAATCTTCCAGTGCTTGTCTTGTCTTGTCTGGGAGTGACTGAAATGATTTGTTGTGAACTCAAGGCATGTGTCACTCCTGGTGCTTTTGGAGAAAGAAGGTGGTATTTTGCTACTTTGATAGCAGGACTTCAGTTAGGCCACATGCAGATTTTATACTCGAAATGACGTGGCTTTTCTCCTTTTGCCAAGCCCAACATCAATATCACGTTTGCATCCAGGTCACCAGTTCACAACTGCACGTCCAGACTGCACTCATCCTGAGTTCATATTCCCAGAAACTCAGAAATGCTTCACTTTCTACCCATAAAATTTGCTGTGTCTTCAACTGTGCTGTCCAGCTGAGAGCAGAAGAAGCAACAAACATTTCAGTGCTTGGGTGCTTCACAAATACGGTGTGTGCCTGTCATCCATCTGACTGAGCATCTGTGTGTTAGGCTCAGCCATGTGATCTATGCATGGGGGCGCTGGGGGAAATGGTCTGTGGCTCAGGGACTTTGTGATCCAGTGACAAGGTTTGTATTTGACAGAATAGAATTTTAATAGAGTAATATAGAATTTTCTTTCATGAATCTGTCTGAACAAAGATTGATTGAGACGTGCTTTATCCGTAAATGACATCTGCAATAAAAATAAACAAGCCCCATAACAGACCCTAACATGTAACGTGACCATGATAAGAAAAGGAGAGCTTCAGTTCTACAATCCATCCATAAAACTGGCAAGATCCTTCTGTCCCTGGGAAAGATGTCTTTTCATCTGGCATTGCTGCTTTTATGTTGGGAAAGAAACAAATGATTTTCTAAAAGTTGAATGTCTGATTCTTCCCCAATGTAAACAAGGCAGACGATCAATCGTAGCCCAGATTTCCAGTGGAAATACCAGAAATCCCCACAGTGCTTTGCAAGGCTGGTATATTGTTTGCTGTGGGCCTCTAGCTGAGAAAACAGCTCTCCAAGAAGAAAAAAATGATCTTTAGCCAAAAAGGCAAAGATTCCTGGCTCCCCAGTATTAATTTCTTCAGCTTGAATCATCCCATGCCTACAGGTGGGAGCCAAGAGATGGTGCTAGAACTCAGCTATCTCGCACCTAGCAGACGTCTACTCCATCTGGGTTTTAGGTGGAAACATGCGAAAGACGGCTGCGCTCTCCATGCTTTATAATGTTTCCAGCTCACATCATTTCGTCTCTCTCAGCTGTCTGTGCCGTTAGGAGTATAACCTGTCTTTTAGTTTTGGAGATCAACTGTTCTGGAAAGCAATCACCCTCAATTCTTACTGCTCACTTCCCGGAGTTCTTGAAACCGTTTGCTCATGGCTACAGCCAGAAGCACTCATTATCAATATAATGAGCACAACTACCTCAGATGCAAATATTCATGAGTTAATCTTCTCACATTGTCCCTAAATTGGGCACTAGAGCAATACACTACAAAATACTCAAGAATCAAATCATGTTTAAAACTAACACCAGGCCTTCTGTCAGTGACAATCGTCCTGCACTGAGGATGAATTGCCAGAAGTTCTTTCAGTGACAGTGAAACCCGCTGCACTTCAGGCAGGAGCTCAGGTCACATTTCTGATTGACCTGGAGGAGCACTGGAGATATTCATGCACAGCATCACTGATGGGAGCATCTGCAGTACCCGGGGTTTTTCTTGCCCTCCTGGTTTGTGGCCAGACTGGGAGATGGGTCCTATGGGAACTGTCTCGCTGTGCAGCTGTCCTCAGAGGGAAATCATGGTGCTGGCAGTGTAAGCTGAAGAAATGCTAACAGTTAACAGTCAGCAGAGTTTGTGCTGAGAGAACCACATGGAGAGGTTTCAGGGGCAGTTTTGCAGTGCAGACCTTTTCAAATCAAACTGAGCGGACCTCAACAAGAGCAGTGAATAACCGTTTTTCTTATCACCTAGCAGCATTTGTCTGCACCACCCTTTACCTACTGATTTCAAAGTCTCCCAAAAGAACCCTCTTCCTTTTTTCCAACGTTGTCTGTAATTACTTCCATTAAAATCTGGATGCTTAAGCCCTCTTCATTAACTTCATTTATTCTATGAAAACAGCCCACTAAAGGGTTTTACTTCAGAATCAACAAGGGGAAGCTAATAGATTGTAGCATCATCATCAGTGGTTAGGGAATTTCTTGAAGAACTTCTAAACAATTAGCTGACAGAACAATTTAAGGGAAACTTTTGTGAGCTGCTCAGGAATGAACCTGTTTTACTTCATTATAAAAATAAAAAAAAAGAGCATAGAGAGATAAGAAATTCAAATGCTAGCATGTTACCTAGTTTAAATTTGTCTTTATTATATTCTTATATAATTTGTATAACATTATCTTGCTATGCATTAGACCATTTTTTTGAGACAAATCAATGTAACAACCGCCTTCTATTTTGGGATAGATGTAAGCACCAATTGTAGCACTCTAAGGAATAGACAATAAACTATATTCTTCTTTGTCCCCAAAATATACACACGTCACCAATAAAGCCATACGTCAGCATAATTAGCGGGATAAGTTTATTGGACTTTGGTTTTGGAGGGTTGTACATCCAAACAAGGCTGAGAAGACTAAAGCTGCTAAGAAAGAAAAGCAGAAAAGCTCATGACATGATCAGAGCAAGCTCTGGGCACACAGCTCTGAGTACTCAGCACAGCAAATCTGACCGGGCGCCTGCCAGTATTGGATCAAAAGTGCTGCAGCCACCTGGTGCGAAGAGCTGCTGGATAGGAATTCTTCAAAAGCAAGTTAATTTTGTACCAGCAGGGTTTGTGCTGCTCTGGGTATATCATCTGTTCCCCCTGAGAGCTGGCACAGAAGATGGAGGCAGCAAAAATACCACAGCACGTGATCCGAGTAATTTGACAGAAATGGGAGCATATATTCATGCTCCAGCTGGATCAGTGAGTGATCTGGTGGTGAGCAGCTCTACCAGCAATGAATGTGGCACCATCACCAAAAAAACAGAGGGGACTTTCAGGCTAAGAACTGACTGAAAAAGGGAGTCCAAACTACAAGCAATTATCCTTTATTGCTTGATTCTTTCACCAAGGTTTGGACAAAGAAATGCCATTTTGTGATCTTTTATGTTTCAGTGGCTACAGACGTATGTCCAAATGGGGAACAATAGTACATTTACACTACAACAGAATATTTTGCTTAAAATATCCCATTTGGCAGCATACATCCTAGTTTCGTAATAAAACAGCAGTAGAGTAGTTATTCAGTATTTTTAACGAACTGAGAAGACCAATGCATTTCAAATAAGGCACAAGACACAAAATAAAGTGTTTTGAGCTCTCATAGTCCATCTCTGCCAAAAAAACGTACAAATAAAACTGAGCCATAAGATCAGTTTATATATTTCCCTTGTTTCCTACATTTCTATTACTGAGCAATGTCCTATAGGCCATGTCCAGGTATTATTTATTCCAGTAGATTGTCTTTTGCCATTTAAGGTTTGACCATGACTACGTAGAGGTAACCAGCAAGTGTGTTTGTACCATAGGAAATAGCTGGAACGAGCATTTCCAGGTGTGTTGTCTCATTAACAACTGAGGAACTCATGCTAAAGCAAAATCACAAGAATTCATACCGCCAGAAAGAGCACTACTTGTGGTGTAGCTCCCGATCTTTCCATAGTTGTGTGCTCATCACCTCCACCCTTGCATAAGAGCTAGAGTTAGGCCAAGACTTGGAAGCTCAATGCTCAGTTCCTTTCTCTCCTGTCATCCCAGGTGACGTTGAGTAAGTCCCATTCTGTTTCAGTGCCTGACTTCCTTACCCCTGAAATACTCTTTCTGAAGATCCTTACAGTACAGGATGTAGGGTACACAGGCATTACTGTCCTGGAAGCTCTGTAACCCCACAGGAGATTTGCATGGCCCAGTAGCTTCCTACTCCAT
>VXAV01004443.1:91905-133009 GCA_013399715.1 Alectura lathami
AAAAAAAAAAAAAGGCAGCTTTCATTAAATTTGCAAAAAAAACAGAGTAGCTAGAATAGCTCCCCTTTCCCAGCCTACATATAGTTAAGGTCTCCTGGCAGGGTGCTGGGTTTTCTAAGCACATTTCTTAAAAAGAGTGAAGGTGTTGTCTGCAGCAGAGGTGGTGGCGTGGGTCTCCAATAAATGCCCGTAATCTGGGATAAATTACATACCATCAACAATCCCAACCTCAGAAAATAAATCAAAAGGAATAAAAAAGTATTATTAAATCAACTAAATCAATGCAGCACAGGTAAACAAAAGTCCTACATGTGGCTTTTGACTGATTTACAATTACTTGATTCCCTGACATTAAAGAAAAATAAACTGCCTGATTGGTCTCATAATCCAGGGGCCACAAACTGCCCTTGTTAATTGAAAACCTGCTGGTTTGGATAATAGAGGGAATTGCTAATTTACTTGCTATTCACTGTGTTATAATTTTTCCTCTGAACTGGATTGTTAAAAATAAACAATTTATTTTCCTCCCCAAATAGGAAAAAAAAAAAGAGAATTTATTAACAATCGTGTTTTGTGGCTTTAGGGGGAAAGTTAAATATAGAACTTAGACCAGTTGCACAAAAAGGATTATGAATATTTTAAGCAAACAGCTTCTACTTTCTTCTGAATATAGATAGGAGCAGGGAATAAACTGAAACACGGGTTTGGGGATGGAGTGCTATTCATGGAGGCTGACGTGCCCCTGAAGATGAGTGAATGCATTTTGCTTGGGATTTAACTTTTCTTGACTCTCTGTCTTGTCTCTGCAAAATCATGAAGTCAGTGATAGCCTGACTGGTCAGGCAGGAATCTGTGACTCAGCCTGTGGCCCATGAACTCCCTGCTCCCTGCCCAGAGGTGGCTGCACAAGTCCTTCCTCACCTGCAAATCAGGGTACAGCCTGCCCAGTGTTGGTCCCAGCAGAGGGGTGCCACCAGCACTAGCCCTGCGAGCAATACTCTCCCACTGCAGACTGATTCTCCATGGATGAGTCCTTTGCATGGCTGTATTTAAGGAGGTGTTGAGGACACTGGGACATGTTCCTGTAACTCCTTAGCACCAAGTTCTCTTGGAACTGATGCATCAGAATGGAAGCAAAGACACGTGCGTGGACTGTATGCAGTACAAACCAAAAACTCGGCCAGACCAGAGGTTTGGATCCCAGCCCGGATCTGGGATCTGGGCACACTTTGCAGTGTATATACAGTATGTGTCAAGAGTGACATTTCAGAAGAGCTTAGGAGAAGAAGAAATGATGACTTGCATCTCCCAGAACATAATTCCAATGGCAGTATCAGAAAAGAGCAATCAGCCTTTTTTAACTACATTTGTTCACACAGAAGAGTCAGGAAATTAAAGATTTTTTTTTAGGCAAAAACATTAAATGAATTTTGTTCCCACACTTCAAAAAACCTGGCACTTTTACCGAACAACGAAGATTTTCAATAGGAAAGAACAATTAATTACTCCAAAAAGGTTCCTAAATGTTAAGAAGCACAGAACTTAGAAATAATCATTTTCATCTGGCAACTATTCCTGTGAATAGTGCTGTGTTATGGAATATTTAGAAAGCTTGCCTGAAACTTTTAGTTTCAGCAGTAATCGACTGTAGATCTATTATTTGACAGACCCATGGCATGGACACAGGACATAATTTTCTTTGCCACAGTGCAAGAAAAATATTGCACTGGAACACAACTGAGAGAAAAAATGAGATGCAATGATGTTTTTATGAGAGTAATTAGAAAGGGCTCATTACTACATACAGAAAGTAATCTGTGTTGTGCATCAGGGCAGGCTGAGGCTCAAGCAAAAACAAATGTTGTTCAGATTTTTGAGCAGATCTGGCCGAAGATTTATCAGAATGTGACACTGCAAAATAGATTCATCTTTTTTTATAAGAGATTTTGAGACTAAGTATTCACCATCTATTCTCACTGAGATGATGGCTGTGCCCACTTTCATAAAATTTACTATGAAAAGTCAAGTGTCTCTTTTCAGAAGATCAGAAGTCAAATTTTTATTAACTTATGAAATGCATGTATATCCACGAGTGCATGCTTTCACACAGCAAATAATTCAAATATTGTAATTGGCAATCTATTTTAACCAAAATGTCTTTCCTATCACTGGTTCTACCCTGCACAAAATCAACCTGGGAGCAGATAAACACATCACTCAAGGCACTGGGGAATCCATAGTAATAGGTATATAACAGACACACATGTTGCATAGGGCTGGTGGTCATCAAAGAGAAACAAAATTTTTGAAGGAGTCTTTAGTCGTGGACTCAGGAGACATTTATAGCTCTCAGTCAATGTACTGCTGATGATTGTTTAGGTGGGAGCTTTCTTTTCATGTCATTATTGAAGCAAAATTCTAGGCACAACAGTGCCATGTCAAGAGAAATCAAGATTGTAAACCTAAGGGTCTCCATAACCCTCAAGATTTTATATTTTAGCACAAATCTAGGTATGCAACTAAAATCAAGAAATTCACCTTCAGTCACTATATCTTAAGGAAATAAGAAAGACAAGACCCTGATAATCCATACTTAAAAAAGAAAATGATTTCTTTTTTACCAGAGATGGTCACACTTCAGGATTAAAGGTGCTATAGAAAAACAAGAGAGTTAATACTATTAACATCATGAGACAGATTTATGTAGCACTTTGCCTTTCGTCCTTAGATTTTAAGTGAATCTGAGAACTCTTTTTGTCACATTTCAGGCATGACCTCTCATGTGCTCTGACACATCACATTGGGCCGCATATGTGACATCATGTTTTCCTCACAGAAAGAAGCTTCATGTGACCTATGCAACTCCACACCATGAGTCACAGCACGATGCGCTGGGCAGAAAATTAAAAAAAAAAACGCTTTTGCAGAACACACTGTTAAGAAAGTTAATTTTTTAGGGAAACAAAAATGTTTCAAAAAAATAAAAAATTCTTCCAAAAAAATTGCCAAATTCTTCTCTATACATAGTTTAAATCTGTATTGGTGGTTGTAATGTATCATTAATTTTTGAAGATTTAAATTAGAGGATAGATAGGTAGGTAGGCAGAGAAATAGAGATGGAAATGTTCTTTTTAAGTTGTTTTTCCTCTTGCTAAAAGACATCCTCAGCACGCTTCTATTTTCTAGATAAGATGAAGGTAAAATGAGCAAACGATGCAACATGCAATGAGACAACAAGCGCTTCTCCTTGTCCCAAAATTGCAAATAGAGCAGTTCTGTGCTGGCTTTTCCAAGCTGCACTGTTTTTTCTTTGACGATGATAGCTGGTTCAATTTCAAACCCATTTCACTTATTGTTTGTTACCTTCATAGGAGGATTTTACCTTGTCTCTAAACTTTGGGGTCCGCTTTCCCCATTTGCTGAGCAGCACACTGTACTCAGCTCCCTCCCTCCTGGCTTATGGAGATGGCTTCTCTGTTGGTGCCCCCTGGGCCATTGTGTGAGCGAGGCCAACTGAAGAAGCCTAACTAAAACATTAAATTTGGATTTACCTCACTCATTTTCACTGAGGTGGGCCAGTGAAAATGGCCCCATTTGGGGGCACTTGCAAACATAGCTGAGCGAGCAGATAAGAGCAGCAACAGTGCCCAAGAGTTTGCCAGAGATTGCCTAAAGCCTGTTTTACCCCGAGTGCTGTGCTGCTGTACCAAGGCTTTTTCTGGAACTAAAATTAACTCCCATAAAACTTTCTCAGATCTCTCCAAGTTCCATTGCACTCTGTGCACTGCAGACAACCCCACAAATAAAATCCTTCTCCTTATCCAGGAAGGTCAGATTCATAGAGCCTTTGTCTTTGCAATCCCATCAGTGTGAGGTGGTTTGATGCAAGGAAAGAAAAGCTAAGGCCAGTCTGCAATGCTCATACGTTGTGATCAACCCTCCATGCTGATGGAGCAAGGTAGCATGACCAAGGACCACAGATGTTATTGGAAAAACTTTGCTGAAAATCAGGATGTAGAACATACTGCCCATTGCCAGCTCAGTCCAATAAAAGTGTTTTGGCTGTGAGCCTCCCATGGATAACCTTAGCCACTTAAGCTGAACACAAAATTAAATGCTGCAGATACTCTCGCATCCTCCTCTTTGATCCTCCAGATTCTTCCTGGGATCCTGGAAAATTTTTCTGTATATGTATTTCCCTAGCTTGCTTCATCCTCTGGTCTGGATAGTGATAAACAAGCAAGAGTCTCTCCTCTCTGCCTCCCTGGGAGCTCGGTGGTGGCTAAACCTTGTCCTGCAGGTAGGGAAACTCCTCTCCCTCTCCAGGGACCAACAGTGCTAATTCACTTGTTTCTTACTGTTCCAGTAGGAATGTGCTTAATTGAGCAGCGGATCAGTAGGGATTAAACTCAACATGGTCTCTAAGCAAATATTCCTACTCAGTAATATTTTGTTAGCTTGTTTTGCTCAGGCGGAATCTACAGTTAACTTTCCATCAAGTTTTTTGACTTAGCAGTGAGCCTGAGCCATGCAAATAATTCATTAACTTGAACACATTCAAATTCAAGTTATAAAAACATAACCACTGCTGGGTGGGCAGCTGGATTTAATCACACATGCTTGTGAACAATGAAATCTAAACATGCATCTGTAATACTATTAGCTATACTATTAAAATAAATTGGTCTGCTCACAGTTCTCTACATTTTGATTCAACCTCAAAGTACACAGTTATCTTCTGTTGTGCACTTATGCATCCACACAGAGATCAGCATGCCCCTCATTCAACCACCTCCTTAAATTAGGTGAATGTGTTAGTCATACTTTGTCGTAAATTGTACCTCTCCGTAAGGAACCCATAGAGTAAACAGTGATGACAGTCCCGTTCACATTTACCCACTGTAAGTCTGCATTAAGCAGGTATTTCCTTGAATGCTAATTTAAAAATCAATTGGAAATTATGTTTGAAAATTTCATAGCATGATATAGCCAACTGGAATCATTAATTTGCACATAATGCTAATGTAAAATTTATTCAGTTTTTTGCTTGAGGGAAGGGGAAGGGGAAATGCAGTTTGTTTGTAGCAATAATGATGCAAGCTATTCCCAAGATGTTCGTAGGATGTGTAATATAATTAGAAGAAGGGAACTTGAGTTTCTCCAAAAACAAATATACTGGAAGAAAATAATCAACACAAAACATTTTTTTTTTCTGAGACAGCGATGGACAAAGGAGCCACCCCCGTGCCTCTTGTTTCGGCGCTAGAGATGTGCCCTCTGTAATGACAGCAGGGCACAGGTCAGTGATTTATATCTGAGGATTCCTAAAAAGGCTGAGTCAAACTTGGAAGACAAATGGGGTAACTCAGCTTGACGCTGTTGCAACTTTAAGCAAAATTTGTTTGTTGGTAGTAGAGGAAAAAGAGGTCTTATAACTATGTCACAGAAGTCCTTTGTAAGGCAGACAATCTAATTTTTTTCAATAGGGACAATATAAGTACTTAGCAGAGTGTCTTTCTCTGGCCCCCTGACATTTAAACAGGAATCTATTAGTCAACTGATGTCATTAGCCAAAGTACATTCTTTCTAAGGATGACACTGATGATCCAATCGATCATCATTATTAAGCTAACATCAATCAACTGCAGGTAGACTACAGCAGCTGTCTGATAGATAAAGTTCCTCTACCAAAGTTGGAAACAATGGGCTTCTTTTCAATTCCTTGCTGTTTTTAAAACTCACAAAATGTTGACGGGCCAAATTCTTCCACTAATTTCAGTTTTGTGTTATTCTAGATCTATGCTGTTGTACAAAAATAAGGAAAAAAAATGTTTTTACTTGTTTCAGCAATGGGGAGACTAAAAGAGTTGTGGTTGTGGCATAGCAGCTCAGAAAAATAAGTTGAGATAGCTGCCTGTTAAGTACCAGGGACAAATTTTATCAACAAGCCTCCTTTTCAGATACCAGTTTAGATCAGTTTAATACTGTAAAATAAAAAGTTAGAAATTCCTTGTCCTCTTCACAGCAAGTTTTAGCAAAAACAGAGTGACTTCCTAGAAATAAGATATATGCTAATCTGGGCGTCTGTTCACCCACGGTTCTCCCTCGGTCTGTTGAAGCTATTTCGTAGAAAATCCTATATATATGGCAGGTAAAGTTAGGAACTACTGTAATCATATTAATTGTGCTGAGGGAACAGGAAGGCACCAGCTTTTGAGCTGATTTTTTTCTCCATTTGCTGATGGGAAGGAAGTGAATCACTACAGACTGGGTGTGGGTAGAGGATGACTTCCACCACGCGATGGCTTCCAGTAAACAAATGTGAGGAAAGAAGTGAGCTTTGCCAAGCAAAGGGCAGGTAGGCATTATCCTCTTCAAGGAATTAGAAAGAAGCAGAAGATAAAACACTTAGCCATTATGTGGTTATTCATCTTCTTCCCTGACAGTGTGGGACTGATTCCTATAGGGGTAACCAGCTCACAGGTTGCATGTTCCTCACAGAAGAGATTTGGCGCCCATCTTGTTGTGGACAAGGCCTGTGTTCTAGGGAAGCGACCCATGCTACCAAGGCTGTATTCAGGAAGGACCCAGCACTGCTGTTTTTTTTTTTAAGGGTAACCAGAGGGAAAAGAAGTCCCTGAGTGTGAGCAAACGGAATGTGCACATGCCTTGTCTGACACGGGTTTCCGCTCTCTGAGGAATTACTTACCCACCCCAAAGGCACAAGACCCTGGCACAGAGGTCATGAAGCCATTCCACAAAGCCACGCTTCCCTCTGCAGCTCTGAGACTGGGGCGGGCAGAGCCTGCACCGCAGAGATGAGATGTCTTAGCAGCCTTTGAAAGACAGGAATGAAAGGGAGGGGAAGAGCAAGCCAAGATGGGGGTGCCTGTCAGGTCTGCTTCATCCCTGTCAGATGTCAGCTGCCTCCACTGCTTCTAACTATAAATGTGACAGATAGGTGCCTCATGCCAATGAGTGATTATAATCATGCATGATGAAAGGATCTCAGATTATGGTTGCTGCCAGAGGAGTCTCTGTCAAACTGGAAATTTATATTTAGTATTTACCTCACTTGGAGTCGCTTGAGTTATTACTGCAGTTCTCAGCCAATTTTGGGCCCTGCTCTCTCTGCCCTTACATCTGACTGAGCAGTTATGGAAGTGATATTCAAAAGAGTCTTTGGGAGGCAAATGTCCAATTTCTAAATAAATTCATTAGGATTTTGATATCTCAAAGCTTCTTCAGAATTTGTGCCCACCAAGTGTCAGCTAAGTGAGAAGTGCTTTGCCTTAGCCCAATCCCTCACCACAGCTTACAGTGATTTCAGAAAGCGCAAGGTGCCAAAGATTTCAGCAGATGGAAAGAGGTCAGCAGCAAATATGGGATATCCATTAAGTGATACCAATCAGCATGAATCCATCAGTTTCTGTGAAGCTGTACCTATTTGCACCCACCAAATCTTGGCCAGGTTCCATTTAGCAGACTGAGCTTTATGCCATCATATTGACTAGTTCCACAGCTTACTTGAACATGATATTCTAACACAGTGCCAGCAGTAACATTATTTGGGCTGCTCTACCCTGGGCATATGCAAAAAAAAAAAACAAGATTTTGTGGGTCTGGGGATGAGTTATAGAGTGTAGTCTCATGTCCAGGCTGGATGGGTTCCTGGGCAGTCTGATCTAGTGGTTGGCAGCCCTGTCCATCGCAGGGGTGGTGCAACGAGGTGATCTTTGAGGTCCCTTCCAACCCAAGCCATTCTATGATTCTATGATCTTATGACCATCCCATTCTCATACATGGATGCAGGTTTGCCACATTCACAAAACCTTGCCAAAGTGGGACCCGCTTCTGTTCCAGATTCAGAACAAGCTCTGCAGCTACCAGCACTGCTCCATCAGCCCATCTGTATCTACACTAGGATATCTTGTCACTGTAACTCTACGGGGATGGCTCAAGAGCTGCAGATTGCTAAGGTGGATAAGTTCTCAGAAGAATGAATTTTGTACAAGAATAATTGCCTTCAGAGGAACTCTGATAGCACCTCAGGGCATCATTCATCCAAGGAGTGTATTAGTCTGAAGGAAGAAGAATGAAATGACAAAGAGGAAGTTTGGCTTTAATGAAATCAACTCCACTGAGACGAGGCAGATCATAAAACAGTCGAATACGTCTGCGTGGATTTCTGAAGGCAGACATAAGTTTCTTGTCTCTTCTTCCACTGAAAAGTCATAAATAATCTAGTTCTGTGTTGGTCATGGAATGCCCCGATTGTCAGCAAACCATAGTCTCAACAGTCCGTATTGCCAGAAATGATGTATTTCAACCCAAAGCAAACAGAATCAAGCTGGGTTATATGTCTCAACAATCTCGTCAGTGACAACAGCTCACTATTTTACCCCTTAATGGCTAATAATGGCAGCAGATTATGGAGCCAGCATGGAGACTAAGGACAGAAAAGCCATGTGAGAGACAACCTGGCACACGGTAAAATTTTGTAATATACATCA
The DNA here is from genome assembly GCA_013399715.1 of Alectura lathami. NCBI lineage: Eukaryota > Metazoa > Chordata > Aves > Galliformes > Megapodiidae > Alectura > Alectura lathami. The sequence continues at coordinate 100,419 of VXAV01004443.1, forward strand.
GCGGCAATATGTCCCAATCCAAGTGAGAATTAGTTGGAACCTTTCACTCTGCTCCTGAAATTATTCTTAGATTTGCAATACACTCCTCAGTTACCCAGCAAATGAGGTCTGATATGCTCGCAACCTACTGGAGCATGGCTATAAATTATGTTCCTGACAGTTTTTAAATTTGGCCTGAAGTATTGTATTGTATTTAGCACAGTTCACACCACCCTGCTCACAACTGTTTTGTATGTTGTATACAAAATGTCCTAATCTATACATGAATCAGCACTTACATGTTTCCAGATATACTTATTTTGAATTTTTTTTTTTACCTCCGTACCACATTCACATAATTTTTGCATCTGCTTATTCCAGACCATGGGCATATTTCCTGTTTCCCATTCTAATGTCTCTCATTATTTTTAATGTCACAAAATGGCAATACTGGAATTATGACTTTAAATATTCAAGTAACTGTTTACATACAAAGTACTCCATACTTCATGAATTGTGCTAATAAATCTCTTCCAAGTACATCAAATTGACTCTGTGCTGCACTGTTAATTCTTAAGTTGTGTGGCTCCAAATAAATAATAATAATAATAAAAATTAAAGAAGTCTCACATTCATTTACTGCTAGAAAAAATAGATGCAACCATAGTATATAATCCTATTATGTTCTCATTTTAAAATGTTTTATAGAGCTGGTTTACCATCAGATGGCTCTTGCCTAACAGACTGGCTCACATATCCTTAAACACCTGAAAGACTGAGGATTTTCCTGTAAGAAAAAATGATCAGTTTACATCTGAAAATAGTTTGCTCAAAGTCTAGGCATAACTTTGCAGACCAAGTCTTACTAGAAGCGTTTTTGCATCTTGGCTTCCTTCAAGAAGAGGAGCTGCTGCTTGCTCTGACCTTTCTCAGAGTGATGCCCTGTACCTTCACCTGAAGGGCTCAAGCTGACTTTTGCAATACATATATCTGGAAGGAAAGGTGCTTATTACTTAACAGAAATAAATCAAATCAGTGACCTTTACTTTAAAAATGTCTGCAACATCTTCCAGTGAGCTAATGGTTTTCTCTTTCCCACCTAGAGTTGGAGGTGTGATGACCTGAGCTATCTTTCGCAAGCCCTTACTGTATTCCTCCCACCCCAAACACAGAGTTTCCCAGATCCATTGGACACATTCAGCACTTATCTTAAAGATTCTGGGGAGTCTTTTCTCTTACTTATGCCTGTGGAAATTCAGCATAAATCAAGTGAGTGAATGTATGTGTCCTGAGGTAAACGTATGTGTCCTGAAGTTAATAAATCTTCTGTGACATCCTCATGAGTTGACTGCTTATTCATGCCCAGTTTCACGTTCCTCACACATCATCATGATGTTCAGGAATGCTTCCTGATACCTGAACAACAGTGTTTTATTAACTAGCTCCCACCACACATCACTTTACAAAAAATAAATTGCAGCTTTTGCAGGTAGTTGATTTGCTGCCTGTTCAGTGTAAAGGCATGCAATGGACAGGAAAGGCCCCACTAGCTTTCTTTAGATACATGTAGAAAAACAGCATATTAAAAAAAAAAAATCAAAAATTTTTGCCTCGTTGAACAGCAGTGCTCAACTCCTTTGCTAACAGGGACTAGTTTGAATTCCTATGTGAAATGTTATTAGAAAGCTGAGTTAACATTTCTCCAAACACTTGGATTTTTCAAAGCTTGCAAAATAATGACAGAAAATTGCATTTTGTAAAGCAAGGCAATGCTAAGACCTTGTTTGGTGTTTAGAATCTGCAAGTCAATGTACAGTGCCTAAGATCATGTTTCTTAACTTCTCTTTAGGAACCTCCACCGATCCTGCAAGCATTTCTGAGTCACACGCAGCTGAAGCTTTCTAACATTCATAGAATCACAGAATGGTTTGGGCTGGAAGGGACCTTGAAGATCATCTTGTTCCAACCCCCCTGCCGTGGGCAGGGACACCTCCCACTAGACCAGGTTGCTCAGAGCCCCATCCAGCCTGGCCTTGAACACTTCCAGGGAGGGGGCACCCACAGCCTCTCTGGGCAACCTGTGCCAGTGTCTCATCACCCTCACAGGAAAGAATTCCTTCCTAATACCCAGCCTAAATCTCCCCTAAATCTCCCTGAGCAATTGTGATTGCTCTTACCTTGTAGCACATCCACTAGCTCCTCACTGCTACCTTCCTTAACCTTATCCTTGAAGACTATCACTCCAAAAACACCTACAAAACTCAGACCAAGTCCCCTTTTGCCCTGAGGACTAAGCACTCGGACTTTTGCTGAGCCTGTCACCTCCAAGATAACAATGCCTACATCTTCTGTGGGTCTCATTCTAACACACTGTACTTGGGGATCACCACAGAGAAAAGCGGAGAGATTGAATCATAGAGGGAAAACAAAGAAAATCAAAGAAGGCAATAGCAATGTAATGAAAAGTAGATTTAAGCCAGCACCACCAAGCATTTCACTGTTTTGCCATTAAAAAAAAAAAAAACTTCATTATTTTCAGGTTAAAGACATCTGCCTTTGTATTTGGCAAGACACTAAGATATATTGATAAATATTTGTAATTTCTCCTTTATTTAGGTAAAATTAAGAAAAATCTTTTGCTTTATGCATTGTCTGTTCTGATGCTCATGAATGTGTAGTTGAAATTCAAAATTGGAAGAATAAAAGAGGTTACAAAAATATCAGACCAGGATATGAGGAAGAAAGAAAACAAATGGGACTATCCTTAAAAGATAACCACCATTTTAGTATTTCTTTTAAATCATCCTAGTGTTACATGTTTGAAATTATAATTGCCAGAGCAGTTTATATCATCAAATGTTTATGTATTTAAGATACAGAAATGATAACAGATCTATTCAGAATTTTCCTCTGGGGCTTCTTCTGATGAATGCTTGGATGCAGGTGACTTTTTAATTAAAGGCTAGTGGAACTTCTGTGCCTCTGTTAAAACGAAGCATGCCAGTTTTGTTCCCAGCTGGTATAAATTAGCCCATAGGCCTCATTCTTTGTTCTTTTGCACATGACGTATGTGTAGGGTGCCAGTGAAATCACTAAGGCTTACAAGCAGCATGAATTTATGCTAACAGTAGAAAATCAGGACCATTAAATTCACGTTATTTTTTCATGCTGTAAAACAACTTGATTTTTGAGCATATTTCTTTCAAGAATAAATGCTAGTTGAAACATCCATAAATGAGACAAATGAATATCAATTATCATTAAGCCTGATCCAAAATCCTTCCAAACACAGACACACTACCTTTAACCTTTCAAGATCTATTGGATTTCCACCCCTTCCACACTACGGCATGGTGCTGCCTTCTAGGCCTTTGGGCAGAAGAATTTATCTGTGAGACCTCTCAGACACCAGGCAATTCAGTGAGGGCTGGGATTTTTGTGAAATGAAAGGTCAATAATCCCAACTTTTCTATTAATTAGAATTGGTAATAGTGCTTCTACTTTAGATTTTAATCAAGGAAATTCTTCTTTCACTAGATATGGAAGATCTGATGGCAGTGATCTCCTCTGTCTGACAGGAGCTGAATCCAGACAGTGTCCTAAATATCAGGTTCCATTTGGAAGCAACAGAGGATGGAGAGAGTGGGAAAAGCCTTAATGACTTAATCCTTCATTACCTTTAATTGCTTGTTATTATATTTTTGTAATGGAAAAAAAAAAAAGTCATAAAATTTTCACCATCCAAATGAGACCAAATATGAGGCACAGTAGTCACTTTCTCTGTATGTTTGCTTAGTATCCTATACAGCTCCCCATCTGGGATTGTACCTTCTGAAATGCCCTAAAAAGTAAGCAAGGGATAGCCACTTAGTCACCAATTTGCAAGCCAGAAACCTCCTGTCGTGGGCAAGTCAATTGTCAGGTTGTCCCAACAGAGTGGTAGCACGTCTGGGAAAGGCTCCTGCTTGAGTGGGTATTGAATTATTGGTACAGAGCAGGATAATAGGAACCAAAGTGACTGAGAACTTTCCTCTACCCACCTTCTCCTGTCTGCCCTTCCATTTTACAAAATCTGAGACAGTGAGAGATGTGGGCATGAATTTGCTTTGCAGGGGTTAAAACTGACCCGCTGTCTCCCACACTGTGGTAAAGAGTGCTCCAGCCCTTAAGTTCCAGCTCAAAATAGGAACTACTGCCACCAAAACATTGAGGATTTACAGTTCAGTGGAAAGAAAAGGACACTCACACATGGTTCAAACTGAACACAGTTTGCTCCCCATTTTGCCAGCCATCAATTAGTCATGCAGCCTTAATCTTGAACATTAGCAAACACCTCTATTTTTAGAGTGTCCTTATTAAAGAACTCTGAGTCCACATAAGGTAACAAAGATATCTGGAAGCAAGAAACTAGAAAAATATTTATCCAGTGTCACCTTTGATATTGCTTGATAACATATGCTGGAAGCTTTAATTCTTAACTACTGAAAAGTTTTACTTGTTCAAAGTGCTGTGTTAATATTGACTTAGTAAAACTAGCTATGACTTGTTACTAACTAAACATCAGCAGAACACTGGTATAGAAAAAAGTGTGTAACTCCAGGTCAGTGGATGAAATTGGCACCTCTTCGGTGTTCCACTCAGGCCAACGCTAAGAGCATAAACCCCGCCTTCAGAATAGAAGGAGATAAAATTCACGTCTTTGATCTACCCTTTGACACCCGCGCTACCCACAGCACAAGAAAAAATAGTCAAGAAGAAAAATAACACGGTGTCAACATAAGGACTTTCAGTATAACGGAGAGGAAATGGCAGTGGATGGAATGATGGAAAAACTGTCCTTTACCATTGCAGAGTAAAACCAAGCAAAGATCCAAGGGGAAGCTCTCCTCCAAAAGACTTGTAATCCCTCCCGGGAGTGCAATGAAGTCTGTCAAACATCCACCTGGATGGGCAGTCATGTTGAAGGCCGCTACTGACCTTTTCCCTCAGCCAGTCATAACTCCCCTTCCGGACAAAACATACTTTCTAGCAGCTATGTTTACCTTGTTTCTGTAATTCGGTAAAAATTGCCATGTTCGCAGAGCACTCAGAAACTGATGTGGCTGCTGATGGGGCTGAGCTCTATTTCTGTCCCTGGATACGTGGATGGGGATAGGGCTAGCTGGCAGGGAGCTGGCAGCAGAACTTGGTGTTATGGCTGGAAGAAAGTGTCTTTACTGAACCGAGAAGTTTGTTTGTTTATTTATGCATTTTGATTTGATGCACAAAAATGCCTCTAAGCACTCTGACAGTAATTAAATTTACAGTCCTCCTGGGAACACCATCCATAGGATTATTCTGCGAATGATGCCAAAGTAGGTATTGACAAGATGCCCATGAAAACCACAGTGTTCCAGCACACAAAATGAACATATGTGTCATGCTGAAGGAGTGCTGTTGTTGGTATATGCGCACCTCCCACATAAAATGCCATCATACCTGTTAAATGACACTTGAAAATGTGTTAGCACTTAACCAGAAATATTTTCAAAATAACACTTGAACATAAGAACCCTTAACTGCTGGAAACTTTCCCCTAATTTCCTGCTCGCATTTACTTGCTGAAAATGCTCACTTCCCAAAGAGGTTGCAAGAAATATTTAGGAGACCCACTGGATAAGCTGAATGCCCAAACTATGAATGTTTTTCGGATAAGATATTGGCATTTATCACTCTGACCCTGGTTAGCACAATGGTCTTCAATTTTGTTTCCTGGAAATATATTTTATTGAAAAAAAAAAAAGAGAGACAAAGAGCATAAAAACCCTTACAAATATCTATAGATCACCCATACTATGTTAAAGAGAAGCTGCAGCGAACATTACTGTTGCAAAGACAAGCACTTAAGGAAATGCTGGAATTAAAGCTGTCTGTGGAAAAAGTGGTATATGAATGTGGTGCTGAAGACAGTCATATGGCAAACAAATGAGGTGCAATAATTCCCTGTTTCAGGATCACAAAGGCAACCTAACCATGTAATTTTGTATCTTTCGGTGCTTGAAACTTTCAGCCATAGTATTCTTCTCTCTCTCTCTCTTTTTTTTTTTTTTTTTTTATTTTTTTTTTTTTTTTTTTTTTNTTTTTTTTTAATGCTTTATTTCCTAGCTTAGGATTGTTTTTAAAGCAAATGAAAATTCCCAAGTGTTGTTTTACAGTGACACTCACCATGACCAGCACCACAGTCACTGCAGTCGGCAGACAAGCCAGGAACAAAGGGGACTCCAGGGCCTCGATGTCCTTCTGGTAGTGAGGGGCACAAAACCGAGCACAGCACTCAAGGTGCAGCCTCACCGGTGCCGAGTACAGGCGGATGATGACGTACCTGTTCCTGCTGGCTACACTATTTCTGATACAAGCCAGGATGCCCTTAGCTTTCTTGGCCACCTGCTGGCTTATATTCTGTTGGCTGTCAACTGTCACCCCCAGGTCCTTTTCCTCTGCACATCTTTCCAGCCACTCTGCCCCAGGCCTATAGCATTGCTACAGGTGTTGAGAAAAATTACACTGTTGGTAATTCAAAGGGAGAATCCACCTTGCTGACGTCTACTCAGACAAGTTGCTCAGTGCTGAGTCTGATCAGGATACACTTCTCTGGCCAATTAAAAAAAAAAAAAAAATTGTCTGTGTAGTACGTGAATCTAGGAGCCTGACTAACCAGAAAGTATGCAGTAGAATGCATGGTAGTCACCAGTTAAAGAAAATCTCACTCTTCTCTTCAAACCTGTAACTTTGATTCAAAGGTTTAAATGTCAGTGCTTGTCATACCCACTTTTGTCTGCTGCAGGCAGTCCTACGATAGAAATCCCTTTATATTCTTCTGTGCTTGGAAATGATTTTGAGGGGCCCTGACATTTTCTTGACCACAGACTGTGATGACTAACGATGGTATATTTGTCATGTTCTAACTTGCAGTTCGACAACAGGCAAAAAACTCAAGAAGCATTGTCCTTCAAAATGCAGGAAGTTCTCAGCCATGGTACAACTTCTTAGTCACACCATTGCCCTACAATATGACTTTCCACAAGGATTAGCAGGTGATTTGATTTGTTTCCAATCATGTCATTAAAGCTTCTGATTTATTTGAAATAGCACATCATTGGGTCTGTAACTGTTTTTCAATTTAAGTTTTGAAACAGTTAATTAAAGGGTTTTGTGAAGAGCCTCCATCGCTAATGGCAGTGGCCTATAGTGACAACTGAACAACAGCGTTAGCGATATCTGCGTTGCCACAAGCATGTACAGACATCACTCTCAGGTTATCGCCGACCTGACAGTCTCATAGTATAGGCATTGAGACAAACCATACACAACATCGCTAATTATTGATGTAGCAACAATAAGGAAGCAACTCAAGATGTTTACTGAAGCTGTGCAGAATTCTGATTGACATAAAAATATGCTATTACCCCTGCTGACTTCTTTGGAGGAGGTAAGATAGCCTGTCATTCACTGAAGTAGTGTAGTTTTTTTATTTTTATTAATATGCACAGAAATTATGTAGCCACCTTTTGAAGGACTGGGGTGTTTTGAATATGATTTAATGGCAAGTGTGAAAAACAAATGAGTGTCATAAGTAGTCTCCAGAGATTTCCAAATGCCATAAGCAGACAGGGAGTTATTGATTGTTGCTTAACATGCCTGTAGAGAATAATGGGGTTACAGCATCTGTGCTGTAGCAAATGAAGTTATTCCATCTGCTGTGCCAGCACCAATATTTGAACATGTCCAATGCTGAAGCCTCATTATTTGTAATGCCAGCTCCACTGTAACCAGAATGGAAAGCAGGCAGGCTCCCAAGACCTTGTGCTTTTGCTGTCTTGCACCAAAATTGTGAAGAGGTTCAAGGAAGAAAAGGCAAATCAATAAGTAATTATTTTACAGCCCTCACCACTTTTCACCTATGTCAACTAACTGAAGTAATAAATAATTCATGACTTTCTTGATACCTCGCTGGAGACAGGGAGCAGTTTCCTCAAATGTGTCATCACTTTTGATAAAGAGGGTACGGAGATGATCTTTCCCCATCTCATTTAAGCCACAAGTGGCCTCGTGAGCAGAACAGTGGTGGTTCACTGTCCCTCTGCCAAGCTGAATAGGGTTGGTGGGGGAAGAGGAGAGGACCAGGGTGCACATCCTAATAATAGGATGTATCTTTTATTCAGTTTCCTCCTAAAAATAAGTGGGTCGAGGCACTCATATACACGTTCCCTACTCCTGCATATCTCTGATGGAGCTCAGAGAAAAGACACCAGCTAGGGAGCATCAGCATGCTGCAGAGGCAGGAGGCTGTGACAGATCTCCATGGGGACATCAGGGCAGGGCCTGCAGGCCGTCCTGTCCCAGCGCCCCAGCTGGGCTGCCAGGAGCACTGGGGCAGCCCCAGGCGTCAGGCATTTCCCTGGGAACAGTGATGAGCTGAGGCCGAGGTGCGAGCCCATGGGTGGTTGTCAGGATCAGGCCTGTCGAGAGGAACCATGATCAGACACAGTCCGGGATGGCCGGGTTGGTTCTGGTTGTGCCCTTCCTGCAAGGGCCTCTGGGAGCTTCTCCCCATGGGCATGAGGGCTGGTGAGTTCATGAAGGCTGGAGAAAGCAGGAGAACTGTTGGGGCACAGCCCCTCCACAGGTCTCTACCTGCTACTGCAAGGCAATACAATTAATTTAGGCATCGTAACACTTAAAATAAGCTGGTGGGATTTTAACAGTCTTTAGATTTTTTTTTTTTTTCTGAGACTAATTACAAGCACTACCATTTTACATTATTCCTGTGTTTTAAATATAACACCATGTCTGATGCTCCACGATTGCATTTCCTTTGCCCACCAGCAAAGAAGGACTGTTTTGGCTAACCAGGGAGTCTGGTGAAGTGTGATTTGACTTCTTTTTTGGTTTCTTTGGAGAGTTAGATTTCTTGCCAGCTTTCAAAGAACTGCATGTGTCATCTTATACATTCAAGTCTTCACATATGCGCTTTTGGATATACCAAAATTATAAGCACTAAAATACATATGAGGGAGTTGAAGGGTTAGTTAGAAGCACAGGTAATCATTTCTGTTTGATCATGAAATGCAATGTTATAATGTGAACATCAACTTGAAGTTCAGACGTCAAAAAGAATAATCTGACGGGGTCACTTCCACAGGATGTTTCACAAAAAGCTATTTTAAGAGCTTGCAAGTGTTTCTGTCTTTAACAGACTTCACTTTTTTGACTCATATTTTCCAGAGGTATCTGCTTTATACCGATAATTTTTCCTAAATTCAGCAGATGTATTTTTGGTGTTTTTGAGAATAATCTAAGGGAAAAGCAATTATTTTGATCAAGCTGAAACAATTTTCACACTGAGAAACTCAAGAGCCCTGGCCTGGATCAGAAATTTTGTTCTGATATCTGAGATGTGAGTTTTGCTACTCTGATGAGTTAACTAATTCTCAAGGATCTTTATTCACACATGTGCAGTAAGGATTTGTTAATATTTGGCATCTCCAGTCCAGGCCACAGAAGCTAAGCATGGTTTTTCCTGCAGTTATTTTGCTGGACTGCCCAGAACCAAATCCCCTACCGGTTCACCACTTACCATGCTTTGCTTCATTTTGTGGACTGGTCTCAAAGCACATGGGTTGCATTCCTGCAAAGTGAAACTACGAGGGGAAATGTGGTCGTGTCCTAATGTAGATGAGGATCCTGCCCATGAAAGCTTGTCCAAAGTGAAACCCCTTGAAATGCTGACGGGGTGGACATGGGCTCCTGAACACACACTGTTTCTCTTCATACATCTGCACCCATTGGACCACAGTATTTGCAAATGCAGACATAGCCTCTCCTCCGTAGTGTAAATGAGCAGGAATTTTCTGCCTGAACTGCAGCGGACAAGAATGGGGCCAGGAGAAATGAAGGAGCAAGGAATCTGCTTAGAAACAGAAATGGAGCTGTTTAGGAGGTACTGTGAAGTTCCTGGGACTTACAGACAGTGAGTCTCAAACTGGGATGAGGAATGCAGCCAAGTGAGACAGGCATGAGAGACAGCTGCGTGTGATAAGGGGGAACAGAATAAAAAGCTGGGAGGACACCTGCAGAACAATGGGTGGCAGCACCCAAATCATGGTTCAATAATATGTCATGGGTGAAATCCACAGAGGTTTTGCCATTTACTTCTCCCTACAGCTCCAAACTGCTTTAGTTCTGTCAGCATGAGCAGGGTGTAATTTCAGGGCTGTTTCAAATGCATTTGAACTTTTAAATAAAAAAATCCCTCTGGCCCCAACAACACCTTGCTTCCTGCTCTCTTCTCATGCTGTGCTTGTGCTTGTAGCTGTAAGCTAAGCATGGACAGTCATTCAACAGGAATAAGTTGTCACCGATCAACTGGCTTAAATAGCATTTCCTCAGATTTATGCTTGTCTGAGATCCTGCTCTTGGGATTTGGCAGTTAGGTGAAGACAGAGCTTTGTAGCCTAAATCTAAGGGTGTATTATTAAACCTATTACCAGCTATAGTTTACTAGCAAGACAATATGACACATGAAAAGGAAGAACAGGATGAAATTCAGGTAAATCAGAAGTCTCGTCAGGATTGATAATATTCAGGGCTTTTACCTCCTGCAGTAGTATGTAATAGCAAGTTTTGTTAATCAGCAGAGGAAATGCACAGGATTTCTATAAATTATTTAATTCAGAAGAGACAGGAAAAAATTATTAATGAGTGACACTACAATATAATGACCGCACGGTGAGACCACCAGTAGCTTAATGAATTAACATTATTACAAGAACCTTTGCTTAACACTTAAACATTTAATTTGATTGTGTTAAACATGCCACTTATTTATCATTGTTAATAGGATTTCTAATTTTAGGTATTGGTCTCAACATGAGCAAGGGGACAGCATAACCTAAAGTGCCTTTCATGATATATACTCTGTATGGGAAGACTGCACAGTATTTCTTTGTGCATTCCCCCCATGCTCTAATTTTTTGTCTGCGCTTGCTGCTACTACAGTTATAGACCATGACAGGGTCAGTATCTAAAGAGCAGTAGATTATGGAAACTAATTAGTCAGGAGGTGCAGGAGGCTCAATCCTATCAAGCAACTTTTACTTTAGCTTCAGGTACTCACACAGAAATACTGTCCCTCTAATTTTGCTTATCTAATTTCTCTATGCTCCACTCCTTCCACAAAAACAGTTCTGACCCTCCTTCAAAAATTACACAGAAGTCACTGCGGAAAAAGTCCTCTGGAGATCTCCTGGTCCAACCTCCCTCTGAAAGCAGGGCCATGCATCAGGTTTTCAAGGGCCTTGCCAGGTCCTCGGTATGAGTATTTCTGATGAGGGACATGTCATCCATCCCTTCTCTGGGCAGCCTCTTCCAAAGGCTGTCACAGTGAGGAATGTTTTTCTCATACCCAGAGAAAATTTCCCCTGAGATAACTTGTGTCCATTGCTTTATGTCCTGTCACCATGCATATCTTTTTCTGATTCATAGAGTACCGGGTTATCAAGTACTGAAAATCAGCACAGTTCTGCTAACTCTAATCATCTGCAGACATGGATCACTAACAGCAGAGTTCTATGCTTTCTCTACCCTGATGATATCAGAACAAGATTCCCTGGGAGTCTCAACATGAGAGACTACCATCAGGGACCAGAGGTTATGAGTGCAGGTATCAAACTGCCTGCTGGACTGATCTCCTGAGTCCCTCTTCAGATGATGGACAGCAGCAGCACTTGACCTACACTCTGGGTTAGAGCCAGCCAGCCTGAAGACTAATCCATCTTCTGCAAAAGACTCAGAAATCTTGGCAGGAGCAGGTCAGGAGCCAGAGAACTTGTTCTAGCAGCCTGCTTCCTGCTGCCTCCTTTTCCTAAAGCACTGCTCCCCCTCCCATTAAATCCAATCCCATGACTTGGTTCACATGCATCCTCTGGTCAAATAACACCAAATGCACCTGTCTTATGATGGGCACCTCATTTTGCTGATGTGACAAAGCACGTTGGATTACGTGACAGAGAAACTGCCACTGCTTACAGCTCACAAGAGCTCCTACAAGAGGCTACACGGCACCTCTGTTCAGAGGCAGCAGGTATTTCACCCAGCCCTTATTTTTTCCTAATTTTCCCCTTGCCTATGCAACTGATTGAATACATTTCCTGCTCTGAGTTTTTGAGTTTTTTGATTTTTGTTCTTTGGATGTGAGGTTTTGTGGGTTTTTTGTTTTGTTTTGTTTTGTTTTAATGGATTGAATAGTTAAAGCTTAGGTTAAGGATAAATGTCTTTGATTATTGATTAAATTCCAGTTTAACACAGCAAGGCAAGTAAAAAGGTCTTTTAGCATAGGAAAAAAAAAAAAAAAAAAAAAGGCAGTTGTTTTTTTTGTCTACATGCAAGGAATACAGAGAAGGGAGCAGGAGGCAAAGGAGCTGTCAGTGCAAAGAATAGCCACACTGTCAGTAGTGCCTCAAAGGTTGTGATCTAACTGCAGAAGAGCAAAACTGGAAATCAAGGAAAGAAGAGGCTAGGAAAAACTCATTTTGGAGACCCACCCGTAAGTGACACTGTCCTTCCACACCCTTCCACCCTAGAAATGTAATTACTTGTGGAGTGCAATAGAGAACTGGATATGAACTGCTGTTTTATCGAAGAGCTGCGGCATGGATCTAATTCCCTTTGATGAGTTCAACCCAGGCAATAGGAAGAGAAACACATAAGACTTCCTAAGGATAGTTAGAGAAAATTCATCTGGAACTAAACCTAGATAGCGTGACTGAACATGGCTGCTACATAATCAGTGACAAGCACACATGAAAATCAACATTTAAAAAATGTAACCTACGCCAACAAACAGGAACTAGACCACTTCTGAAGTGATAAATTCTCATTTACCTGAAACTACAGGCAAATCTCAGGTCTCTCCACACTTTTTGGCACAAATCACTCTTTAAAGAGTGCGACAATGAACAGAATATTAAACAATATGTTTAAGTCTACATGAACGTGAGGAATTTTTCTCTCCATCCACCCTGAAGAATTTAAGAGAAGTTCACAATTGCATATGATTGTTTACATATCGTATATACATGTTTTTAGGCCCCTATTTGAAAATGAAGAAAATAAGGAGGCTAGAACATTTGTCAGTTAATGAAGATGAAGAGAAGAAAGGAAAAAAGTTACAAAAGAAAAATGTAATTCTTCAAACACAGTGATGAGGAGTATGAAAAATTTGAGTTCTGTCTTTCTCATCTTCCTTGAGACGGAGGTGGAACTGAGGGTGTGGCACTGGATGGAGTCAGTCCCCACTTGTGGGCTTGTTGAGGGTGAAGAGAAACACTGACCAGAAATGTTCTGATTTCCTCTATCCCCACTTGCCCCAAGTGGCCAAAGTAGAAGTTTCCCCTTCTTTTCCTTGACTCTTAACACTTTACTTACTGCCTTCTTGCAAAGCCTTTCATATAACATGGTGCAAGATATTATTGAAAATGTGGAGCAATCAAGTATAAATAAAGACGCACTCATAAACTGAAAAGAGTATGAACTTACAAAAATTCCATTTCAGCTGGCAATGGCAACAAAAAAAAAAAAAAAGACAGAGAGAGAGAATCCAAAAAGGTTTCTTTCCAACATAAAACATTAACTAGCTTAGACCACTTTTGAAGACCAGTGTTGATGCAGTCTCATGACAGTCACAAGAGTTCAAAAGATATTGTACTGTTTCCAATGTGGAAAGTTCTGCATAAAACCTCAGAAAAAAAAAATGGTAGGAAAAATCCATAGTTGAATCGCTTACTGAAAAGTCCATTCATTAGGGAAAGAAATGTTAGATGTGAAAGTTTTTGTCACCTTCTTCTCGGTTAATCTGAAAAAAAGGTAAATTACCTTATTCTTCTTACAAAATTGGCTGCTAACATAACTGTCCTATTGCAAAACCAAGCTAAAGATCAGGCTACATTTCAGAATCTACATCTTAAAGTTAAAACTGTATCAAACAAATACAGCATAACATATTTGTACTTAAATAAAATATTGAAAAAATCTGCTTACCAAATATTTCAATGAAGTTTCATATTTCTTTAGTTATATTGAAGAATTGCTTTATTTCCCTTTCCAATATGTAGGAGGTTAGCAGGATTCTAAGATAGACAAAATGTTTTAATGAAAAAGGAAAAGCTACATTTTAGTCGACATACAAGAATAAGAACATTATCCACCCATGGGCAAGCAGGAGCCTTTGATGGGTATCGCAGAGTTTTCTTCAATTTCACTATCTAGTCTATCATATCATATAATCATAGAAAGGCCTGGGTTGGAAGGGACCTTAAAGATCCATTGGTGGGACATCGCAATGAGCCGTCCCTCAGCACATGCACCAGCAGTGCTCCAGCCCCCAGCACATATTTACGGGCTGTCCCCAAAGCCACCGCCCACTCCAATCTGCACATGTCATGTGCTTGGCATCAGTTTCACACCAGTCACCAGGGCCTTGGCCATGCCTTCCCACGTTCCTATCAGGTCACTCTGGCCATGGCTCACAGTGCCAGGCACACACAGCAAGACAGTTTATTCAATAAAACCTCATGCTTCCTTTTGGGGCTACAAAGTCCTACAAGCTCACCCCACACCCAACCACTGCTGACCAGCCCTCTGGCATCTCCAGGTTCCTTCCAAGGGAGATCAAAAGCAGCACCTGTCTGGCTCTGGGGGATTTTCTCCTCCTTGCACGGCAATAAAACCAGAGGTTTTATTCTTCCAGCCCCAAGCCTTGGCTCTCCGTCCACTGGAGGGGCTTGCACCTAGCGCTTGGTGTCCACCAGAACCCTGTGTCCATTCCTGCAGAGCTGCTTTCCTGCTGGGTGTCCCCAGGCTGTCCTGGTGCTGGAGCTCTTCCTCTCCAGTGCAGGACTCTGCACTGCTCCTTGGTGAACTCAGCTCTCAGGGGTGGCTCTCAGTACCCAGCCGGGATGGAGCAGACCCTACGCAAAGCTGCAACAGGGCATGGTGCACAGCCATAAGGTGCAAGGTGAGAGCCGCAGTGCCGGGGAGCTCAGGGGCAGTGGCAGCTGGAGGGGTTGTGGAACCATCTCCAGCCCTGCTGCGTGACTCCTTCCCATGCAAGGCTCCCTGGCTTTGCAGGGGGTTGACTAGCTCCCCAGCCCCAGCTGGGCACTGCAGATCCCCACCCCCAGCTGTCACCCACAGGGGTGGCCAGTTCCTGGCCAGATCACAAGCAAGAATTGTAAGTACAATTCTGATGCAGTAAGCCTCAGAGCTATGAGAGCAGCTATGTCTGAGGGAAGCTGTAGCGAATCATAGAATCATTGCATGGCCTGGGTTGGAAGGAACCTTAAAGATCATCTAGTTCCAACCCCCCTGCTGCGGGCTGGTTGCCACCCACTAGATCAGGCTGCCCAGGGCCACATCCAAGCTGGCCTTGAACACCTCCAGGGATGGGACATCCACAACTTCTCTGGGCAACACGCTCCAGTGCCTCACTACGCTCTGAGAAAAAAAAAAATTCCTCCTAATATCCAGGGGCTGGCATCCTGTCCCCCAGCAGCACGGGGGGTGTCGAGGCCCAGCAGGCGGTGAGCCTCCCTGCCGCGCCTCCGCACGGCGATGCCAATGATCTGGTGCACCAATGGTGCCGCGTGGCTCTGGAGGTCAAAATCCAGCAGCTGCCTCAGCATCTGCTCCTCCAGGCACTCAACTTAGTGTCATCAGCAAACTTTCTTTGGGTACACTCAGTCTCACCATCTATGTCATTGACAAAGCTGTCAATTACACCGGCCTCCACCTGGACATAGAGCCATAAACCGCAACCGTCTGGCTGTTTCCATCCAACCAATTCTTTATCCAACAAACAGTCCATCCTTTAAATCCATATCTCTCCAATTTAGAGAGAAGGATGTATTGTGGACAATGTCAAAGGCCTTGCAGAAGTCCAGGCAGACGACATCTGTTGCAGTTCCTTTATCCACTGATGCCAATACTCCATCATAGAAGGTCATCAATATAAGATCATTACAAAAAAAAAATTAACATGGAAGTTTAAACACATTAGAATATTTATATTCTTGCAAAGAACTAACATATTTATCAGTACACTAATTGGATATTCAAATTCACCTGGTGGCTTTGTTGACACCTCCTACACATCCCCTGATACAGCTGTGGTTAAGATGCAGGATCCATACAGTTATTTTAGGAACATCTTCATAGAAAAAGCTGTTGCAAAACTTCACTAATGATGCAGAAATATACAACAGGAAATTATGTAGTCTGATGGTGGTTTCAAACTGAGCAGGTTTTTACACTGCTTTTGCATATCTTCATGCAGCAGAATTCAGATTCTGTGCATTGCTTTACACACGCAGAGCATAAAATAATTACGTGCTCGTGTAACATAGTCATTTCTGGCAATAAAAACAAAATGTGCCTAAAATGAGTTTATAATCTGATTTCTCAGATTCTATGAATTTGATCTTTCCTGAATTCAAAAGGAGCAGCAGGTACATTCCAGAGGCAGAAGTTTGCTCCTCGGATGCTTCAGGGCACATCTCCTCGGACGTTCCAGTGGGCACACACTGAAGCTTGGGAAGGGACCTGCAGAGCTGCAAGGAGCCCCAGTGACAGTGGCAGGGTCCCAAGGGGCTCATGTCCCCAGTGCCTGGCCCCAGAGCCCCCAGCTGCCCAGCTCCTGGCCCTGCCATCCCTACTGCGTTTGTGGCACCATGGCAGAAAGAACTGTGCTGGTTCAAAAGATGTACAACTTAAAAGTCAATCTGCCTTTGCAGCCACAGCAGGGTGTGCAATGGCATTCAACATTCAGTTTGTACAGAAGCAAGTACAGGTTCAAGGGCAAAGAAAAGCAGGCCCTTCATGAGAGGTTCCTCTCAACTAGCTGTGAGGCTATGCAGTAGAAAGTCTCTGAACACCTAGGCCTGGGAAAATGAATTGAGCCCTGACTGTCTATATAGTAAAAGTGAAATTCCTCTTCAGCTTAAGACACCTAATTTTAGCCATGACAGGCGTTGTCATGGGAGACAAGTGTCTAAGCTCCCATCACAGTCAACGGAGGTCTAATCAACAGCCAAGGAGGGTAAAGAGCTGCCCTGATGGAAGCTGTTTACTTGCTGGTGGGATAAATCAATGCCTCAAGTGTCATGAGCAGCAAGAGGGGGGCTGCTTTGAAAGGGGATGGCAAGCTGGAAGCTGAGGGTGACAGCAAGGCAAGCAGGGTGGTGGCCTCACTCACACTGGACCCCATTCCCAGAGTATCCAGGCAAGAAGAGTGGAGTTAGTGAGAACCAGCATTAGCCAAAAGTCCTGTTCTCCCCCAGCACAGCTGCCATAAGAAGGCAGCTGTGAGGCTAGGCAAGGCGGGGAGCCAGGCCTGAGGTCAGCCAGGCTCAGGGGGGGGTGATGCCAGGCAGGGGCATCCCTGCAGTGCAACTCTGCTGCAGGCCAACAGCAAGAGCTTCAGCTTAGAAGTAGCTGCCAAGGGAAGGAGGGGCAGAACCCTGCTGAGGGTCCTCAAGGTCAGGCAGCTGCATCACACTAAGCTGGGCTTGAGCCCAGGCTGCCAAACGCACAAGATGCAGAGGGATTTCCACAGGGACTTGATAGAAAGCTTCACTGCCTGCACTGAAGGGAGACTTGATTCAGCTGTATAAAGATAAGTGCCTTCGGAGTGTCCTGCTGTACACCTCCTGATCTCCAGCTGCTGCAACGCTTGTGCCTCCTGTAGGTCCCGTGGCTTATCCTCCAACCATGAGTAAGTGGATTAGATCCTCTGAGGGGTTTAAAATACGGGAGCTTAGATACCAGTCTTACCCCATGGGGTAAGAATCTACATGTAGATTCTTCTACATGAAATCTACATGTAGATTTCAAGTTTTACTCTGGAGCTAAATCCCACTGCAGGTGTTCTGCTTAAGCTAACTGCCTGTGCTCCCTCTGGCTTCAGCAGTGAGACAGAAGCAGCCCCACAGGCACCTCAGCTCATTTCGGGTATGTTGGATAAATCTCATTTCAAAGGTGCCTTGCTCTCTCTGTTCCCTGTAGATCAATTCAGATGACTGATTAAATGAGACAACTAATAACTGGCTAAGGTTGGATGAGATGTGTCCCTCCCTTTGCTTATAGAGACATGGCTGTGCAAGAGATACTAATTGAAGGCTGTGTGCCATGATCCAGGACTGCCCCTAACAGTGTGTGTACCCTTGCACTGCCAAATTCTGCACATCAGCCCTGACACTGCTAACTCCTAGCTCCTTGGCTCCTGTCTGCATCTTCTTGGGATCTACAAACTGAAAGCTCTCTGTTTTGCCTGTGGCACTTGAACCACTGAAGAAGGAAAGCTGTGAGTGCCCTGATACACAGAGGTCCATGCAAAAACAGCAGGGCGAGGCAATCTCCTCATTTCAACCCAGTAATGTAGTTGAAGCAACTCAGCCAGCAGGAAGGAGACCTGGGCTCAGTGACCTCCTCTCAGCCCTATACACCACCTCTCCGGAGCCCTCTCTGCAGGCTGAGAGAAGAAACCTCAGACAGAGGGAATACATGAGGGCTCTAATCAGACATGTGGTGCACGCATATGAGAGGGAAGAAATCAGCACTTCAGTTTCTGGATCAGTTTTGACTTATTTCATCGAATGGCTGCCTGAAATAAACCACAAATATTAATTGGCACGCAAAGCTGTGCTATCAATGTTCTTTGGGACATTTAGCCTTTGATTCCTACTTTCCCATAACAGTATTATGTTGTGTAACATAAAGGGGGCTTAAAATAATTATAACATATTTTTGACTACTTATCTTGAGAACTGACTATCACACTTGTAGAAGAGTTGCAAATAACTTCGGTGATGATAGAAATCAGGTATTAGGTCACTGCCTCACACCAGCTCTAGTTCAGATACCCCAAGGAACTATGGATTCCATTAAAAAAAATAGTAAAAATTATATAATTCATTACGTCTTTACACAACAACTTATCAAAATCTATTTAAATGTTTCCTCCTGCTCCCTACATCACACATACCCATTAATGAGTCCTGGAAGTTTGTTAAGGTGATTAATAACAGCCACACAGTCTTCTGGCACAAAGTGGTGTAAAAGTGGAGAGAGTAAAAAGGACAGATCCAGGCTCTTCTCACTGGTGCCCAGCGATAAGACTAGAGGCAAAGGGCGCAAAGTGAAGCACAGGGGAGGTCTGTCTGAACGTTTTTCATCATGAGGTGACTGAGCACAGGCACAAGCTGACCAGAGAGGTTGTGGACTCCCTCCTGGGAAGATATTCAAAAGCTATCCAGACATGGTCCTGGGCAAGTGGCCTGGGGTGGCCCTGCTTGTGCAGGTTAGCCCAGATGGCCTCCAGAGGTCCCTTCCAGCCTCAGCCAGTCTGCAGCTCTGTGCTTATTGCATTCTCTCCGTTTTGTGGAGCACTTGTTGCTTTGTGACAGTGCAGTTATCTGACTGCTTCAAGGCTTTCTCTTGAGCTGTGATAACAGAACTCATGCACCAAAGTTTGGAGACTGCTGAAAGCCACAGTGGAAGAGAGAGCCTTGTGGAAAGAAAATAGATTACTTAGGCACATGACACATTCTGCTTTGCCCTAGGGAAAACTACTGGAAAAGGTCACTGATTCAATTTATTTTTGACCCACTTTAAACTTCTTTATAAAGGACATGATTTGGTGAGCTCATTCACACTGGGCTGAACAGCACAGTTAATGTGCCTTGGGTGCTAATCATTTCAATTAACAAAAACTAATAATTTAGATGGAAAAATGTAAGCAGACTCATATTCTTCCTCACAGCCAAATGCACAGGGTCTCTATTAATTTCTGTCAATCCATAAAGCACACTCAGGATTGTCTCCTCTCTCTGAGGCCAAATCCAATATTTGGCTGCAAGCTCTCTCCTTACAAAGTCTCACCTGTCACTCAGTGGGAAATCTACAATCCTGGTACATGTTTCAGGACATAGTACGTCCTTCCAACAAAGAGCATCCTGTTTTTCTTTGTTAGCTGGTCTTCCTTTCCACAACAGCAACAATGCCTTACATAATTAAAACTGTAGCTCCATTTCAAGGTGTTCTAAAGACAGTCCGAAGGAATGTGTTAAAAGCAGTGCATGCAGCGAGATGAGTATAAAACTGTATGCAGATTCTGCCTTAAACAGTGAGAAACAGATTGAAAACTTAAATTTGAAGCAATCATTCAGAGAGTAAATGTGATTTTTCTGGAAAATTAGAAACATATTAAATGGCAAAACTCTTAGAAACAGTTAATAGCATAAGTCTATTTAAAACATTCAGAGACTTATTTTTCTTTATCTCCCTTTAGCTTGGTAGCTGGACTAAAATGTTGCTAAGCTTAGACCCATGAAAATGCAGACTAAATATAGGATATAGAATAACACTTTAGGAAAACAAAAATCTGAATCTTTCAGCTGTGGGTGTCTTTGGTAAGAGGTTCATTCGTAGTTGACTGGATATAGATCTTACTCATTCCAGCGGGAGCTGTCGGACTAAGGCACTTCTAAGCTCAAGGAAACTTTTATCCAGCTGTGTCAATGTACATGAAGGAGTTTTGAATCTGCTTTTCATTCTCTCAAATCATTTCATTTCAGCTTCCTTATTCTCCCTGTTCCCTTATCTAAACCTCTTTTTTCCCTCTCATCTAACAAAGAAAGAACATTGCTCTGTTGAATACCACACATCTCCAGGGTTGAGACTGGCCGTCCTTGCTACACCGCCACAACTTCCTAACTTTGATGAGAACAGGAGGAATTATATTCCCCTCTAGCAATAGTAGGAAATACCACAAGATGTCGTTTAGAGAAGCATCGACTTTTCTCATTTTTGTCTCTCATGTCATCTTTCAGTAACATATGGAACATAAATTCACAAGTTGTAACAACAAAACAAGAGGGAACTAGCGCCGCAGGCATAGACTCCTTCAAAAAGCTGGGGATGCTATCACGCTGCTCTGTCAGCGCAAGTCTCCCAGAAGGCCAAGGGCTAGCCTGGCGATTACCAGGTGCACCTCACACACCAGTGAAGATATTCCCCTTCTCCAGCTCCAGCCGCTAACGCAACCTGCAGAATTCAAACGTCAGTATTGGGGGGCTTCTGGCTAATGCTATCTAACAGGGAGAAGACACCTCTCTTCAGCATATGCATCAATCACCAAACTATGATAAAATTAATTGGGGACCATTTTACCATAGTAACCAAGACAATCTTAAGCGCAGAAAGTAACAATAATCAGGGAACAAGTATCAGACAGCAGTGCTCTTTCTGGCTCAAAACAAGAAAGATCATTTCAAAGTTGGAGTGGTTACACTTTTCCATCTAAACTGTGACATTTCCTTGATGAAACTTGACCCAATGGAGGAAGAATGAGAGCTATTCTTTAAGAAAACAGCACGACTACTCTTCCCTCTGTCTATGACTAACCCCAATTAGAATTTACTCTTTTTAAAAAATATTCAGGCATCATTTGACGCACTTTTGAAGGAAGATAAATCTGAAAACATTTCTGGATGAGGAAGAATCACAAAGATCATTCACAGGAGGCAGACACACTCATCTGTGAGAAATGGGAGGTGAATGCTCCACAAGGATGGAGCACTCTGAAACTATCTGAAACACTTGATGGATCTTTTCCCACCCTCTGTGATTAATAGTATGCATAAGCTATTCAGTCTCCATGCATTTTGCTTGAGGAAGCCTTGATTTGAAAAATGAGACAAGTGCTTCCAAAGCTGTCATTGATAGGAAATTAGGTGATAAAAGAGCGCACATTCAAACAGCTCTTAAATATTCATAATTAGAGCTGTCAAACCGCTACACTGTCCCCTCTCTCTCTTGCATTTACCCAAACGTTCTGTCAGGAGTAATGAAAACAGCAAAACCAGGGGGATGTGACAGTACTAAAGTACATCAGAAGTAATCACAGGAGGACAAACTGTTTGTTTTGGTGGGTTTTTTTTTTTGGTTCAGACCACAGTACAGATGTAATCCACAAGTCAGGTGTAGTTAATTTGCTATGTTGTGAGGTTTTGAGTTGCTTTTATTTTAATGAATGGTACCATCACACACTTCTCCTTCTGCTAATTCCCCTCCCTCTGGTGCAGTAACAGAGCATTTGACTTACTAACCTTGGATTTTTTCCTACAAATACATTTCAGGGTGAATTTTCTCATTACTCTGGAAAAAAAAAAAAAAAAAAAGGAGAAAACTAACTAATACAAAACTATAATAATAAGCAAATATAGCTAATTCATTTGAATATTATGAAAATAAAAATTATGGTGTGGTTTTTTTTTTTTTTCTAAAGAGTCATGCTACTAGAATTGGCTCTCATACCAGGATATATTAAATATTAAAGCAAGTCTACTAAAAAAAATGAGGGATTCAGACTGATGTGCACTTCATTAACTTTTGGTTTAGCGCTCTATTAATTTAGAATAGCTCCAGCTCAGCTCTGCATTTTTGGTCAGTTCTGTACACAGTTCTGTACACAGTGCAGTAACATACTCCTGAACTTCACCAGCAGCTGCCAGATTCCCTCAAACAGACAGGAGCAGAAGCAAAGCAGCACCATGTATTTCAGGTCGCTCCTGACCAGACCAATGCTTCTGGAAGAGCAATGTCTGCTCAGGGGGCAAATTCTCCCCATTTGGTTCACATCACTACAAACTGCCTTCTGTCAGCGCAGCTGCATCCACAGAAGACAACCTTTGTATCATTTATCTTTTATACAGCTTCTAAAGGGATGTCTTCTCCTTCTGCTAGGAGGTCACACAAGCAAACTACAGCTGCAGGAGCTCTACTGCAGCCGTGTCCAGCCTTAACTTGATCTGAAGCACATCACAGTGGCTCTCAGCTGCCCTCAGTGTCTGTTAGGTTGGCCTGTAAGGAGCAGCAAGGGCAGATTGCAGTTCTTCACCCAGAATGTTGAACTACTGCTGGAACCGTTTCTAAATTTTAAGGTTGAATTGAAACCCACTTGAGAGGCAGAAACTAATGAAGCAGCAACTGGTGCACAGCAGCACTTCTCTCCAACTTTGGTACAGGGAAGGAAGACAAATGCTTTTTACAACTGAAAGTAAAGAGGATGTATGCATGAAGAATGGAATTACTTCCAAAGACCTCTGGAGAGGTCCGTAACTCTGTGCTAATGAAACAAGACTAGCTTGTAAAAATTAAAGAGATCAGCATCTCAGTTTTATGCCTCTTCTGAGAGGTATCACTTGGTTAGAGCTGGGCTGGGGTAAAATTACTGATTCACAAAGCATATTGATCACTCAGAAATTAATTCTGCCGAATGAAAAATATACACATATGGCTGGGATTTTGCAACCATCTCCATCAATGCCAGCTTACCTTGTGGTCCTGACCTATGTGTAGTGAAACGTCTGACAAACTAAAAGAAAGCGGCCCCTGCTGGGGAACCCAGTTCCGGGATCATTATACCTAGGCACGTGCACTCAGGTCATCTGTTAAAAACTGGGAAGGCTTTTCTGGTGAAAGACAGTACATGCTGAATGTGTCTTCTCTACTCATCCACATCTGCAAACAGGTTGATTAAACGTGCATGTAGTTTTTTACACTGTGTAAGAAATTTACAGTTTCTTGTAGGCAAGTATAACACATTTTCCCATGTTTTTGTGACAGTACACTTCTGCAAAGTTTTTGTTCTCAACCCACCACCCCAAAAGTCTTTGTTTAGGCAGAGGAAGGCAGGAACCACAGTGTTTTCCCTTCAGACTGGACTACATAGGGACCAGACTACATTTTCCTTTACAACTGTAGGAAAAATGCAAGCATTAGGACTTGCAAAGTAGTAAAGGGCTGTAAGAAGATTGGACTTCACAGCGTGTTAGGAGGGATCACTACAACAGGCCTTTGGAAGAGGCAAGGTGCTGTCCCTCATTCCCTTGTGCAACTATGGGCAGAGTGAGCTGTGCTCTGAACATGTGGCAGGCTCAGATCTACCAGAGAGAAGCGAAGGGGATGTAGCCAACCATCTTAAAATTGGCCTCCTCATGCAGTGCGACCTGGCCAGGGCGGTGTGGACAACGACACGCTCTGGCTTCCCTGTCACACAGGTCAGGACAGTCTCTGTCCTTGCAGAACTTCATGTACTCAGACAACTGCAAGGAACCTGGTGCTGCTGCACATCTGGCTGCTTCTGGGACCTGCTGCCCCATGACCCTGCAGCACAGCAGCACCAAGGGAGAATCTACTTCAAAGGCTGCGAGACAAGGATGCAAAAGACATTTGAGACCTCTTTTTTCCACACTCATTTCATTGCTGGATCCAGAGACTTGGCCTACAACGTTTTGGGAATCACACCTGAGTCTCACCAGCGTGAGCAAGAGCACAGTGTAGGCTGGTGTAAAAACAACACAGAAAGCACGGAGCTGGAAGCCCCCTGCTTGAATATTGTATTGAAATATTTACAGTAGCTTTGTAACCAGGAGAATATTGACAGTAATACAGAAATACAGCAGGAGTAAACTGAGTGAAATCCTGACCCACCAGAGCCAAAAGGAAATTTCTGAGTGGGAGTTGGACTGGATCATTCTATACTACTTCTTCACAGACATTTTAAAGACATAAATATTGCTTTTATACCATGCCCCAGAGCATAGCGCTGCTGCACCTGAAAGATTGCAGTTTCAAAGAGAACAAAAAGCAGAAATCTCCACCTCGCCTCTTTCCCTCAGGAGAATAAACTCTTTCCTTTTCAATGCAATTGTCTTTGCTGGTACCATTCCATGGGCTGACTCATTCCAAGGTCAGACAGCTGCTGGCAGCACATGGGAAGTGGTAGGGGGTCACGGCCAGGGAGGCAGGAGCAGAAAAGAGCCTCATCAGCTTCTTTTGGCAGCACCCAGCCCCCAGACCAGTTCTATGTATTGTCTCTGCACCCCAAATGTCCCAGTGTGTTGGACAGCATGGATGAAATACATGAAGCTGACATGCGAGACTCCAGGTTAGACAGAAGATGGCTCACAGTGGCCTCCCTCTCCGAGCACAGGGGCCGCTGGATAACAACAGTTCCAGTGCTGGGCACAACAGCTTCTCCAGACGACTGGCCAGATGACTGCTGGCTGCAGCTGGTACCTAAAGTCAAGGACTGAAAGTGGGTGACACACGGATGGAGCAAGAAAAGAGCATTCTGCCAGGCTGATCAAACGAGTCTGTTCAGCTTTCCACCTTTCACCCTCAAGAGATCAGTAAAGATTTTCAAGGAATTTCTCAAGTAGTTTGGTTGCCAAGTCTATTCATATAGAACCATCATCATCTCAAAGCATTGAAGCAGATAACAAATAGACTGTGAGCAAAAATATTAGCGAGAGGAAAAAAAGAAACAAGAAACGACAGAAGAGAAGAAATAGCTTCTTCAGAGTAGCTAAGAAGAAGGAAACAGGAAGAAAAATAGACTCTGGATACGTGAAATATATAAAAGTACCTTGAATCGTCTCTACTTGTCAAGGTCCTACACAGCAAAGACAGGATCATCTCACCTGTCTGTGACACCTGCATAACCAGGGCTACACTCGACATACTCAGATTGCCGATAAGAGAGATTTCTCTTACTGAAGAGAAATAAGCACTTGTAGGGAAAGCTTTGTCTTGTCTCAAAGTCATCCAGAACATCCCAGTATATCTCATATCTGTTCTCTGGCTCTAACAGGAGCCTAAAAACCAGCTCTTTATGGATTCCTACAGTGTAGATGCCTAAAGCTACATTAATGACCCCCACCTCCTGCATGACATCTGATGTTCTCTGGGATTCTTGAGCTACGTGTTCTGCACTTCTCAGGGAGAGATGCCCAACACAGACAAAAGTTGCCGTACAACCAAGACAGAGATAAGCTGAATGCTTGAGAAACCAGAACTTGACACACCACAACACACATGAGGGGTAGGCTTAGATGACTCAGGGCACCAGTGAAATGCAGGGCAAGTTTCTAGCCATAAAGCCAACGTCTGGCTGAGAAGCGACCAGCATATTCTTCCCACCGTGAAGAACCTTGCATAAATAGCTACTATGTCCACTTCAGATTTGTCAAATAAAATCATCAGCATTGATATGTCCTTCATAGGTTAGGTTCAGCTCCCATATAATCCTGCTGAAGTCAGTGAGAAGTTGTAACAAGAACAGAACACAAGTCCTAGCAGAATCACAATAGCAGGCATATTCTGTAGCATGCCAATTCAGTTCACTAAATTGGGCACTTTCCCACTTTAGTAAAATAATTATAGTGAAAGAGTTGCTTATAGAATGAAAAGTTTGGAACAAAGTTTGATTTAAACAAAAGTGAATGAAATAAAAAGGTACATTTTCAGCTGGCAGAAAGAAATAGGCTATATTTAGATTTTGGTCAGAAATTCAAGGACTGTTTTTATCGCCTCTAAAAATGGCAGCAGAGTTCTGAGGTTCTTGGTACTGGAAGTGATTCTGGAGGCACATTCTCTTTGGAAGAAGATTAGGGTAATTTTCTACACATTTCTGTTTATTAATAGAGGTGGGAAGAAAGATTGCCTCCAAATTGATGGAACCTTGCAAACAACTCTATGCTGGGAAAAGCTTCAGTCCAGAGCTTGTACTTGCTGCTCTAACTGATGTCCTTAATCAAAGTATTACTGACTTCTGTCACTCACCTCTTCATCCCAAGAGAAGCTGAAAAGTTATCAGGAGCTCCTGATCGATTTGAACACTGTACTGTTTGACCCATTTTCAGGCAGGTATTCAGGTAAAATCCTCTACTCAGCATTGGTGAGGCTGCACTTGAAGTTCTTTGTCCAGTGACAAGAGAGACATGGACAAATCAGAAAGATTCCAGCCTAGGGCTACCAAGAAGGTGAAGGGACCGGAACCTCTCCTACAAGGAGAGGCTGAGAGAGCTGGGACTGTCCAGCCTGGAGAAGAGGAAGCTCAGAGGGATCACTAGTGTCCATAAATACCTGAAGGGAGAGTGCAAAGAGATCAGAGCCAGGCTCTGTTCAGCGGTGCCCCGTGCCAGGACAAGAGGCAATGGGCACAACCTGGCACACAGGAGGTTCCCTCTGAACATCAGGCAGCACTGCTGTGCTGTGGGGGTGCTGGAGCACTGGCACAGGCTGCCCAGAAGCTGTGGGGTCTCCTGCTCAGAGATCTTCAGAAGCTGCCTGGTTGTGGGTCTGGGCACCCTGCTCTGGGTGTCCCTGCTGGGGCAGGGACTGGGCCAGATGGACCCAGAGGTCCCTGCCAACCTCAGCCGTTCTGTGATTCTCTGATGCTGCAAAATGACTCTTAGTTCAATTCACACACTGACGAGCTTGGCCATGAATTGTTCAAACTGTTGACAGTCCCAGATTATGTCCATGGTGGCCTTCCAAAGGGTGTTAGGCAGAATTTCCAGATCCTTTCTGAACATGACTCAGATATTTCTTGGGTTTGGTTGGGGTTTTTTTGGTGATTGTTTGTTTTTTGAGCTGCTGGCCTGACTAGTTGCTGGCTTTCCATATTTTTTATGGATTTGGGCCAACAGCCAAGTCACCTTGAGCTCATATTCAGCCAGCTGTTCTTTGATGCTATTCTGCTACTTCTCAGCTCCCTCTCCTTTCTCACCTGCAGAGCTCAGGGGTGTCATCTCATTCCAATGGGACAACTTTCCTTGCTCACTTCTCCCAGCAGAGAGCTGTCTTCAGAGGACAAGGCCAAATTTATCAGTGCAATAATTCCAGGTTTTACCAGCATAACAGACAGAAGAGTCAAAATTACAGTTACACCCACTTAAACTGAGCACAGGCCCCTGTAAAAGCTGCAAAGCATCTCCCTGCTATTACAAAATGAGTGGTGCAGCCAGCCGATGACCCACAGAGCAACACAGGTGGGGACATGAGGTGGAGACTACTGACTTACTAATGGGGAGCTCTGGGGTGACATAGCACTTTTAACACCTGTGCGATCTCGTGCCCTTCACAACACCTCTGACCTCCACAGTTTCAGCAGGAGGCACTTGTCAGGCCCTGAAAAGCAGTGAAAAAGAGATTTTTACCACAATCCAGAGGAGTGACTGCAGCTCCTCTAGGCACGCTTGAGTCACCTTCAACTGCCTGGTGCTGGTGCTGACAGCAAGCATTTCTCTGCAGACGGTGCAAATCTCCCCAGCACCCTGGGTGAGTACTTGGCTGCTATGTCCACAACGTCACTGCTCCCTTGCTATCTGTACCCAAGCCAGGCAATTTCAGGTGAGCTCAGGATGGAAAGGCAAGCCACAGGTTGCCCCATGAAGTACACAACAGTGTAGATGTGAACTGAACTGCTGAGTCCATGGGGCCGGAATTCTTGGCACGCTGGATGGGAGGGATGTAAACAGGCTACACATCTGTTCTGAAAGCCTCTTGTGTATCTACACATGCCCCAAACTCCCAGTGAAACAGCACTGGGCTAACTACATGCATTCAGAGGTGTTTAAATCTTGTGATTTCACAGGAAGAGTAAAGCTGAAAGCAGCGCACTTATTGATAATGAAGGCATTTACAGAAACAAGACTCTTTTACCTGTTTACTGTGTGGTACTCAGAAGGGAGGATTCCATGAGCATGTGCTTTAGATTACTGTGAAGAATGTATCTGCATTATCTGTGTTAAATATCTTACCAATGTGAAAGAAAGACTAAAGGTCATCAGTCAAATGTACTTGTGAGGCAGGAAAAAAATCTCTCATGTTGGTTTCAAGAAACCTTTAGGCTCATGATATTTTTGTAGAACAGAGAAAACGTGATCAATGAATCATTAGGAGTCCTGTGCCTGCTAATGGAGGTCAAGAGTGCCTTTCGATGATGAGTGTAAGATGTTTTTATTAACCTGTCTCAAGATAGCTGATTGCTTTCTAATGCGATGAGACCCTCTCCAGCACTTGAATTTTAAAATATTTAGAGATCTTCATTGGGAAATGCTTCTCAATAATGCTTCACAAAAATGAATTATTGTGTAAATGAAACTCAAGGTGATTTTTAATAAAATCAAAGAAGTTTCAGTACTCTGTAAAAAATGCTTATAATCTACAAAGCACTTGCTATAATAAGGGTAACCAAAAGGAAAATATCCTGAAATGAATGACTTTGGAACTAGATGGACCTCTTTTTTCTTTTCACACTAACCTTCTGTGTATGTAAATACATTAACTTCTAATTCTAACTGCTTTCACTTAAATCATGGCTCATTATAACAGCACATACGTGAGAAGAAATTAATTTATCTATGCTTAGGTCGCAAGGAGCAAAGCTATTTTCACCCTTGATGCTTTCTGATACAAAATCTATTCTGCATCTCATTGGCTATACAGATTGCATTCACATTGACCTCACAATTCTGTTGCACAGTTAGGGAAGTGTAAAGTGATGTCTGACCAAACAAGAACCAGGCCTTCACAAAAGAATTCTCACCCCCGCTTTATGATTCCAATTCTCATTTCATTTACACCAGAGTAAATCCATTTAAATCCACCAGAGTATACAAATGGGAAAACACAATAAGGAAGACCTTAACGAGGGATGAACGGCAGTGCTCCATATTTAAATGGCCGCATGCTTTGTAAAGTTAGAAAATACAGGATTTTGTTCATGCACTCTTTTCAAACTATGACAGCTTAGGCCTTCTTCTTGAAAGACAGTTCCAATATCAGCTCTGACTATGAAAAAAGAGCAGAGCAGTTCTCCAGTAGGTCCTGCCAGCCAGAACTATTCACGGTAGATCAGTTCTTCTGTGCGGTGCTTTCACCTGGCTGTATGTTAGAAGGCACACTATTAAATCACTAATGAGGCTGGTGGCTGTTCAAATTCATGTGCCTTGGCTTTGTTATACAGCTATGTGACAGAATGCTCAATTGTCTCATCTGCCATCTGGCTTGGTGTCAAGATGTGCTTCTTTCCAAGTGACATTCTGTTGTCAATTGCAACATTTGTGACATTTCTAAATGTCTTTGTCAAGAAGTTTGTGGTCTACTTCATGTTTCCACAAGAAAGTGTTGTTGATCACCCCCGGTACGATAGGACTTGCTGTCTGTGGCAGCGGGAGGGAGCGCACACCCTGTCATTTCTACACAGCACCTTAGAAAACCCTGAAGCTTTGCAATCACTCCTCCCAGTTCCCTGCCAGTTTCACTTCAGAGTGAAGAGCTCAGATGGCTTCACTTGCTCT
Source organism: Alectura lathami (assembly GCA_013399715.1). Taxonomy (NCBI): domain Eukaryota; kingdom Metazoa; phylum Chordata; class Aves; order Galliformes; family Megapodiidae; genus Alectura; species Alectura lathami. The sequence goes on from VXAV01004443.1 coordinate 130,640, forward strand.
ATTTTCTATTTCTATTTTGTTCCTCACTTGCTCTACACATTCCGACACTATGTACAAGTGAGGCACTGGAAAGATGAATGTTGGTCATGAGGCCTCAGTCACCCCCGGTAGGTCAGGAGAGCAAAGAGCTAGTACATTATTGAGGTGCTTGGCTCACAACTCCCCGTTTAACAGACCACTTGCATACTGCAGCATATTACCCTGTGCATTGTATTGTATTACACAACGGGGAACTTCTCAGGATGCAGTGGTTGTGCAGAAAATTATGTTATACTGATTCATGAGCTGAACATGAATCAAGAGTGCGTAATGTCACCAAAAAAAAAAAAAAAAAGGAAAAACACAAGCCAGAAGGAAGTTGTAGGCACATCTGAAAGCTTTCAGAGGACAGCAACAGGAATGAAACGTTTGGAGAACCAGTAACCGACAAGGGAGGCCTAGAGGCAATTATCATGGGTGCAATTTCCAGAAGTCCTTCTCATTTCCATGCCATAAGGGCATCAGTTTTGACTTGTGACCCTTCCAGCCCACACACAACCACATGTTCTCTTGAGAAAAGTTTTAAAGATACCAGGGAACTGGAGGGAAAAGCCAGAAAGAGCTACCTTACTCAGGACTCGCCTACAGCGACTGAGTGGGTGCATAATGCAAGTCACAGGGATGTTAATAATTGTTTGAGTATCTGCAAGATTTTTTCCCCCTCGCATACCCTGTTCAACAGCGTAGCCTAATTGTACCCCTGCTAAGTGTACCTTGCGGGCACTCAGACAATCGTTAACATCCTTGTACCTAATAGTACCCTACCTGTACCCTCAGAAATAAACAACACAGCAACCCTTTGGCCTGAAGCTGTGTCCCACTAACTAGTCCCACTCAAAGCAGGCACAGATAGCTGGCAAAGCTGACATAACCCAAGGCAAGGCCAAGTCAGGAATCAGGCTGTAGACCTGCACTGCACCAGAGGGAACATCTTGTCAGTAACAGCTTTCAGGATCAGGTCCTGCTTCCCTTTCATAATGCATTTTAAAAACTCCTCAGACTCTGGGGAAAAAAAAAAAAAAAAAAGTTTATACTGTGCAGAAAAAGGCCACAACAGCACTCACATTTCAACAAGAGCTAATTAACACATCATTTGGCCTTTCATTTGTCAGTTCTTTTTAAGTGATCTACACAGCCAGCAGTTACACACGTACTCTGTGGTACTCACATTAGCAGAGAAAAATTTCATTAAGAAACTCTAAAAGGCACATGGAGGGGTTACTGCGTAACACAGAAATTATTTACACGCTCCCAGGTTTCTTCTTTAAGGTTCACACAGAGAATGAATACACAAGGTTCCTTGTGGGGCACTTGCCATAAGATGAGTGCTTAAACAATACATATTCAACAGTCAAATGTCCTGTTGGAGCTATTCTCCTTCATTTTTGTACCACAGATGAGAACGCGGGGCCTTCAGATTTCCTGCTCAGTGAGATACACTACTGGAGAATTTTGCATTCAAAAGCTGCAGTTTAAATACATCAGTAGTGCTCTTTATATGCCTGAATACTTCCTGAATCTGACTGGAAACCAGAGTTTTTCCATGTAGATAAAGATGAACCCGAGAGATGAAGTGGTTTGTGGTTTGTCTAAATGGCTCTCACCTAGCATTAGCTCTCATAATCTTGGCAAGTCTCACTGCCCACAGCACATGGGAAAAGTGGCAAATTTTTTCTCTTCTCTACCCTAATACAAACCTTCATGTCATTATGTGATTTTAGTGCTGCTATTGCAAAAGTCTGCTAGGGATTTTAAGCCAAAATATGTCTTTTAGAGTCTGAAATGTATATGATCCTAATCACTTTTAGACAAGCGTGATGTGAAAGCAGCTTTTCCTTTAAACTTGTTATAATACCACCCTGAAAAAAGGTTGAACAAAGAAGTACCTCAAGTGGTTTTGAAGACTTGTACATCTGGGCGCTTAGTAAAAAGCTAGTTTACAACAATCAATTGATTTTTCCAAAATTATAATGAAACCAATTCAGATTCATAGCCCATGTCCTGTTTGACCATGTCTCAGCAAATTTGTATATAAAAAAAAAAATCAGTGGATTTCTAAGAGGAAGGGCTCAAAGCTCCAGTTCATGCATAAGATGCATGCTTAGCTCATGCTTCGTTTTACTTGCCCAGGTTTCAAGTCCAAAATCCAAACAAAGGAAAATGCAGGCAGCTAGTTTGCAGAACTAGAGCTGAACAGGGATAGGAAGACAGATTTACGAGAGTATTTTATTTGTCTACAAATGTTATTTTTATATAGTGTAATAGCGTACTTTACATGAAAAATGCAAACTCAAACATGAAGGTATAAAAGCAAGATTATACTTTTTTTCA
>VXAV01004443.1:145681-166213 GCA_013399715.1 Alectura lathami
TTTTTTTTGTTCTCCTTTCCTGTTAACTAGATGTCGGTGCCCAGCTCATGGCCACACTTATTCCCAAGGTAAGGTTTAATTTGTGTCTCGGAAATAACACTGCGTGAGACCGTGGCCGTGAGTTGTACATACACCCTGGGTAGAGGGTGCACATAACAGGTCAAAAAGAGAACAATTTGAACTCGCAGGTGAGCAGTCTCTTGTTTTGCAGCTGCACAACAATAAAGATTCTTGTTGGAGAGATCCTGTGTGTCCGCATAACCACAGCCAGCGCGTCCTGGCCCTCCCGTCCCTTGCTGAAGTTGATCACAAGCTCTCTGGCTGCTGCTAGTCATTGAATCACAGGATCACAGAATATCTCGAGCTGGAAGGGACCCACAGGGGTCACGGAGCCCAACCCCTGGCTCCACACAGCACCACCCAAACCCTGTGTCTGAGAGCAGTGTCCAAACGCTCCTTGAACTCCACAGCAGCTCGGGGCCGTGCCCACTGCCCTGGGGAGCCTGTTCCGTGCCCACCACCCCCTGGTGCAGAACCTTTTCCTAACCCCCACCCTGATCCTCCCCTGACACAGCTCCATGCCGTTCCCTCTGGTCTTGTCGCTGTCCCCAGAGAGCAGAGCTCAGCGCCTGCCCCTGCGCTCCCCTGGGAGGAAGCTGTAGGCTGCCATGAGGCCTCCCCTCAGCCTCCTCTGCTCTGGGCTGAGCAAACCAAGGGCCCTCAGCTGCTCCCCACACATCTGCCCTCCTGACCCTTCACCCTAGCCCTCCTTTGGACACTCTAATAGTTTTGTGTCCTGAATACTAGACACAGAACAGTTTCTTCCATTTCTGGTTATAACTTCTTTTTTTCTTTTTTTTTTTTCCATTTTTCCTGTCATAAGTTGGGCTTTCCATGCCAACCCTTCCTTCTCTTGTCTGAACAACTCCCGCATATTGTCTTTGATCACACAACATGCCCCTCAGAGCTCTTTTGTCCCTTACTGCTTTTCTCTGAGTGGTTCTGAGTGAGTTAGTTTTGTGTGCTTTACTGAAGGCTCTTTAATGCTTTTTAAAGAATTATCATTGCCATCTTACACGTGGAAAAGCTAATGCATGTTCAGATAGTTATTTTGCCCAAGACCATCATGTGGCAAGATAATAGCACAGCTGAGAAATAGAATCTCATTTCTCTGCTTGGTGACCTGCTCAATCAATTCAAACTAAGCCCTCGTAAGTAGAAATCTTAATTAAGAATGCCCTCTGTTTTAGGCAGAAATTGATGGTATAAAGTAGCGAGATGATACCAGTTCCATAGGTCTGTAAATAATGGGAATTGGCTCAACAGTGACTAGCAGAAAAAAAAAAATTGTTCGTTGCGTTTCTTGACAGTGTTGAGGGAAATAATGCAGTTTTGGAACTCACTAAAACTCTTCCTGTGAGTTAAGTTTGGCTCAAGAAAATAACAGCAGAGCACCTATTACAGCATCAGAAAGCAAGAGAGTAAATCGCGTGGACATGTCCTTAGCCTGTCACATTAATGACTGAGAGTACAGCAGACTTGTGCTCCAGGAGAGGTCAGACATGTACAGCCTGGCAAGGGATGGCCATGAAAGAGCTGACAGCAGCTGGCCTGGGCTTGAATAGAACGCTCATAAAGGATTTTAATACATCTATCTGTTGCTGTTGTGGGTCAGTGCTTCAGTGCACCCCAGAGTGTCTGTAAGACTCATTGTCATGGCTTCACTCCTTGGGTCTGAATCCAAATCACATTTTTTTTCAATTAATATAGCAGACAGGAGGCATGACTTCAGCTGGAAGAGCAGAATGCCTCATCTGATCTTTTCGTGGGGAAGAATGGGCTGTTTCAGTTGACGTAGTTTGTTTCACTTTGTGACAAAATCAGAGTATGCAAGAAAGACTTTTGTGAAAATTCATGCAAGGACGACATGGCAAATAGGTGATACGACTGAAGTACTATACTTACGAGTATGTTCTCTATTCTGCTAAATAAAGTTGATGACAGCATCAGCTTGTATTAAAGCTGTATTATTACGAGCAATGCATGCAGTTTCTTAAGTTTCAAGCAAGCAATTCAGATTCACCTACAAGTTCAGGACTAGTCAGAATTAGACATAGCATAAGCACTTGTCAGAATTGTTCTCACACGTACAAAAGATGCTTTAAGTCCAGATGCGTATGGAGGATGTCTCTTGTTTTTGTCATGCAAATTGTTCTGAAGGTTATCGTGCAGCCCCTACACGTTTGTAACAACTCTCAAACAATATGGAGCACCCTGTATGCCCTGCAGATACTCAGCTGTACATATTTATTATACATACATAAATATTTGTAAGTATCATAAGTTCTCATGCAAATTTCCTGATAACTTGTTGAGTTTTTATAGGAAAGAATTCATAAGGAAGGAAAAAACACATTTTTTGTTGAATCGTAGGCATCAAAATAAGCCCTTAGATCATTTAATCTCATAAACAGCTGAGGACAAAGCGGGTGTTACCCAGACAAGCCAAGATGACCTGTGCAAATGTATTAATGATTTTAAAAGGAAAGAAATCTGTTATCTTTAGTATTGCCAGAGACACTGAAGTCACTTTTTGTTCCCTAATTTTAATGTTTAATTTTCATTCCAGTTCCTGAACGCGCTACGCTGGGAAATACAGACTATGCATTTGAGGTAGATTTAATAATAAAGAATATTTGATTTAAAAGTAATACATACTCTTGAATATGACATTTAGCAAGTGCTTACATTAGTAAGTATTTAAATTTCATTTCAACTGCTTGGAACTTGATGACACGTCTTCATTTTTTTTCTGGAAAACTGTGTTCTTTGTTTTGCAGATGGCCATTTCCAACATCCGATATGGAGAAGGAGTTACTAAAGAGATTGGCATGGTAGGTGTCCTTCATGTAAATCCATCCCTGGGGAAAAGTTATTTCCTGAGAGGCAATAAACTGGTGCAATCAGTCCATTTAATGTGGGAAAGCTTATCCATAGTGTACCGGAGCCTCCGCTCCTCTGCTGCCTGTGTAGTCATACACAGCAGCGTAAAAGGCTGGGAGACCGCTGGGTGGAGAACAGAAGCATGTCTCGTCGGTGTTGCTGTGGTAGAAGCGACTGCATGAAATGCAGCTTCCTGGATAGTTAGATCACCGATGGTTTGCCATGATTATTTGGCAGAATTTAAGCCAAAAAATGTTGAATCCCGCTGGCTCAACAGGACTTTGTCAAGCTTGCTTCTCTTCCAGTGCATTTCAGGCTGAACCAAAGGCTTTCCCTGCAGTTAGATGGATGTTAGTTGAGCTCTGAGTTCGACTGGGAAAGTGTTGAGTTTTTCTTTCAGCAGCGTGGGGTGATTCACCGGAGTACGTTGCTCTGATTGGCCTTTATCATTGTTTTTTGCATTTTTTCTTTTCCTCTTGCTATTTATTAATGGCATTAATAGTTCTCTTCTTTATTTGCAAATATGCAAGCAAATTAATGGTCAGGTAGTAAAAGGAAAGTTAGAACTTGTGTCTTTAAAGAGTATTAGGATTATTTAGGATTGCATCTTTTGTACAGCTGTTGCAACAGTTTGTTTAGTAAAGGTTAGGAGAGAATATTATTTGTCTTCTTTATGCCACCTGTTTAAAATATTTTTCGTTTTTTCAATTATAAAATAATATTCAGTATTAAAATTTTTAGCCATTAATACTGTGCTTTGGTAGGCAGGTAGGGGAGATCTAATCTGTGGAAAGGCCTTTTTATGTTGCAGGAATTGCGCAGGAAAAAAAAGTCCAAAAATATTTTACATTTTGCTACAGTCTGAAGTGGCTCCACATGGTTTTCACTTTCTTGACATCTTTATCATTAGTTTTCTGCCATAAAACTTCAGCTATAAAAGTGTGATGCCGTTATGATTGATGCTGTTGTCTGCATCCTGCATGCGTATGTGAGCCCTCTTTCTTCTTTAGTTGATGCTGTTTCAAAAATCTTACAGTAACCAACTGTTTTAGGGGGGTTTATTTAATGATTCAGCTGATTTGAATTAGAATTCAAGTAGTTCAATGCGTCATTTTACACCAGTTGTTTGTGTTTTATTGTTATTGTAGGACCTGCAGAATCTGGGTGCTAAAAGAGTCTGTCTGATGACAGATAGAAACCTCTCCCAACTGCCTCCTGTAGGTGCTGTATTGAATTCCTTGGCAAAATACGGTGTAAACTTTCAGATGTATGATAACGTCCGGGTGGAGCCAACAGACGGCAGGTACTGCTTCTGACAGCACGCTCCTCGCAGCGCTGCCGGCCTCTTTCAGCGCGCCGTGCAGCTATTTAAACAGTTCTTTGTTAGTGACCTCTGCACCAGCCGTAACAGTTAGTTTGCCTACGTGCTGTTTTGCCCCTGACTAACTGGAAAGCTTTTCTTGTTTTCCGAGTTTCCTGGATGCCATTGAGTTTGCCAAAAAGGGCGAGTTTGATGCCTATGTCGCTGTTGGAGGTGGCTCTGTGATTGACACCTGTAAAGCCGCCAACCTGTACGCCTCCAGCCCCACGTCAGCCTTCCTGGATTATGTCAACGCTCCCATTGGGAAGGGGAAGCCCGTCACTGTGCCCCTGAAGCCTCTCATTGCAGGTAGAGCAGCCGAGGAGTGTGCGAGGAGTCGGGGGGGGAGAAGAGGAGTCATTCTGTGCTCTGGATATGACAGTCCTGCTGAGACTGGTTTACTGTGACCTTGCCACCTTCCTTTGGGCTTACTTTTCCTCTCGCTGTATTCAGCAGCAAATCTGCTGTTCAGCTCACAGGTTTTGTCATTAGTTGGTCTTGTTTAGCTGAGTTTGACTCCTCTTACTGAGAAAAGCAGTCAGAGGGGCTGGTTTTTGACCTGTTGCCTTCCAGTCAAGGATACCTGCAAGATCTCCTGGGTCTTGTATTTCTGGTGGCATTATTATTGTGTTTTTATTTATTTATTTTCTGTTATTATGCATTACTTCTTATATGTTTTTATCCCCATTCATCTTTTTAAGTCCCTACGACAGCTGGAACTGGAAGTGAAACCACTGGTGTTGCCATTTTTGACTTCAAGGAACTAAAAGTAAAAACCGGTGAGACTTTTTGTCTGCTATTCAAGACATTTTTTTCCCCAATGGCTTCATCGTTTCGCTGTCTTGAAAAAGAAGGATACTGCATGTCATTTCAGATGTCATTTCATTTGATTCAACTGCCACAGACAAATTTGGAGAGCTTAAAGGTTTCCTCCTCAAATTAAATTTATAGCATATTAACATCGTGAAATGCCTATGTAATACAGTGGATTATAGTTTGAAGGCAAAACAGGATGCTAAAATCTTTCAAGTCCTTAAATAGCAGAAAATGTTAATGGCAAAGGAAATTTCTACTTACATTCAGGGTCAACCAACTGTTCCTTATTTCCTCTCTTTTTCTGTCTGTTTTTAAGACTAATGCTTTTTTGTTGTATAATTGCAACCAAATGTTCCTTTTCCTGACTTCTGAAACCTCAGGCCTGAGATGCTGTGCAAGTGAGGGGCACTGTCTTCCTTTGACCTGTTCATGCCTGGAAATTAAGAATTACAGCTAAAATGTCGTCTTAAGCTTCATGGCTATTTTGAGGTTTTACTTCAGAACGTGTGGATTTTATATGCCGTGTAGTCTACAATATTTGGGACCCAAATGTGTGTGCTTAGGAGTTGTGACCAGAGCTCAGAGTTTCATGTTCTATAGTCAGTCAGTCAGTCTGTCTGTCTCTCTCTCTCTCTCTCAAAGATGTAGCTCTGCCACGATATGAAGGCACAGTTATTACAGATGCTGAAGGCAGCAGTTAGCAATAGCAATTTATTGCAGAAACAAGCCAGTCTTCCTCTGATTTCCAGAGATGTCCACAGGAGATACAAGTTTAAGGGGAATGTTGCAGATGCCGTTCAGCACAGACATTTTGAAAGTGCAGGCTACTCACGGACACTGACAGACAGAGAGCATTGTCTGGTATAATTCACTCCGGGCAACAGTCTCAAATCAAAGTTTTCCCTTGCAAGGACCTCCTCCATGAGACTTAGATTGGTGCATGGTTCTTACTCTCCCTTTTCTCCGTTTGCTTTTCTCTACGTTTCCAATCATTTCCCCTCGTTATTCCCAAGTATTGAACATTAAGCTTTTGTTGCCTGTTTTGTTGCAGAAAATCTGTAGCTTCTTTTCCTTGTCTGTATTGCAGGTATTGCTTCAAGAGCCATTAAGCCAACGCTGGGCATCATTGATCCTTTACACACACTGTCTATGCCTGAGCGAGTAGTTGCCAACAGTGGCTTTGATGTGCTTTGGTGAGTGTTCTGTGTAGGCTCCTGGCTGATTTCATCACAACTGTGTATTCTTACTGTGATAATTGTAGGAAAAATGTATTTGAGGAGTAGAAAACAGTCTTTTTTCCTCCTCTCCTGTTCTTGTTAAGGTGACCTTTGCTATACTTTCCTCTTACTTAACTATAACGTGCTTTTCACTTGGCACAAAATTATCTTCAGCTTTAGCCTACAGCTTTTAACTGCACAACACGCATGGGAGTTTCTGTTCTGAGGACCAGAACTTGCTTTGCTCCTGGGTGCTGTGTGCATTACAGATGCACAATGAAACTGTGTGACTTCTCAAGCTGGGGGCATGATTCTGAACTACAATGTCTGCAGTGACATTTATGTACTTCTTTGTAAATAAAGATGGCTTGTCTCTAGCTTGTACGTCTAACTGTAGTGATGTAGGCAGTGCCCCTGCTTTATGTAGCCAGATCTGGGAGTATCTGGGAGATAAGCCTGTTGGCAGGGGGCTTAAAGAATTTGTTTTTTAATCTTTCTTCTAGCCATGCTCTGGAATCATACACCGCTCTTCCCTACCGGATGCGCAGTCCCTGCCCTTCCAATCCCATCAGCAGACCAGCTTACCAAGGCAGCAACCCCATCAGCGACGTCTGGGCTCTCCATGCTCTCCGTATTGTGGCGAAATATTTGAAAAGGTGATACCTTTAGCAGCCACCCTCTCACAGTGTGAGCAGTCTTCAGTGCCCAAAAAGAACTTAGAGCTTGAATTTTAGGTTGAAGTAATGAATTAAACCTTCGTTTTCTGCCCTGAATTTCTTTGAATTAGGATTACTCCTGTAGAGGTAGCTTTTTAATGCTTCTCTGGAACTATTTTAGAAGTCCTCAGTTAAAAGTATTTAAAGCTGCTCAGTTAGCATGAGAGCAGCATTCACATATTTTGAAGAATCCTCTTTCTTTGGCAGTGTGAGGGAAACATGTAACAAACTGAATGAAATACAGTGCTGGTGTTGTTTCCACAACTTTCAGTGTGAGTGTAGAAATACATCCATCAAGAAGATAACCACATTCACTTAAAAATGTGCAAAGTTGTGCGTTTACTGAAAACTAGTTAATACTTAGAAGGCCTTCCATTCAAATTAAGTTCTGACTTAGCTGAGAGCTGGATTTGATCCTTACCAATACAGTTTTAGTCGGTATAAAGCTTTTGTGTACAATGTACACAACATGTTCCTTTGTTGAAGACTTTTTGCAGTACCTACCAGTCAAGGTGTTTTTGTTGTTCTGTGGAACCTATTGTGAAACTTTTTATCCACGCTGTCAAACTGTACAAGCAGCCTGATGTGTAGGAAGGCAGGGGAGCCTGTCCTCTTCCTAAACCGATGGTGGGGTTCTGACCAGCGCCTACCGAGATGTCGAGAAGGCTGGAGTGACCTGGGGTCTGCACATGGAGTTGTCAAAGCTCCTTGGTAGAACTGTTGAAACCAACATTAAAATGAAGAGGGCTAATTTCACCCTATTTACTGAGTTTTTGGCAGAGTGAAAGGAAGCTTACTCTTCACTGGACCAGTTTGATCTACTGATGTAGAAAGTGGGATTGTTCTTTAACTGAAATGACAAATTGACCCCGTTTCCAGCATTTTTTTTTCTCAGCTTATCTGGGAGGTTTAGTATATCTGTCCATAAAGAAACCCTTTCTCACTTCCTCCCTTCTCCATCCTGAATTACCACTCCGTTTGGGAATTCACTGGTGCCACTGTCTGCATGGTGTGCAGAGCCATCAAAAACCCTGAGGACCGTGAAGCCAGAGCCAACATGCACCTGGCAAGTGCTTTTGCTGGAATTGGCTTTGGCAACGCTGGCGTTCATCTCTGGTGAGTAGAGGAAATGTTCATCCCTCCTGAGGCCAGCTTCTAGCCAGTGCTTCTTTCGGACTGTCAAAGACAGTGCTGCCTGCTTTCCCGCATATATGATAAGGTGTTGTAGCCTGGCCTGTGTTGCCCCTTATCACAGGGAGAGCTGTATGTTGTGAGAAATTGGCAGGCACTTGGCATTTCCATGTATGAAGATTATGTTCTGGCTTGTGATTCTCCAGTCAAATCCTGTGAAACTTCCGAAACATGGCCTTCAATCCTTCCTTGACTGTAAAAGTAAAAGCCATAAGGACAGTTGAAATGTTGAATTCCGTGTCAGCTGTTCTGCAGTCAGACAGCAGTGGGGTAGCCTTGTGCCATTCCTGAACTGATGCAGCTGGCAGTGAGTTTACCTGTGGGGTGGGCATTCAGCAGGCTGAAGTGCGCTGCAATTAATACTGTAATGCAGTGGTTTCATAGGGATGAAAATCTCAGAGAAGCAAAGCTGAAGCCTGAATTGTGTGGGGAAGTTACTACCAGTCATTCTCTTCAGAGACCTTCCTTTCGTTTCGGATGAGCAAACCCACTCTTTAATTATACTTTACTGTTTATTTTTCTCATGCAGTGTGGTCAGGTGGGGATGCAGATTACGTTACTTCTGGCACATCTGCATTACTTCAGTATCTAAACAGTCCAGTCAGTGGGGTAACGCAGCTGCACACTTGCAAAGTAAGGAGCTGCTTGCTCTTGCTGTTTGTGCAGCCAGGTCACTAACGTGCAGAGGGTGGGGGTTGTCTGCACCTAATATCCATGCCATAGCTGTGCCTAAATACCTTTTGTGGATCTGTGTCTAAGAGCCTTGCATAGAGCAGGCTGACTGCAAAGGGCTGAACATACGTTTTCCAAATACCGGGCAAGTTGCTCTAACCACTTTCTCTTTGCTCTCTGTTCCAGCCATGGAATGTCTTACCCTATTTCTGGTTTGGTGAAAACTTACAAGCCAAAGGATTATAATGTGGATCACTCTTTAGTGGTAAAACTTGCTTCATCTTTGTCTCCATATTACACATTTCAGTTCTCTGTTGTCTCACGTCAATGTGCATTGAAGCACATGGAAGCTGCAAGCAGATGTGCTGTTGGTGTGTTCTTATTCTTTGTTTTTTTTTTTTTTTTTTTTTTCCCAGCCACATGGCCTTTCTGTGGTGCTGACATCCCCAGCAGTGTTTGCTTTCACAGCACAGGTACATCCTGAGCGGCACTTGGAAGCTGCAGAGATACTAGGTAGGGATCCCTGTGGATACAGCTTACTCATATGTACAAAATGTGTTCCTAAATGCCTTTTGGGGAGGGAAAAAATGTGTGGAAGCAATTGCAGTGGTTGTTGGAGAGTTTTTAAGTTTAAAAAGCAAGTGTTGGATTCAGGAGTCTGGTTTTTTTTTTTTTATATTGAATTATGTAATTGGAGAAGCAAGCTGGAGAACTCTGCTTCTTGGCTAGAAAACTGAAAGCTGAAATGAGCTGTAGATGTCATGTACTTCAGGAGAGTGCAGCTGTGATTGGAACCTGTTGGTGCTGAATGGATAGGGGTTCCTTTAGGGTGGATACCATACAACAAACCAATACCCAGGTGCGTCTATTAGCTAACAGGAAGCATTTTGCCTGACAAATTCCCTCCTGTTGCAATGGATTAGGGCAGAGCGATGTTCTGGATCACTCCTGCCCTTTCTCCAAAGCAAACAGTAGCTGTGGCTTGCAGTCCTTGTAAGGTAGGCCTAAGCTTATTTGTAGGGGATGGAATTTCCCAGTGGCCAACATCAAGGGAAAGCGTGGAGTAGCTGTTCTGTGGACACATCTGTGATGGCCCCGAAGCAGCCTTTTCTGCTCCTTACAGTGATAAAGTAAATGCTGCAAGCTGGCAGCACATTTAATGGTTTCCTTCTCACACAGCGCAGCCCATTGCTGGAGGATGTCCTGGAGATGGAACACCCCCAGCATGACTGTGTGTGATAAACCAGCTTCTAGTGCTGTAGTCCTGGAGCTGCCAGCAGCCTGGCTGTGGCAGCATGGCCCTCCTGTGGGCTGATCTATAAACATCTACAGCTTTTCTGCCTGCACGACATTCTGTCTTGCAGCTAAACTGCTGCTAATGCCCGCGCTCACTATCTTGAGCAATGAGCAGTCAGTCACATGCCCAGCAGTGCACACAGCAGAGAGAAAGTGGGTAGGGCAACTCTCCTGGTATTTGGAAAATTTGTATTCCACGCCTTGTATGGTCATGCAAGTCACAGCAATCCAGTCACGTGTATGACTTCCCTCTATAAGTAATCTGAAAGCTCTGTGCGTTTCAGCAAAGTGGGTCTTCTCTATAGACAAGGAAAATATCATGGTCCTATGAAAGAGGGTGTAAAACAACATGGGCAGAAAAAATAGACTGGGGGAAGTTCAGATTATTGTATAACTGTTGGTTACAAGGTTTGTTCAGCCTTCCTCCAAAGCGTGCAGTCCTGCCTGTGGTCAGAAACAGAAGGCAAACCTAGCTGGAATCACATGCTAGGATACAAAATGTCCATGTTCCTGCAGCGAGGACATTCAACTCACATAAAGCAGACTAAGAAAATGTTGTGGGAAAACCAGCCTGCACAGCACACATCAGAGAATGTGATCTCTGGCCCACTGATTTCAAAGGTGTAGTAAAAAAGCAGTTCCTTTAGGTTCTGTGGTATGAACAGCTGCCAGAAATTCTGCCTCTAAAAGCTCCATTAATTTTCTCAATAGAAGTTTAAACTGTGTTAGTGTCTGCCTTGCTGTAAAGTGACCCTGCTGAGAAGATGTCACATGGAAATGAACTTGTTAATTCCCACCTGGGGTATTTACTTTTGATTCAAGTCCGAAATCCAACTGGCTGCAGTAGCTGTTTCAAATCTGTCCTGTTGCCAAACGCAGTGACTAAGAACGTATTTTATAACGTGGAGAAGATTACTAAATAGTTATGTTGTGCGTAGGGACAGCTGCGAATTTGGGTACAGCCAGGGAAAGCTTAATACCTCCCTGGGAGGATTCTCAAAGAGTTGAAATAGGTGTGCGTGTGGCCAGGAATCTGCTGAGTGCCTTCAGAGACTGATGTATGCTTTATGTTGAGCAAAGAGAAAGCAACAGAACTGTAGCAGCGTTTAAAATCTGTCCTTCACATTTACTGTCCTTTTTCACCCCGTTCCTTTCCCTTTTTAATTTACCATCTGAAGATACTGGATCGCCGTTAGGTCCCAGTTACTCCCCTACAGCACAGCCCAGGTGGTGTGGCATAATCCCAGCAGCATAAATCTTCATCCCAGACTGCCGTATGTTATTTATCAAGTTCTCCCCGGCAGTCCCTACCACAGCACTGCCACTCCTGCTGCCCAAATATCTGAGCTACTCCAATGAGCTTGTTGCTCCCCTGTTCACTCAGTCACCCTTGGATGTGACACTGAGCTGCATGAGAGTCACAGAAAATATTTTGCCTGTAGCTATGCTGAGCTCTTACTCATCTCTCAGCATGGTGCTTGACCAGCATAGTTCTCGTGTGACATCACTGAGGTTACGCAGAGAAGAAATTTGGCTCAGCTTGCTTTGGGAAGAAATCATACGGAGCAGGCTGTGTCTTCTAGCTGGGCATCTAATTTTTTCTCTGATATTATTTTTAATGAAGTCCTGAGCATTCACTGAAGAAACAGGAGCAAGCTGGTCTGTAAGGAATATGGATAAGCTTTCATTAAATTATTGAAGCTTCCATTGCTGTGCAGCGGATGTTTCAAAGATGCCAGTTCCTCCTCTTCCGTTCTCCGTTATCCTACACAAGTCGGCACATATTCAAACTTTAGCATTTGTTTAACCCATTAAACACTGCCCTGCCGTCTTCCCTAGCCTACGTACTCTACTCCTCTCTTTGAATGTGTAACTGAACAGAACAGTGGGAAGATTACTTGGTCGCTGGTTTCCATGTCCTCTAGATGTCAGCAAACTCAAGGCCTTAAAATAAAGCTGGCATTTGGCACACTGTCCATCAAAATAAATACCACTGATGTTCATGTGCTAGCTTCTTTCCTCCCAGCAGTAAGTCAGACTGAAAAGCGCTTCTCCCTGTAAGCGCAGAGGGAGAGGAAGTTAACTTCAGTTGGTCTTTCTGGCAGCAGTTACCTGCCTCTCCTGATCTTGTTTTATTTCACCTTTTACAAATTATTCCAGCTGTAAAATGAAGACTGATTCCTCTTTTTGCTTCATGTTGCTTTTACAGCAGTGACTGTTATGTATGGATATGTATTCAGCTGATATTATGATTAAATTAAGTCCAGAACAGGCTTCCTCCTCTCTCTCCGCCCGACAGTCAAGGCATTATGTCTTATTTTAGGAGCTGACATCCGCACTGCCAGAATCAAAGATGCGGGATTTATTTTGGCAGACACGCTCCGGAAATTCCTGTTTGATCTGAATGTTGATGATGGCTTAGCTGCAATTGGTTATTCTAAAGCAGACATCCCTGCACTAGTCAAAGGCACTCTGCCTCAGGTAAGACAGAAAGCTTTCCTCGTCAAATAGAGCAGATTTTTTTAAAACAGAAGTGTTTCTTTTCAAGCGAATGTTACCTCTGGTCCTACATGAAAACAGTAACAATGGAGAAAATGAGGCATAGTCAACTTTTCTTTTCTCTGCGTAGTTTGCGTTTGCAGTGAGATGGAGTGCATGCTGCAGTCTGCTCTTTCCATGGCCTCAGAAAGAACGGCTAGGTTGAGGGCCTTTTTTAAACTCCAGGTTTTTAGAGAAGAAGATGTTTTTCATATGACTTTGGCCTTGGTGGAAGGTACTGGCTTTTCTTCTCTATCTCTGTTAACTGTGTGCAGGATGGATTGAAGACAAAGCCTGAATACCGAGCACACTCTGGTAGGGATGCTCAAGCTGACTTTGCAATAAACTTTCCGTATTGAGAAGTTGCACTTTTCTTCCCAGATGGCTTTTTTGTTCCATTGACCCCCATCAGAATTTGAAATACGGTCCCCTGGGATGGTATAGATTGAACTTGTAATACCCTTTATTGTTTCAGTGCTCACAAAGACACTGCAGAAAGCAACACGCCACACCAAAAGTGGAATCCCGTGTCTTCCTTGTAAAAAGACAGTTCAGTCCATGTGCTGTGGACTGCTCTGTCTTAGGATGTATTGCCACTAGGCAGCAAGGAAAGCAAACACTACAGAGAAAATTGAAATTTTGTAGGCTGAAAGGTGGATATTCACAGGAATACCTCTTACCGTGTCTGGTTCTTCTCATTGATAAATCTCAGAGCAACTTACAACAGAGGGTCAATACTGATACTGCTGTCTTACACCTGAGAAAGCGAGACACGCAGATGCAACTGTTAGGATCACACACAACAGAGCAGTGGCAAAGCCAGGAAGAAAGCGGAGGGCCCTGAGCATGCATCAAATAGGTTACGAATGAACATTGTTATGGGGCAGTTTGGAGGTTTGTTTTGATAATGTGTTTCTTTAAAACTGTTAGTTTGGGGCAGCACAAACACAGCATTGCATCAAAGGCAAGTTTTGTATAGCTAAGAGAGGGGGAAGTTCCTTTAGTGAAGGTTTTGTTTGGAAGCTCATCTCAAGCTGACTTTTAATTCATTTACTGTCTTCTCACTGCACTGGTGATTAGTTGTGCTGTGTGAGATGAGATCACAGAATCACAGAATGGTTTGGGTTGGAAGGGACCTTAAAGATCACCTAGTTCCAGCCCCCCTGCCATGGGCAGGGACACCTCCCACTAGACCAGGTTGCTCAGAGCCCCATCCAGCCTGGCCTTGAACACTTCCAGGGAGGGGGCATCCACAGCCTCTCTGGGCAACCTGTGCCAGTGTCTCACCACCCTCACAGTGAAGAATTTCTTCCTAACATCTAGCCTAAATCTCCCCTCTTCCAGTTTATGGCCATTACCCACCCAGTAGTTTCTCAGACCTCATTTTTGGATAGGGGATGTACCTCAATGGGAACGTATTTGTGTTCCTTAACAGTCCGTTACCCACAGAGGCAGTCCATACAGGTCAGCCGTCCATCTATTACTCTCTTTCCATCTTGCAGTAGGTGTTCTTCAGCATACAGCACCCACCCATTCATGTTGGCAAGGCAGTGTGCTGCTAATAAATGATAAATAATAAACCTGCAGGGTGTATTCCAGGCTGTGAGAGGCACACTGCAGGGCTGGAGCTGTGCTGGGACAGACATTTGTACTCGAAGTGGAAATAGGATGTTGTTTTCCTTTTTAAGTGAATCAGTTGAAATTGATCCCATTCACAGCACTGAACATCATGCCCCAAGGCCAGAAAGGTGGCTCGTTCTGTGTGGGACCACAGGATTTTGGGGGCAGATGAGGAAAGCTGAAAGCGGGAGCCAGCAGCAGGCGGGTTGTGTAGCCCACCCACCCCCTGCGGACACACCAGGGGCAGCTGCAGTGTGGCTGAACCACGAGTGAGCACGACTCTGCTCGTTGCTGGCGCTGTACCAGACTTCTCTGAGTCAGGCTGGAGGAGCATCGGCACGTAACAGCAGCCTTGTGTGGAGGCAGCGCTGGTGCCTCTGCGTCAAGGCTTCCATTTGTGGCGTCTTTCTCAATACAGCTGGGAAGTACGACAGTCTGTCGGGGCGTTCGTCTCCTGCCGCCCTGTGTGACTTTACAGGAGCTCTGTCCTTCTCAGCGCACAGAGCTGCAAAACGAATTTGGCCCAGAGTATCCTAGTGGAAGCCTAGTGATGTTGTAGGTAAAGTTTTGTGCACAAAGCTGCGCTTCTCAGACTCTTCACAGGTCGGCTAGTCATGCTGACTGCTCACTGCGAGTGCCTCAGGGGTGACTTCCTCTCCGTGCTCCCCAGTGTTGCACAAATGAACTTCGCAGTGCGGTGGTCGCTCTCGCTTGAAAAAAAAATCAGGGAGAGCCTCGTCCACCAGACAGCCTAGAGACTGCTTTAGTGAGAAATGATGCATCCCTGGTGTGGGCCTGGCCTCTGTCTTCACAGGTGTTTGTGATCTCCGCAGCACTTCAGTAAATGGAATTTGGAATTGATTGGCCAGCATAAAGTTACTGATGCTAGCCCTGCGAGTGCATTGGTGTGAGGCTGTCTTGGCTACCTGGAGTCGGGTGTTTCTGCAGGAACTGAATTCCTACCCAAATACAGCTCCTCACCCTGAGTAGCATGGAGGCTTTGCTCAGCTGCAGCCTCTGTAGCTATTTTGTTAAACTGAACAGAGCAGCACGCACACGAATTTCATTTTAGTCAGGGGGTCTTAGGCACCTAAAATCTCTGCTGAGTCACAGTCCAGGTGAGGACCAAACAGAACTATTTTGTGTTCTGACTCCAAGCTGTCCAGCTTGTTACTAAGCCTTCCCCTGCTGTGTCTCTTCTCTGCAGCCTGAGCTGCAGTCACTCTTCATTCTCCTCATCTACTGCACTTCCTGGTCTTTGACAGATGTATTTTGAAAATATCGATATCTAAAAATCAAACTCTCCGTTCCCGTGCTGGCAAGTGAATGTTAAACCAGACTGTATTCCCAGAGTGCGACCCAGCAGTGACCTGGAGCTGTGACGGGCACTGTCACGTCTGCGACCCACGTTTGAAGTGCCTGACTTTGCGGCTGAACCGCTTTTTAATCCTGCTTCTGTGTGCTTCATTATAAGCAGTTTTAACTCTTACATTCTCAGAAGTACAGTACAGGCGATGATTCTTCAACCTTACTCGATCACTTATTGGCAAAATCTTGTTATTCTCTGTGAAGGACATCGGTACAAAGGTGCATAGTTCCGCTGCACAGTTAGCTGCTCTTTGGCTCAGGTTGTTGACAACCTTCTCTAATCTAGTTTTCCTTTCATCTTGCAGGAGAGAGTGACTAAACTGTCACCACGTCCCCAAACGGAAGAAGACTTATCTGCCCTCTTTGAGGCTTCCATGAAGCTTTATTAGCTTTAACATTTCACTCAGAAAAGTGTGTTCTTCTCTAACACAGAGGTAATCTCCTACCAATATGGGATTTAATTTTTTTAGAGAATGGCGGAACTTGGGTGTCTTGTGCTTCTGCTCCACTGTGCACTTCCAAAAGATCAAGGAATTCATTTTTAACTAAATTGTGTTTTGAAGTGAAGGCTTGATTGTGTTTTTCCTTGATCAGTAGTCAGTAGGAGTACTTGCATGAAGGTTGAATCAGACATCTAGCTTTACTGAAAGCTTTCTTGTGCTTCAGAGGTGGCCAAAGGTAGAAATTCTTTTTAAGTGGCATTCCAGAACATCTTGCAAAATACGTTTTTTATTTAAATTGTCTGTGATTTTGTTAAGAAGTCATGCTGTTTAAGAAATAACTGGGGTCATTTTTAATTAGGGAGGGGTTGTTCCCTTGCAGAAAATGTCAACTTGCTGTGTTCTGTACTGCTTTGTCACCTTTTTACCATCTTGCTTCACCTGGAAGGCTATTGAGGAGGAGTAGCTTGTTATTGTTGTTGTTACTGGTGGTGGTGGTTCGAAGGAAAAACATGCACACTTCTTGCATTGTTTGGAAAAGGCTTCCTGAGACTTTGCTTTGGGTTAAAATTTTGAAGTGTATTGTGAGTCATTTGTCTTTCAAGACCCATATAAAGTATTCATAAGAAGAGCAAAACCAGAATAAAGCATGGCTGCGCACTCAACAGGAACCACGTAACAGCAAGACATCATCCGTCACAGTCATTTTGTCTCTGTGGAGGCAACAGCTCCCTTTTCCTGCGGCATTCTGTGGAAAGAAACCACCAACTGTGTCCTGCTTCTGTGTGAAGCAGTTGTTTCTGCTGAACCCCTGCAGGTGCTATCACTCAGAGCACAGCCACCAGCTCAAGGAAGTGGCAACGTTGATGCTGTGCGTCCCTCTTGAGAAGCGGTGGTGCAGCACGCGGCCGTGCGGCGCCCTGCTGGGAGCGCTGGTTAGGCGTGGGAGTGAGTGTGCAGGTCCAGGGCAGTTAACCAGCTGGCTGGCTGTCAACTGAGAAAGGGAAGTGGGAAAGGGAGAAATGAAACTAAAATTTTAATACAAAGCGCACATGGTTGTGCGTGCAGTTCATTTAAATCAGGTTCTGCTTCATGTTGGGCCCTTTCAGCATCAGATACATATGGTGAGCACAGCACAAGACAAATGCAAGCAGAACCCCATAGCCTCTGGTGTACTCGTTTCTGTCTGCTAGGAAGGGAGCAGTTCTTCAGTCTCCTGTCCGTGCACCTTTGGGCTTCTGTGTATCTGATACAGCCAGCACTAACCTGGAATCTGAAGACAGATGTGTCCTGGATGCTGGCATTGGGTCTGTTTCAGTGTTCAGTTGGAGTTACGTGCATGGATGCTGGCTGGAGACCAGAGATTTTCATAACTATAGGCTGGGTTTAGTGGCCATAGGGACTGCACTGCCAAGATGCCTCATCCTGTTCTGGAACGCACATTTACTTTCCATGTCCTCCTGAATCTTGGCCTCTGCTGAAATTGCCCAGAGGAACATCTATCACAAAGGTGTCTTCGTAATAGCAAGGGGTGAGGGATTCATTTCACTGTATTGTGCAAAGTTGCCATATTTGCAAAAAAAAAAAAATCTTGTCTGACTCTTTTGTGTGTAATACTTTGTGCTGTTTCATCTTTCTGCTCCTCTCTTTCTCCACACTGTGGGAGCAGTCCTGAAGAGAGGGTGGGTTCTTTTTTGGTTTTGTTCTTGTTTTTCCAGGAGCTGCCTAATGGCAGCAGTGCTCTGGGAGCAGCACATGGGTGTCATTACTGCACCAGAGCACTTTGATGGGCTAGTTAGGAATGTTGGGTTTTTCGCTCCAGCACGCTTTCTGTTTGCTGTTTATGCTGGCGTGGCAGTTACTAGCAGGCTGCATTTCGGCTGATAGAACCTCACACTAAACTTCATATGCTCAGGTAACCCAGAGCTCTCGCTAATTCCTAAACTAAGCCTCGCAACCCCTTCTGAAATGATAGGTTGTCTCTGTATTTTATGGATGAGACAAAGGCTCGATACCTAACTCAACATGAGCACATGGTACTGGAAGGAGGGGCCACTTCTTCTCCTTGCAATTTTCTGGGAAAAATCAAGGGAGTTTAAGCCACCCCACAGTGCTGTATTTTAAATCATGATGGTTTGACATGGAATCGTGTCCGGGCTCCTGGCCTATTCTGACCATTGGTAGTCTTATTCGCAACTGAATTAGGTTTTTTTGTGTATTATCTAATTAAACTATTCTGTACTGAGAAAATCTAGTTGGTCAAATGTATCTGTGTCTTTGAACATGTCTATTGCGTGCACGTGAACCTGGCATTTGTGTAGGGGTTGGGGTGAAATTGTGATTGTAAGTGCCCAGTGGTGGCTGGGCATCTGTGTGACATCTGAGCGACTAGTTCCACATGTGACTTCTGTTACCAAAGGCCTGCAGGATGCAGCTGCTACCGCCTTGAGATGGTACTGGAATGGAAATAATGAACAATACTGTGCTTGCTGTAAACACAAGCTTGTCTGGAAACGTTTCAGAGCAATGTTTATCTCTGTCATGTTAACTTCAGTCTTGTAAAGCAACTATGGACCAGAACCATTCAGAAGAAAAGAAGCTCTCGTTACCTTCACGGTGCAGAAGGACTCCTCCTGCTGAGTTGTCTGCCTGGTGAGCGCAGCAGTACGCAGACAGAGCCGTTGCATCGCGGGTGACACCCAAAATGAATGCTGGAGAAGTTCCAGAAATAAAAGCACCCCAACTGCTGCACTGTCCTTCTCTGAGGAAGCTTTCTGCATGCCCTACTCTTTGTAGTCAGTACATAGGTTTAACAGGTACTACGTATTTCATGACAACACTCCGAATCCTTGAACGTTTTACTTGTTAGCAGTAGGGTGTGATTGATTTCTTCCCCTTCCTTGTGGAATCAGTCTTATTTTCTGCCTTAGAAAGCTCTAACTATATAAAGGGATTTGTCAGTCTTTATGTAAAGAACAAATGCCAAGTTTATCTGGACTATGGTGTTTGAATAGGTTTTAAGGAAGCGTAAATAGGGGCTATTCAGTCATGACAGAAGAATGGTTTGAAGAGGCTCTAGGGACTCCTTTTTATTGTAGTTGGAGTTATCACGTTCATGCAGGCAAACCAGGCAGATTCTTGCTGTAGCCATCAGTCTGCCTCTGTTCCCAGGTCCTGGATGTTCCATGCAGGCATGCACAGGCTGAACCCTGGCCCATTTGGTTACTCGATCTTTCCACCTTCTGTGTCACGGCTAGCTTCTGGGAGCAAGTGTCAGCAAGTGCATGCATCGTGCTGGTGAAGGTGGTTTAACAGCAGGTGTACTTTTAGCTGGCCTACAAATGGAAAGCCCACTCCCCTTACAAAGTACTCGGAGCTCACAGGATTGCTGCTTGGCAGCAGTAAAATGGGGGCGGCTGGTACAGCGGTCTGGCCAGCCCCTGTTCCCTTGCCTTAATCAGTGCTGATTATCCCAGCAGTTACAGCAAAAGGAGAATGAAGCAAAGAAATATGTAAGCAGTATGGCTAAATCTTTGAAAACTCTCAGTCAGCCTGTGTGACTAAGGGCAGGCGAGTGTGCATGCTCATTCCTCACTGCATCGTGTTCACTTAAAGGCAGCATGCCAAGGCTGTCATCTTCTGACTTGTGGTTGGCTTTCCATCCCCCTGAGACCTGAAAAATGGATGAGGAGGAGTGTTATTGAAAAGACACACAGCAAAACTATCTCTAGGCACTTTCCATAACCCACAAGTAAATCTGCTTAAGCATCGCAGTGCTCCAGGACATGCGCAGAGTGTCTTGGCCTTCATCATCTCCAGCCTAATAAATCCATCACCACACTAAGCATTCTGCAGACAAGGAACAGGAGCAACTTGATGCAGTACAGGAAGTGCTAGATATATAGTCTGTGTTTTGCCTCAGACCATGCCTGCATACTTCCTAAATAAAAGGGAACTTATCTCACACCTACCTGACCCTGGTAATCCTGCATCAAATCCAAATTTGTGATGCATCAGCAGGCTACCTGCAGAAGAAGAGGCTGCTCTTTGAACAGTAATGCAGTGGGACTGTCAGTGGCTGAAGCTGCAAAGGATCTCAGCTCTTTGCATGCACAGTTTTTTCCACAGGCACTTCCCTTTACACTTACCTGCTGCGTACATGTGTGAAAAAACACAGGCTCGGTTTGTTAAAAAATGTTGAGTGTTTGTTATTGTTCATGTGCGTATGTCACAGTGATTGTGACACAGCCGTGTAGCTGTACATGAGAATAAGCAGAAGCTTATTCTTTTGCTCTGAATTTTTCAGTGAAACAGACACACACACGTTAAAAAAAAAAAAAAAAAAAAAAAAGGGA
>VXAV01004443.1:166244-197437 GCA_013399715.1 Alectura lathami
AAAAAAAAAAAAAAAGCCATTCATTTTCTCTTTACCCCATTGTACTGAAACAGCCGTCACAAGTGAGTTGGTAGGAAACTTCACACAGGCAAACAATAACAATAAGAGGACACAGCTCAGTGGAATGTTAATTCAAGGTCTTAAGTTAACCGGTTTCCTATTAATAGCAGAGGGAATTGAAAAAAAGTTTCAGTCTTTGGTTTCATTTGGAAAATTATGTGTACTTTCTTCTCAGGGAACTCATAGTACAACAGATAGTGGCAGATATTTTTCTTATTTCTCCAACATGAAAATTAAAGGAAAAAGTTAATGTGCAGCCATTATTCAGCACAGTGAAGTAAAAGCAGAGGGAATGTGACATGAATCCTCTCAAGAGTGCTGTTTGTTGATGTCACGTCGCAGAGCCTGGTTCTGCTGTCCTGTACCCGGGCAGCACACGCACTGCCCGAGTCAACCCAGCAGCAACAGGAACCGCGCTGTGGTCTGAGCTCCCCTAAATGTTTAATTTGATCTAATACTGCTGCATCATGAAATACATAACACAGCACAAACACGAGTTTATTGATGTGGAACTTCTCTGTGTTCTCTGACGTGCAGTGACTTTGACCTACTTTAACAATACACTAGAGCTTTTCATGGGATGTGCTATCCGAGTGTTTGACCATACAGCCTTAAATTAGCAACTTGACATTGAGATGCTGATACACACCTGCAGTCAAATGGATAACACGTTAAAAACTGATTGTCAGCAGCTCCCATACATTATTGCTTCATTCTGTGTCACTGTCGCTTGCCTTTAGGCAATTTAAGGACACCATTGTGTGGCATTGTTGGTATCGCTATGGACACAGCTGTAGGGGGCTGACACTTTGCGTGCAGTTTGTCATCTGTCTAAAGCTGACATCGCCTTCAAAAAATCGCCCTGAGCATTTGGATGTTTAAGTGTTGCTGTATGTTCTAAGGCCTCATTGGAAATAAAGAAGCTTTTTACGGGCATAAAACAAGAGTTAACATTGAATAACTTGCTCTTCTGACCTTTCCACCCTCAGGAAGATTAATGGTCTTTTAGATCAGAACTTTCCCCCTGATCAGGGGTCTGAGTGCTGTGGGGATTCAGACAGACAAAGAAAGCCTCTTCCCGTCTGGGTCACCAGCCCAGACCTGTGGTGTGTCTCCAGTGACCATTAGGTGGCTGCTCAGCAGCTTATGGGCGGGAGGTGGTGGCTGTAATCCATTTTCCAGTGGACAGGTCTGTGGCACTACTTGCTTGCCGGAGCAGCAAGGAACGTGAATTCCCACAAGCTGTGCCTGAGTCGTGTTTGTCTCGCACTACTAAAGCCACATTGCCTGTGTAACACTTTTCATCGTCTCAGTCCCTCTCCAGAGTCATCTTTCCAAGCAGGGAAGGGCTGAAGCTGTGTCTACGCTGTGTACGTGAGCAGTGGTACTTCTCTTTCCCTCCTGGAGGGCTTCAGCCTAGGTAAACACTCCTGGAGCACACAGGTCCTGTTCGCCACACTCAGAGCTGTGTTCCTGGCAAGGGCCTCCACTTTCACCTCTCTCATTTCTCTCCATGCACTATCCAGAGGTGTGGTTTGTACTCCAGGCATTCACTTTGGAGGGAAGGCCGTGCTTTGAGAGCTGCCAGTTCAGTGTGTGAAGCAGCGATGACATCCTGGAAGAGCACATCCCACAGTTTTCATGCTGCCATCTCCCAGGTTCAGTTCCCGGTGCAGTCAAGCTGATGTTATTCATGCCTACTATACTTGTATTTTAAAAGGAAGTTCTAAAACTAGGACTAGTCAGTTGGTAAAATTGAGCACAGAGCTCAGGGACAGACTTTGATAGTAAAGTAGCCATTTATGACTTCTCACGTCGGAGGGGATAACGTCACCATCTGTAAAGCACAATCTGGGGACCTACCCAGCAGGGCTGAGCTAACGGCACCAGCTCCCTGACCAGCAGCTGCGTGGGGCCAGCTGGCGGCTGGCGAGGGGCTGAGCACGTTGTGCTTCACTGGAGACATCTGCATGGGCACAGCAAACAAAGCATCGGTGAAATCCACCTGTGTGCAGATGAATGTATATGGTACAGCCGAGACATTGGGCCTGAATACAAAACATGGTTACCAACCAGAGAATAAAAAGTTGAAAGAAAGAGTAAGGACTGAGGAGCCTGCCTCTTTTTTGTTGGCCAGGTTGAGAGGATACAGAAATGTTGGACTTCAGGGGAATGTCTAGGATGAGCACAAGCACTGTGTAGTTATGGAGCGTACCAGGTGTGGCCTCACCTCGAGCACTGTGTGCAGGTTTGAGCACCACAATATAAGGACACAAAACTATTAGAGTGTCCAAAGGAGGGCAACAGAGATGGTGAAGGGTCAGGAGGGCAGGACGTGTGAGGAGTGGCTGAGGTCCCTGGGTTTGCTCAGCCCAGAGAAGAGGAGGCTGAGGGGAGGCCTCATGGCGGCCTACAGCTCCCTCGCAGGGGAGCGGAGGGGCAGGCGCTGATCTCTGCTCTCTGGGGACAGCGACAGGACCCGAGAGAACGGCATGGAGCTGTGTCAGGGGAGGGTCAGGCTGGGGGTTAGGAAAAGGTTCTGCACCAGGGGGTGCTGGGCATGGAACAGGCTCCCCAGGGCAGTGGGCACGGCCCCAAGCTGCCAGAGCTCAAGGAGCGTTTGGACACTGCTCTCAGACACAGGGTTTGGGTGGTGCTGTGTGGAGCCAGGGGTTGGGCTCTGTGATCCTTGTGGTCCCTTCCAGCTCAGGATTCTATGAAAAGTCTCAATAACTCCTTCCTGTTCCTTTTTAGTTTTCTCACCTCTGTACCAGTATGTGCCATGTAGCGGACAGAGCAGCTGAACAGTTTACAGCCAGGACTGAGTTGATAAAGATGAGTGTTTAAGAACAAAGACTAGTAGGACAGAAGAAAAGGACAAGTAGAAATCATCAGTTCTCTGAAAATCAAAACGTTTGGAGGCTGCACAACTTGAAAATGGCTGACCTCTATGTGGCTTATGTGCTTGAAAATCCTCTCATATGTATTTGCAGCATTAATTCCTCTTGTTATCTGAGGTGATCTACTTTAATCAGATTCCTAGAAACAAGTCAGGTACTTAGAGCAGAAGATCTTTGACACCCGTGCTGGCGGTGTCAGCAGGGAGGCCAAAGACTAAATCAGCCCAGGGTGCAAATAACCCACCTCATCTCTCCAAAAACCCTGTTAGGATAATTGGTGCCAGGGGAACGCCCCCAGTTTCCCTTTCCAGGTTCATAGTTGTAGGGCCGTTTAGCATGCTTGTCACACAACAGCTGCCTCTATAGTCCCACATTTCAAAGGCCATTCTGTAATGCTCCCACCCCATCCTAAAGCCGCCTTTGTCACCACACTGCCTCCTGCGCTACCTTGCTGCTCTGCGCTACCTTGCCGCTCCACGCAGGCACTGTCACTTAAATCTGGATGAAAGAGGGACCCCTAAACTCAGTCCTGCCTTTCTACCCTCGGTGCAGCTTCTTGCATTTCCTATTCCTGTGTTCTAGTACTGCAGTCTCTGAGTTCCCATAATGATGTTCCTTGTTTTAAATTTAATCTCATTTTCACACAGAACTTAATCTAGAGAACCAAATGCAATCCGATATCCTCCAAAGACCTTCATCCCACAGAGCACATGTGACACATGGCAGCAAAAAGAGCTTGATGGCTGTGTGAGGACACGCTGGATACACGTAAGGTGACAACTCATGCTGCCTCACTCTTTGAACTTACCCATGGGAGGAATGCTAAGCAGTTTGTGCCTGGTTATCCAAGCAGTGGATTTTCCCCCCATATGGTGCGAGACACTGTATGCAGCTCCAGTAAAAGATCTACCGCTGCACAAATCCAGGAACTGTGTGACAAGCTTTAATTAAGGTGCTTGTTTGTCCAAAAATGGTTATGTTCTTATCAAGAGCCAGTAGTCAAAATAATCTTAAAATGTTTGGAAGAAAAAATGTGGGAGTGAACAAGCCCCATCCAAAAATTATTATGCCTTATCAGGGAATAAAGAACTCTGATAAAACAGCTTGAAGAACCAAGGACGAATGTAACTGAAGTTCAGCATCTTAATAAGCTGTTATCACAGCCTCATTTGAACATTCCCCTCTTCTGGTGGCATTTTTAACCCTGTGGATTACCGGCACATGGCGTACACCAGTACAGCGTACGAATGCTTGCTCAGCCTCACGTGCTCAGCCAGGATACACAGCATTGGCCCCGGCTTTAATGCTAGCTCAATGCAATCCTGCTGCTGGCACCAGCTATGCAGGGCTTGAACTTTACAGGGCTGGGCATTGTGCTCCTTACAAATCATTGTATGGACTTACTCAAGTGTGTTTTACAAGCTTAGGGCAAATTTGTGAATGTCCAATTATCTAGATGTAACTTTTTTAGGAGGCGCCAAGCAGGCTTTTTGTTGTTGCTTTCTCAGGATCCTGCAGTATCTTTCCGTAACTCCTGGGGGGATGCCTTCAACCTGGGGTCCAGGTCTGGCTGCTGTTTCCTGTGCTGATTACCAGAGGAGGTGTCTGTGCACCAGCCCTTCCAAACTGCAGAGCATCAGCATCTCTTCTTCTCCCCTGTAGTGAATGTAAAGCTCAGAATGTTTTTTAAGTGCCTCAATTCTCTTACTCCCATTTGAGTAAAATCAGTTGTAGCAGCTGCCAGCAAGTTGAAATGTTACTTTTGAAAATCCTTTAGTTGTTTGCAGACCTTTCAGATGTACCACCCTACTCTAATTTTGAACTAGTTTTGCAAACTGCTGTAAGAATGAGCTGAAATTGTGGCTGGCCTAGCCATCTCTCTTTTCCTTTCATTTAAAGGAAGATAACAGACCATGCAGGACAAGCTAGCTTCACATTTTGCACTTGCTGTTGGTTTTACTTTTCCGTCATTGTCAGATGCAATTCTGTGGCCTTACAATTAAACAAAGCCACAAAAAGTACTGAGTGCATTGCAGTATGCAGCAGTGTTTTAGGGTAAGTGTCAGCAGCATGCACATGTAGTATTATCCCATCTTAGTTTTAAATGGTTAACGGTGCATGTATTTGGGTACACAATCCTATTCCAAAAATACCTGTGGTTTATCCTGATCATATTGCCCAGCTAACGGTAAGAAATAGGCTCAAGTGGTTCAGTATGGATTAGATTCACCTCTTACGCAAGAAGGTATAAGATCCAGCAGGAGCCTGGAGACCTGTCCTGGGCAGAGCTCTGTCCTCTGCTACCAGGGAATCCCTTGGCTGTGCTGTGTACGCTGAAATTACAGGGATGCTTTCCCCTGGAAAAATGCTGCCTTAGAAAGGCACTCATTTGTTTTACAAAGGTCTGTATAAATAAGGCCTAGAGGTTTCATATACTTGTCTTAAATCACTCCAAGTTTTAATTAATTTTTTTTGTAACCATAGTTAAAATTCGGTTTTGTTCTATTCATTTTAAGTTTACCAAATACAGAAAACTTGGCAAACAGGAGAAGCATCTACACTTGTTTCTTCTAGATGTGTCTGAACACATCCAGTCCACAGGAAAACCACCCTTCTGCCTCCCCAGTGTGACATTTTGATATCTTCTGGGTCACCACAGCATTTTCTGCCTTACGCTGTTTTTACTAACTTTTTTTTGCCTCAGCGTATGGCTCTTCCACTTCCCCACATCTCCCTCCTCTCTGCCCTCATCCCAAAATCAAACGCCTTCCCTGTCTCAGGCCTACAGATAGGTTAGGTGGATGTTTAGCCAGATGCCATCTGTCTGTTGATGTGTCCCGAGTTGTCCTCCTCCTCCTCAGCCGTCCTCACTTGCCTTTGGTCACCAGGTTCTTCCACCAGCTCATTTTGATCACTTACTGCCAACACTGGGAGCTGAGGTATTTGGTAAACAGAGATGGATCACGGCCCACAGTGAGGAATTTGGGCCACTTGGATTCCAAATGTCAGCTTGGGAGCCTTCAGTCAAAGATATACCCAAATGTGAAAACTTTTTTTGGTTTTCTCATGGCTGTAGCAGCACCACACGACTTACATCAGTACCGTCTAATGCATTTAGCAGGGAGGAAAAAATGTCGCCTAGTTTCTAGATGTTTTATGTAATTCAACGGATAAAAGAAAAAGGATCCACAGAACCAACAGAGACATTTGGTTTCCTGTTCCTATCACAGACCAAGCTCTTGCTGAGTCGGTGGGGAGTGGAAGGGAGATGGTGTGAAATCGTCTGAAGGGAATCTACAAGCACTTCTTAGGCGGGACACTGGGGACATGAGTGTCCTCTCTGGGTCTAAAATTACTGTCGTGCTGTTCTTCAACAGGCTGCACGCAGCTGAGCTTTCTGGGCAGGTATTACCACATGGCTGGTATAGCTAGACGAACCAAGATGATTTGTCCAAAATAACTCACCAAGAGCTAGAAAAAAAAGTAGCCCAGGACGTGTGGTCCTTTTTCTGAAGCCACATTAATATTTCCTGCAAAGCCAAGGCATTCATAGCGCTCAGCTGCCTCCTAAGAGCTGGGCAGAAAGAAGCAACAAACTCCCTTTCATGAACAAGAGAAAATCCATTCCCAGGTGAAGATCCCAGATGAAACTTGCAGTATGTAGCCCTCCAGAGCCCTGTTTTCTGTCTGGAAGGCCTGTGAGAGCCTTTTGTCAGCCCTCCATATAGCCTGCTCCCCAGAGCATCATGCCCCTTGTACAGATAGTTGTTCGGGGCTCACATGCTCAAATCCTGGCCTATAAAGCAGTAACCAGATTTTTACTCTTAAGTCTCACTTCAGTTTCCACATCCACGCCACCCCTCAACGTGACAAAGCACCAATGTTGTGCAAACATTGAACTCCAGCTATGGTTTAAAAATATCCCTAGATCATACCCATAACCAGCAACGACTCAGACCCAGAAGTACTTCTTCTTATAGCACTCGGAATAGCCAAAGGTGTAATAAAGGGTGGGTTAGTTAGATGTGTTATTGCTTTTTTTTTTTTTTTTTTTTTTTTTTTGGTCAACTATTCAGTGTTGCTCTTCATTATTTTTTTTTATCCTTTTTAAAGCTTTAAATCCTCCCTGCATAACCGCCTCTGCTCTGTTCACTGCTGAATGGACGGTGCGCTGATCTTTTTATTGGCGGGTAATAGATTTGGTTTGATTGCTTGACACAAGAACAATAGCGGGATAAACAATCCCATTCAAGCCCATGGAACTCCCCATCTGTTGAGTGCGCGCACGTGCAGAGAGCCAGGCAGGGACAGATGAACACGGCAGCCAAGCCTGATGTTAATGGCATCACTCATACAAGCAGAACATGTGGCACAATAAATCAAAACCTAATTGAACTTTTGCTTGATTATACTGCAGCCCCACTGCCCATTCCATGCACCGCACGGCTGCCGGGGACAATGCCCCAGCCCCACAATGGATTTCCTGCCCTCGGACAGCAGGAGGCTGCCCTGGGACATAACAACTGATAGCAGCCTCTCTTCGTTCATTTATTTCTCCGAACAGTGACACTTTCCACAGAACGAAACAAATGCTTCCAGGCACAGCACGTGCATTTGACCAATATTTATTTTTTCAAATGAACATGACGTGAATATGTCAGTGACAGCTGACACATTCCATCTGAGACTTGGTGACAGACTTCTATAGGAGAAGACAGCGCTAGTCTTTGTGCTAATTTCGCACACATGCTCGTAGTGATGGCTATTCATTGGGCTGATATAATTTAATATCATCGTTAGCACTTGAAAGTGTTTCTGCTACATCTGTTGCTGGAGCCTGCAAGCCAACATGTTGGAGCTTAGATGTCCATGGCAGCAGTAAGTCAGCAGAACTAGAGGGGGCTAATTTCCACAGATGTGGAAAGGGACCGTTTCTGATGGGAGCATGAGGGAAGGCTCTTGAAACCTTTGGGAAGGAGCCCTTTAGAAGTGCCGAAATGTGGATCGAGGCCCAGATCCTCCCAGTCAAGTAGGAACCAGTCTATGACTGAGCCACCCGCCTTCCCTCCGGAACCATGAAGGCGTAGGGGATGTACACACAGACCTATGGGCGCCTGCCTGACGTGCCCTTCTTTAGACATCTGCATTTGAAATTTAACCCTGACGTGCCCAGGATTTCGGTACAAGTGTATGAAGCAAACACTTTTCTTAATACACCTAGAATCAGCTCCTCATTATATAGGAAGGGCAACATTTCATGATGAATGTGTTGAAGTACACAAAATGTAACCAACTTATTTTAGAAATCCTCACACTGCTACTGTAAAATTTATTTGCCAATCCATCGGCTGCACAGAACAGACTTTGTTATTAACCGTTTACTGTAGAGGATTCTCCAAACTGGTAAAAGGATAAAATGCTCCTATCTGGGTACGGGCTTAAGTAGCAGCTAAATTAAATCTTTGCATTAATAGTATTCATACAAGGGCAGATGGGAGCGGAAAATGTTGCGATGAAGAATATGGAATGAGATGAGATCACAGCATCAGTCTGTCCTTTGTAGATCTGGACAATGATCACAGAGCCAGATTGGATTAGTGAAACCTATTTACCAGAAGTTCAGAGCAGTTGCGTGAAGCTGAAAGGCAGTCAGGAGGGAGAGGTGGAAAATGCACCAGATTTACAGCTGCAGCGACGAAAATTTAGAAGTTTTCACCACCGTGATTTCATCCAAATGTGAGTACACCAGAACTATAATAACGGATGCGGTGTTGTCTTTTGGATGGACGGAGTGTGTTATCCTTAGAGAAACCTTTAATGGAGCAGCTCATCCGTCTGCTCTGCCGTGCCGCGCTGCTGCCAGCTCAGTGCTCCCTGCTTCTTGCTGGAGCTGAGCCGTGCAGGTGCCTCGACACTGTGGCTGTGTAAAATCTTTGCACAGGCAAAACTGGGAGATCTGGAATCTGTGTTTCTACACCTATGAGGTAATTGCTAAAGTGACAGCTTGCAACTGTGTGGCTGTGCTATGTGATAGAAAAGAAAATGAAGTTCTGTGAGCAGTTAGCAGCTCGGATGAACTGGGTGAACTGCATGAATGTGGAATTTAAGTCTGCTGGCTCAATAAGTGGAACATTTCCAAAGCCATGCCCTCGAAATGAATGCATGATTAACATTAATTGCTTGT
This sequence comes from Alectura lathami, assembly GCA_013399715.1. NCBI lineage: Eukaryota > Metazoa > Chordata > Aves > Galliformes > Megapodiidae > Alectura > Alectura lathami. Next base: position 175,389 of record VXAV01004443.1, read on the forward strand.
AATGAAGAGTAAGAACAGGACAAAGCCCGGTCTGCATTTGATTGAACAAATTAGTTTAAGCTCAATAGCTGCATATTTCAGCAACAAGAAAAAGAAAGCAGGTAAAAGCAGGGAAAACAAATTGTGGGGCCAGATCAGATCTTTACTTGCAAGCTGCAAGCCTGAGCTCTCAGCTGCTTAATTTCAGAATGTAAGTGGAAATGACAAAGTGAACCGTCACTGTAATTGTTTTTGTTGCCTGAAATCTGGACTGCACGTACAAACAGCCTCTTGCAGGCAAATCCAGAAACAGTGTCTGCAAGAATCCAGCCTTGCCTTCCTGCTCCCTGCAGAAAAAAATCATGTTTGCAGGGAGACCCCTGCAACCCTGCTGATTTTATTGCTGCCATTGTATTCCTGTGCAAGTGGGTCACTTACGCCTACCTCGGCGATTCCCTCTTTTTCAATGGCTATTCAAGTAATTGCATGTTTGCTGGTGCTCTGACTTCCCTTTCATGCCTTCCCTTTCTTCAGCCCGTGTAAGCCATTTGCCTTGTACGCTGGTGGATGACAGGCAGGGAGTCAGTCTGTGGATCAGATCTGCCCTGAAAATACGCAAATTTGTTAGCATTAGGCACATTTACACATGGATCATTGTGCACCAGCCTGGGTGCCAGTAACAGCACGACAGTACTTGCTTCTGGTAGAAACATATATAAACTGTGCTCCTCACACTGGCCAGTAAAATACATAAAATTCCAGAGACATGACGGTGATTCTTTGTGTCACTAAACTTTTCTGCACTTGAGTTTAAGTGCTTGTGAGCAATTAATGATTTTAGTCTGCACACAACGCAATACCAGCAGTGAAGTGATTGCAGCAGCTTCAAAAGCATGATACAACACATGCACTGAAAAAAACCCTTCATCACATTTGTATGGTTTTCACCCCACACTTGCCATGTTCTGAAATATATAACTACTCGTGCAGGAGAAGGCAGTGGGGATCCTTGAGGATATCACCCCTCAGAACAGACCACGATCAAAGTGACAGCTGAGCGCACTCTAGCTTTCTGCAGGCAGATAATTCACTTGTGATAAGTGTGTAAGCACCCTGTACTTCAGCAGGGGACTTGAACAAGAATTATCACCTCCCACGTCACTGTCCTGCTTAACCATGGCAGAGCTTGGCCAGGATTCCTTCTGTCTAGTGGGGTCCTTGGGCTCCGTACTTGTATCCTCACTGTGGTATCTGAACCAGGGGCATAGTTTTCAATGATAGTTGCAGGTATTCAGAAATCATAGAAAATCAGGATGCAAATCTTAAATGGGTCCAGAGCCATGAAAATACATCAACAGTGAGCTACCTAGAACTGAGATCCTCAGACCTGTGGCTGGTGGCTGTAGGTGCTACAATTCCCAGTTTGCCTAGATTGCCCCACTAAAATTGCCAGAAGGCCTGAATTCCTGCGATGGAGCATGCACCAAGTCACCCCGTGGCTAGCAACTTCCCTGCATGCAAGGGAGAAATCATGGGATGCCTCCAGTCATAGCTGACGTTGTCTTGCATAGCCAGGGGTAGCTCTTGGACAAACGGAAGCTGCGTAGGAAGAGGGACTTTGGTCCTGTGGCCAGCTCTTTGTGTGCCTTGCAAAGCCTTGCAAAGCCAGTCAGTTGTTCTTGGAGCCATCAGAGAGGCTGTGGTATGGGCAGCAGCACCCAGCACGTTTGAGGCCACCACCGCCACCACTCATCCCCCTCCAGGCTCCACAGGCAGCAGGAGCAGCAGGCCCAGGTCCTTCTCAAGGCAGGAACTCAGATTCACTGCGGCAATGAGAAGCCTTTAGCCAGCTCCACCTGCTTCCACATCTTCGGAAGTCTTCACAATCATTAACACATGGCAATATGGAGCACTGCAGCTCCTGGATCCCAAAAATGTAAAGGAAAACTCACCTGGAGAGCACGAGTCACCTGTGACTCTGTAACAAACTCTCCTGGCTCTTCAGTGCCTTTGGGCTGCCAACGGAGCCTGAACAGGAAGCCTCCTTTCACGTCTTGCCCTCAGGCTCAACATTTACAATTGGAATTAAATCCAACTCTGCATTTTGCATTTTTTTTGCAGGCTACTTTCTGTAACCAGCTGCTAAATCCCATAGCCGTAACTCCTCTATTCTGCATACAGAGGAGAGTAATAATTTTAAACTGCAAAGAGCAGGATATAATGAGAGCTGGGGAGCTTTCTCAGGTATGTTTCAAGGAGCAAAAAAATGTTTAATCGGTCTTTGCTTTATCCAAAAAAGACCACCCCAAACCAATCACTTCCGTGTGAGTGCAATGTCCAGTCAAAAGCATGGCTTATGACCCTGATATCTTGTGTGTCTTGTAGCTCATGTTTCTGTTTTGCCTGTGATTTTGGTGTCTTCGTGGGTATAATAAATAAAATCAGGGGAAAACTTTAAGCAAAATTCCCCATCAAGTTAAAGAACGAAATGGGTGTGAGAAGTGAAAAAAAAGGAGTGGATGTAATGCAAATGTTGTGCTTGGGACATAGTGCAGCAAAACAGGAATGACTTCATGAAGCAGTTTGAGCATACTGAAGTCTGTATGTAGGTAAAATGATTGGCCTTTCCGAAGTTAATGTAGATACTAGTCGTGGTTTCAGCTGACTGGATGGAGAGAGAAGCTTTCCAACAAAGACCCCCGTCCTAAACATCGTCAGCAGGAGGCCAGGTCACAACCACAGGTAAGAGATGGCAGATTCCTCCTGGAAACCCATGGGAGAAGTGCAAAAACTTTGGTAAGGCTCTTGCCCTGTGCCCACAGATGTCTATTGTGCCGCTTACACACTATTGCAGAATGCTGCTTGGGCTTGTCCACCTCTACCCGACCCTGACCATGTTTCTGTTGTTCTTTCCACAGCATGCAGTCCTGCCCGAAGGAGAGCCAAAAACACGCATCACATCCTAGCAAAGAGTGTAAGAACAATTTCTATCCCTCTCTCTTTTGTTTTCATTCTCGTGGGCTAAGCTCACCCTTCAAAATGCCATGGAGAAAAGGGAAGCAGATCTTTCAGGGCAAAGAAGTGCAGCAGCAGCTGGTTCAGGGAGTAGGGTGGGAAACACAAAGGGCAGTTCCTGTACAGCTACAGATTATTACAGAAGCACTTCTAAACTCTTAAAAAAATAAGGTCTTTGTGCAGAGGTAGTCAAAACGAACATCACTTATTGACACGGGCCATCTGAGGGATTCACAGGTTTAATTCTTAACCACAAAGCACCAGTAACAGTGCCAGAGGGACAGCAAGCAAATCACAGCGATGCATACACGATCAAGGAGCCAGGATCGCATTTCCCAGGGAATGTGGGAGGAAAGCACCAAGTGATGGGCTGTAACCTCCTCTCAAAAACATGCCTCTGAGAGAGCCACAGGAGGATGCTTGTCTCTTGGTCCTGGCAGCACAGGGTTAACCTGGCACCCAGACAGCTCAGCAGCTGCCTATGGTCCTCACCTCTCTCTCCAGCCCCACCATGCCGCACAGTGCTCACGCCTGCCTCGGGAAGAAAAACAGCTAAACACTTCCTACAGCCCTGTGCTACGCCATCTCAGCTTTTTTCTCCTCCTTCCCCACTTTCCCTTCACTGAATGGATGACTTGTCTTCATGGCAGTTCTCCTCAATAGGTCTGTGAATATTTTTTTTTGCCCCTGATTATATCTTCTGGGCATTATTATTAGATAATGATAATGGCAACAGTAAAGGAGCTGAACACTGAGAAAACGTTCTCCAAGTTCAGACGCCCATCCACAGTGGTTTGGTTTGTGTTTTCCTGTCCTCGGAGACATTTTTCCCTCCTTGAATGCATTTAGCCTACTCACAACCCATTCCAAGATTCTTTTATCGCAGCTCTGTCTTGTAGGCATGTCAGCCCTGCTTTCTCTTGTGCATGTTTTTATAAGCTTTGAGTCTCTTCTGTCAAAGTATTTCTTCTCCTTACAGAGCCAGGTAGTTCTCCAGCACTTTGTCAAAATGTTTTGCTCCATGGTCTTTCCTCTTCCCATGAACCCCAGCCTGATCCCCATGCGTAGGTACCCTCTCTTCATCGCCCAGATTCCCTAACCTCCCCACAGCACCACAGGTCCCTCTGCTTACCACACTTACCTGCGCACTGGGAAAAACCTCGCCACATCCAGTCACATCCCCTCTCCTGGTTGTTCAAGCAGATCTCAGATGCTTCTTAGAATGCCTGAAGTGGACCTCAAGAACAGTCAGTAACATGCCTCTGGTGTTTGAGTGAAAACCACCTATGTGTCTATTTTCTCAGTTTGTGAAAACCTGATTTTCGTCCAGTCATTCAGGCTGAGGTTTCAAAATGACTCTTCGTCCCAAATGAGGACAAAATTTGGTGTCCCAGTGTTGCTCAAGATAAGCCATTTTGAGATATGCCTTTTTCATTTCTTATGCCCTTGATATATTTTGTCACGTAATGTAAAAATAACATAACAATACAAACAAAAATGAACTATTCTTACTTAGTAAAACAGACTGCTTAGATAATTGCTCCTTTTTTTTTAAGAAAAAAACACTTTTCCAACCAAATGCCCAGATTCCTTCTAATTAGAACTTGCTCATAACCCTATTTGGCTGGAAACTTGTCAGCTAACTCTTATCAAAATCTAGGGCAACTGTTACATGTTTACATGTACATGCCTGTTACAATGTTTAGAAACTCAGCCCAAAGTTGTTTCTGTCATGTGAGAGCCTCTAATATTTAATTTAGGTTGGATCAGCTGTTATAGCAGCACTATGCTCACCAAGGTCTAAGAAAATAAGAGAGGAAAGTCCCTGTTTTGTTGCTGTATTTTGATGTGATTTGTTTTTCCTTGGGGGCTTTCCTGACCCCAATTAAAGATATCCTTTGATTGGCCCTTAGTCATGATGCACACAGCATCCTATTAGCAGCAGGAGCACCAAGCCTAAGGAATGGTCTGCAGATCCAGCCAAGCAAGGCGTGCAAACCGACGTAATTTGCAAGTCAACTCTTTGCCTTGTGCATTCTGCTTTTTCAGTGCTTGCAGCTGCTTACAGCTAATGTGCAACCATTCAGATAAATTGCACATACTGGAATACACATGCCTGTGAGGAAGTTGTGATTGCCCACTCTCAAGTAGCAGAATGATTGTTTATTTTTCACTTTTACTCCTGCACCTGCAGTCAGTGCTGTAGAAGTACCTCAGCTAACCTGAGAGCTTCTGCTCTGGCGATTGCAGTGGATGCACCACTTTAATCCTAGACGAGGGCAAAAATAGCAAGCAATGTGGACATCTGCCAGACTTTTTTTTCACGGCAGAAATACTCAGGCGGTGTAGCATTAAGTGATTTATCGCTCAGATTTCTGACCTTGGGAGGTAACTTCCACGACATTCGAGAATTCATCCCACGAGCACAATCATGATTGTGAAAGGGGGAAACACCTTTTTTAAAAAAATATTCCACCAATAATTGTTATTTAAAGTTCCTATTGTCCTACTAAGAGTTATGCCTAGTGACAGTAGATCCTTCCTTTTGATTTCCTTGCACTTCTATCCTCCGAACACTGTGATTAGAACTCTGAAAACACTCTTGACATGAGTACATGAATGCTTTCCAGAAAACTGGCAAATACCTCCGAGTGCGCTGGTGCTACCACATGAAAAACTAGATCTGCATTAGACCATCAAAAAGAGCTGAACTCCAAAAATCTGACATTTCCTCCATTCGTAATAACCTCTTTGTCCAGCGTCTGAGCTTCACAATTTTACTTAAACCCAGATGTTTAATAGTCGCCTTTCTGGGGCTTTGGCTGCAGGGCACTGATGGGATTGCTGGAGCAGCCTCTGCACAGTCCTGCAACAGGAAAAAAAAAAAAAAAAAAAAGACATTTTATTGAGCTCTGAATTCAGTGTCAGCATCCTGCAAACAGAGTGAACTGCTGAGTGACTTCACTTCCAGGTTTAAATTAATTATTATTAAGAGCAGTTCTCTAATTCTGCAGAGTTTGGATGATGTTGCCATTCATAGAAGACTTAAACTTCCTGGTACATTTAGAAAAGAAAAGTGACTTCCACTGATCCTTCTGCCTTACCTCAGGTACCCTAGAGGAATGTCAGCTCCGCTTTAGATCAAAACTGTGCTGCAGCAGGTTTTAGTTTCCTGACCTGGATAAGTCTTTGTGTATTACAGTAATGGGTGAGGTAGTCAAAGTCACAGTGAAGTCTTGAATTAGGAGGTAAGAAACTCCCAGAGTGTACTACAGCCAAATGCTGCAAACAAACATGTTAACTGAAGATGTGCTATGGAGACGGTGCTGCTGTCCCCGACTGTAATGGCAAATGGCATTGTAACTTGCTTGAAGGCCTATGGCATGTAACAAGAGGCCTTAAGAACATAGATGATGTGCCTAAATAATTCCTGCTAGTAATGGAGTTCAAACTACATGTCATCCTTTGCAACGCACAGGCAGATTGTTACGTTTCAAGTCAGCAGTAGTTTATGCCGATCAAATAAGCCACTTTCAGGATTAGAAAATACTGCAGCCACCATCCTACATAACAGAAATGTTCTTTCCATGACCATGCAGAAGGAGAGGGCTGTAGACATTTTCTGCCACTCCCCGAAGAAGACAGAGTGTGAGCAAGAGCGCTGCACATGTTTCCAGAGCTGGTGGGAAAGCTGAGCTTTGCAGCCCTCCTCGGAGGCCAGAAGAGCTTGCTTCCATGAGGAATCATGGAAGACCCCTGCCAGCCAGAGCCTCCCCGTATCCATAACGAAGGCAGGTGCCTCCACCACTGTGACCGTGGTGGCGGGGGGATGCCTCTGCTAAGCAGATCACGAGGTTCGGGGGGGTCAGGGCGATGCAGCGGGCCTGGTTCGTAAGCCCCACCTGTAATATGTGTTTATCTTCAAGGACACCAGCGGTCCCTTTGGCTTTAACTTAACACCGGGCACATCCTTAAGTAGCTTACGGAGAAAGGACTGTGTTAGGCTGCGTGCCAAGATCCACCGAACTAGGAGAAAACCCCTCTTAGGTCTCGGATTAGGCTTTGGTTGCCTCGCCAGCCCTTTCCAGCAGCATTTTTGCCTGCTGTTGGGCCATTTCTGCTCCTCGTCCTGCTGGTCGGTAGAACCAAGACCTGGCAGTCTCCAGGCTCCTGAGGGCATGTGGAATCAAAAAAGTAAAAAGTTATTATTATTTTCTTTTTTTTAGTTTTGGGAAACATCTGTTTGCATGAGTTTTTAAATCTGCCTGAAAATTCATACACAAGAATATTGCAGATTAACAGTAAACTGAATTCAGACTTAAAGAAAATGAACAATTTTAAGAAAGCGAGGGGACATGACAGAATGCTGTCTTGTTTTTATCTCAAGTGAATGTTAGAAGGCAGACCAATAGATGGAATAAGGCCTTTTCTGTGCCAGTAGCAGGCTGGCAGATTTGCTGGTCTCCTGAAACAAAATAATTGTATTTATATATAAAACAGGTAGAGGGCAGCTATCAGTCATCAGCTGGGAGCTAGTCTAACAGGACAGCAAACAGTCTGAAGAGCTGCCATGCGTCATGTTTCCTCACTGGTTTGGATCTTTGGCCTGTTTAACTTGTTTAAATGAAAAACTGGTCTTCAGGGAAGAATATAAGAAACAAAGCTTGAAATGCTCTTTCCCTGCTGTCAGGTACTTAATCGTCCTGAGACGATTGTTTTTGGGCCACCTTGGATAGCAGCCACCAATGGGTCCGTCTGCTTGGAGCCCACCCCGTTTTCTTTAAGCTCGCGTTAGCTCTGGCCTCCCCCTTACCTGCGGCACTGCACTGAATGCCATGGTTTAGCCAGGATCGATGCAGAAGAGTACCTAATTTTATTCGCACTCATTTTCAGGAACACTGTTCAAGGTACATAGGGCCTAGTGTTCACTTATGCGCACCCAATGAGACTAGTTTGTGGGAGTTCATTTTTGTTCAAATTTACATCTAGGAACATAATTATTCACCACCTTGTATCCTCCGCAGTCATTTGCCTCTTCTCCGCAGGTTGTAGCGGTGTCTGACTGTCAGCCCCACCGGACAGACAAGCTGCAGCCCCACCACGGCGATCTCCTCCAGGTGCTCTACAGAGAAGAGGAGGTGCAGGGCTTCGGCCACCTGCGGGGCAGGCAGCAGGGACCCGGCACCCCCAAGCACAGTAAGTCCTCAGAGATGGCTTTGCTGTCTCCATTGTTTCAGAACATTTTTAGATATTGCACTCTTCCAGTCTGCAGTGAAGCAGACTTGTTATGTACAGAAATAATATTTCCATGCTTAAAATGCTCAGTGGAGTTTATGAGATAAAGACCATGGCATTGCAAAGCTCTGCTGCCTGCAGCAGCAAGCTAATAAAGCAGCACTTGCTGTATCCGAAGTCATAAACACCCCTTTTCCAGGGGCTGACAGCACTGCAGAGATGATCGATTGCTTATAACTGAGCCTGCCTGACTCATGATATAAGATCCCTGTTCAGCTAGTTACAATTTGCCGAAACATAATTATTTGGGATGAAATTTTAGATTCTGGATGTCAGCCACAGACCTGATTTTGCTTTTTCAACAGAAAATTGTTCATCATATTTGTGAGAATACGTGAAGGAAAAAATAGAATTTGCCAATGCAAAAACAAGGAAATGGATAAACATAAACAGACTGGTCATTCAGTTTGTTCAAAGCTGATGTGTTGTGCTTGGAAGGAGGAAACTCGAGCAGGGCCATGAAGTTTGGCAAGGGATGGGCTTTTAATCAGAAACACACCTTTGCTCTCCCATGAAAAAACACCCAGACGCAATCAAGCCATAAGCCTTTGAAAAATCCCATATGGCACGTGTTTGGCAGAGACACAGGAAGTTTATCTGTTAAAAGTTGCTAAATATGTAAAACAGATTCTACCATGACTGAGCATGTTCTTCACACCACTGATCTGCAGCCACCCAGCTTGTAAGCCACCTGACTGGAACACAGAGACCTGAACACAACCTGGGGAACTGGGAGGGGACAAACTGAGCTTGGGACCATGGGGAAAGATCTGAAACCAGGAGCAGAGCCCAGCCGTGGCCGAACAAAGAGCTGGGAAGTGAGGCTGGAGGAGGACGGAGAAGGACTGGCTGGAGGGCAGTGGGTGGCAGAGAGGCATTGGCGGAGAAAGAAGGGACTTCTGCTGTCTGTTGTGAGGGGAAGCAGCAGGGAAAAGGTGACAGGCACTGATAGGGGAAAGGATGTAGGAATCAGAAAAGAAAAGCAGAAAATGGAGGAAACAGTTCTCATAACAGCAGAAAGTGAAGCGATTGGGCAAAGAAAGAAACTGGGATACGAATGGGAAACAGGGAGCAACAAAGGCTACATTAGACTATGTTCAGCAAAAGAGAAGATCTGAGAACAAAAGAGAGGCAGAAGGAACTTTTGGAGGAGCAGAGGGAGGAAGCAAGGAGCATGGGACAGGACAATGTCACGAGGAGCATCTGTTCAAGACCCCAGAGCTCCTCCAGGGCTCCCTAAGCATGTGTAGGGTAACGAGGATGTTTGTAGGAGACCAGAAGGTGCTCAGGGAACGTGCCAGGTCCCTGCAATAGCTCCTTAAGCTCTATCCATCACTGCCATTCGCTCCTCAGTGATGCACATCACCCAGCACAGCTGATGTATCCCATGTGCTGGGTGCCCGTTTCACATTCCAGATCGTGACACCCAGGAACAGTCATTTCTAGCTGCCACAGAAAACTGTGCTCTGGCTGCAAGGCCTGCTGCATCCTGCTCAAGTCCTCTGCAAATTTCATCCTAGGAATTTCTAATCTTAAACTCTGCACTCTCTGTTTCCCCAGTACAAACCTTTATCCTCCAGGGGCCTATGAAGATGGAGTTTTGTGTTTGGGGTTGGTTTTTTTTTTGGTTTTTTTTTTTGCTTGTTTGTTTTAAGTGTTTGTGCAGATGATGACCAGAGTGATCAGCTTTCAATACAGAAAAGGCCTAAAAAAATTAATAGTCCTGCCCTCCGAGGATTCACTAGTGGGGAAACTATAGAACTGTGTACTGAAAACTAAAAGCCGAGGATGAGTAACTACTTTCTGAGTGAACAATGTCTGTGTGGTGCACTGACTGCGGCAGAACATCTGTGGAAACACAGTTTCTGGTCACTAATACTGAAGCTCAATGGCTAGATCTTTGGGGGGCAAAATAACTGTGGTCTAGCTCTTGTAATTCATAACTTTTGATTGCCTGACTTCACAAATTTAGCATTCTGAAGGGAGGAAAGCAGAAGTGTTTGCAAATATTTGTATGAGAACAAAAATAGCTCTTTGCTATGGTGTGCTACAGCTTCTGGTTTCAGTTTGCATTGTACTAACAAATACCCTCACAGAGAATGAGGCACCATGAAGGAGTCCGGAAAGGTTTCTGCAGCTGCTTCTCAACAGCTGGAGAGCCAGCATAATGTAATATAAAGCGAGATATATATGTTTGTCCCAAGATATGTGTCATTTATTTTCATTGATCGCTGTACAAATGTGACCTCTGTATAAATTTCACATCTCAAAAACATCCTTCAACATCCCTACTGGAAATGGCTCTGCCTTTGGTGTTTTCCATGTTTGCCTAGTAAGCAATTACTGTTGGATATTAAGGAGGTTTCAGAGTTGCTAAAGCACAAACTGAAATCTGGGTAATAGAGTGAACAGTTACATTTTCATAGCAAGTGAGAAACGTGGAAAGAGTACAGGTGAGAACAGCAGCATGCTTATTGCTAGCATTATGAACGCTACACAAGAATCTAAGCATAAGGACGCTCCATTCCAGCTGTCAAGTGCAGAAGGCCAGAACAATAAACGCCTAAAAGCACTCAAAGCTGTGCCTTGCTTCACAGGGTGATGGATTAAATATATATGTATATACGCATTTATTCTACAGGAAAAAAAAAGTACTCGGTTTTGTACAGGCACTCATCTTGGAAATACAGGGCAAAATCAGGGTAACAGATGTGGAAACCCCTCATCGCATGCTTGGCCATCCAGAGCACCTTCTGGAAGTGCCATTCACAATGCGCCCAGCTACCGCTGTCCAGATGAGCACTTAACAAATGGAAGCCATAAGGTCTTACTTTTGCTTAAATGTTTTGCAAAACTTGGTCAGAATATTTTCTATATCTAATGGGAGAAATACTGAAGGGACGAATCAGACAATATAAGAGCAAACCAAAGAAAAGTATGCGTACATACATGTATATATAGCTGAAGCACTGACGCCTGGAGCCACTTTCTGAACACTGTCAGTACCTAATGCACAAGATGAGAGGAAGTAATTGAATTAAACTTTGGCGTGAGGGATACAGTCAGGTACCTAATGGAATTACGGGCGGGGGAGAGCAGGAGGAGAAAGGCTAGTTAAGATATTTACCACGGTCAACTATTGCCCCCAGAAGGAGAAGACAATTCTGGCTGTTAAGTCATTCTGGAGACAGTGCTGTAAACAGCATCTCTGCTACTTCTGATGTTTCCAGTCATTATTTATATTCTGTTGGTACCAGCAGTTTTGAATCACATTGTATCTTCTATCTTGGTGAACCCTGGTGTTTCTGCAAATCCCTGCCCTTCCCTTGCTTGAATGCCATTTTTAAAAAAGAGCAGAGAACCAAAGATGGCCAGGAGCAGAAAGACAGAGGGAAAAAAAAAAGTGATCCGCATTCCCAAAGCCACATGGGAGGATTTGGCTCCAGGAGGAAAAGTCTGGAATCCCTCCTTCATTTGTTTCCTTGGCACAACTAGCAGGGACGTCAGCGAGCATTTACACGTGGGTAAGCTACTGGCTGAGCGCTCAGTGTAGCTGCAGGCTAGCCTCCAGGCTGGAGGTCAGCAGAGCGATGTCCCACCCATCAGATCAGAATAAAGAAAAATGTTGCACTTTTGAATATAATCAAATCTAGTTAGACTATAACCTGAATCTTTACTGTTTTTATATTTGGCTCAAGTACATGGAAGGATGCTTTTAACACGAGCGGTGCCAATGGGATAATTACTGGTAATGCCCTGTTTCTCATGCTTTGCAGTGGGAATAACTGAACGAGAGACATCCAAGTCCTTTAATTACCAGTCAAATGGAAAACCTTTGGTAAGTAGATACAGCAAGACAACTATACCCTGGCTGATGCATCTTAAAGCCCAACACCTGTGAACCCGTCCCACATTAACAGCGTGTTGGTCTGTGGCAGCACTTGCAGGTTTCCCAGTCTTCTTTACAGCTTTGAGAGGTGACTGAGGCCAGGGGCTCCGCAGCTGGGAGCAGCGGCCAGCACAGGACCCCGTGAGATGGGAGCAGGCAGGCTGCCTTGCTGCACTCCCAGCTACCTGCCAGGCCTGGGAGGAATCAGCCTCTTGCTTCTCAGGGAATCTCATAAGCTGGGAAAAGATGTATTTTGAAGATGCCCAGATAGCTCACGCTCTGCAGAATGTAATGCTGAAGAGATGAGCAGATCTATCAAAAACATCAATGGGAAAATCATACAAAACCTGAAAATTTGTTCTGTAGTAGAGTTCAGAATGACTCAGATTTACAAAAATATTTTCCCCCTCTCCTCTTTTTCTTGCAGAAACAATTTTTGAAGTCCTTACATTTTATACAAACAAGATTTTCAAACAGAAAATTGTCCTTGAAAAGTTTCTAACCAACACTAGGATAAGCTACAGAAACCTTATGCCTTCAGATGCTCTTTTGGGTGGCTGCAATATAGCAGCTAGCCTGTAGGCGGGCTACACTCAGGGAAAATGACCATACAGTCCTGAAGGATGGTCAACACCAACAGCTTTCTGTGTAGTGAAACTAATGGCACCTACCAACCATTAACCTGGTTAAATTTCAAAGGGTGTGTGCAAAAGTCATGTGTGGACAAGGGCACAGCAGTTGTGTCTGTAAACCTGAGTTCTCTTGCTAAGAGATTTACAGTATTTATTCATTTTCCTAAAAAATAGCCTTAGACTAATCTCGGCTTCCCACTCATCGCTGCTATTGCTTCTCCCTCCAGCAGCCTCCATCATCGCTAGCCCTCCCCATCACAGCGAAGCCAGCTGTCACAGGCTCAACCACGGACGACCACCCGCTTGCAGAAGAGTGAGTCCCATGCCATTTTCTCTCTAAAACATAATTAAGGAACAGTTTAACCATAGTGTAAATGCATCTCAGCAGTAGATGGTTAACCCCGAAATGGGTCTGGGCGACATTTGAGCTCATCGTCACAGGGACAAACGTACCTTTGCAAATGGGCAGCCCTTGGGTTCCAGTGGCTGGTTGTTGTAAAGATGGACAGAGGGCCATGGAGATAAATGCTTTATGCCTGCCCTCCTGTGCTTTATTTGCCAGCCGTAGGCAGCGCTTGAGGAAGATGGCAGAATATGACCTGACCCTGCCGCCAGGAGCAGAAGCGTCTCTGCCGCTAACCGCAGGCAACATTTACGGGACGCCCAGGCTGCTGAGGAAGATGTGGATGAAGCACAAGAAGAAGTCAGAGTATCTGGGGGCAACAAACAGTGCCTTTGAGGCAGACTGACAAGTCTCAGCATCACTCAGAAAGACAGCAGCTCCTTCAGCCAGGACAAGGTGCTCTAGGACTGACTGAGGAACAGACACAGCACAGCTCCCCCAGGAAAATGATATCCTTTTCATTACTTGATGCCGTTGCCACAGAGCAGTAGGAGAAAGCCTAATTAAGGTAAAAATTGTGAGCACAATGCAACGCGCTAGCCTTTTTTTGTTGCGATACACTAGAATCCCAAATACCCCACTAGATTTACATCTTGACTCAACTATGCTGAAACTACTGCTGACCTTTTGTACGCGTCCTGTCTGAATCAGCTCAGACTCACAACGAGAGAAGGCTACCATGATGTGTTCCTGCCAGGTTACAGTTCTGTTTTTGTTGTTGAGTGCCATTAAGTGCCAGGGGCTTGCTCATTGTGTACCACTTTTTTTGACCCTTCCCCCTCTCATATCCTCTCTTCTGAGATATGAGATTAAAAAAAAACACATCTTACAATACGCCTGGTTCAATGACATATGCTAAATATCTTTTTCCTTCAGTTTTGATGTTTCAAGACAGGAGTAAAAGATGCAAAAACTTTAAAAGAATGAGTGAGTCAGAACTGAGTAAGTTTGCAAATACACATTTACCAAACTTTGCTGCGTGGCAAGTGATTGGTGTTTTAAAGTGTCTTGCAAGATCAACTCTGAGCAACCGAGTAACCTCAATAAATACTTTGTTCCACAGAACCTGCTTATATATTAAGTCAGCAACTTACTGTGTGGCACAGAATACTCCCTTGGCGTACAAAATGCTACTAGTTAAGAAAATATATAAATGATGCAACTAGACAACTAAATGTGAAATACTTGCTTATAGGAGACATTTCCTTATGAACTGATGGATTTAATGGAATGTCCCCCAACCTCCCCCCCCTTTTTTTTTTTTTTTAATTAGAAAATGCTGATCATGGTTCCTTGTTTTTTCCTCTCAAAAAAATATTTCCTCCTACAAAAAGGTTTCACCAGTATTACAGACAATGTTATATTAGTCAAGAACAATACTTGTCCCATATGAGTGCTCCCCTGGTTATTTTACAGGACTTTGGTTTGCCTAAATAGACAACCTTAAATATCAAACTGAAGGAATTGTGTCTCCTGTAGCCCACAGCAATGATGATACTCTCTAATCTAACTGACAGTGCTCCAAAGCATAAATGAAAAATAAGGCTTGTACTCAATGACAGAGCCAGAGGAAAGAGGCTCCCATCTGAACCTTGCTTTCCTGCAGTCAGCATAATGAAATGTATGAGATACTGGCACGCACAGGTGAGGAAGCTGCGTGGCCACTGATGCACTAAAGGTCTGAATGGTACAAATGCAGCCAGCAGCATTAGTCCCAGTCACAGCTCTTTCCCTTCCTACCTGGGTAATTTCTGCACTTGTGGTATCTACTGACTTCATCCACTGCTTGTGTTAAGACCATCTTCAACCTGGACTTCAAAAAAAGCATATTCCAAGTTTTCTGAGGGAGTCTTGGATTACAGCCTACAGAGCTGCAGGTGTGGGCAGTGACCCACAGCACCAAACCAGAGGTACCAGGGTGCAGCCTGGACAAGAGGGAAATGCTGCAAAAGCAGCCAGGTCCATTGGCCTTGGGGTGTGCAAGGTGGAGAGGTGCAAAGGAAAGGTTCATAGTTTGGCAGCCTGAGAAACCAAAGCCTGTGTGATGTGGAAGCAGCTGCAGCAGTCTGGTACACAGCTTGCTTTAGAGAGCACTTGTCCCTGGTGAGTCCAAGGAGCTGGATGTGCTGGAGAAGGCATGAGATAGGGCTGGAAGGGCTCATTTAAAAACATACTGTGGCTTGTCAAGCTGACAGAGCTAGCTCCTGTCCCTCAGTCTAGAGCATGCCAAGAGGAGTGAGGAACTAGGCCCCCACAAAATACCTCAGCTGCCCATCGGTGCTCAGTAACTCAGAGAACAGCACTGCAGCTAGAAGTCACGCAGCCTCTCCCCTTCCTCCTCCTCACCAAAGGCAAAAGTCCTGCTCTGGCCCAACAGCCTGACAGAGACTCAGCCCAGAGGGATGAGCGCCTCTCCTGCTTCCCTGTGTCTTTATGGGAGCGGAGCAGCACACAGCTCCTCGTTAACCACACACAACAGGAAGCGACTCGCTCACAGGGGCTGACCCCACCTTTACCCTGGAGCCTGACCCACTGCCCCTGTGTAATGGTCTGGACGGTGTACACCTGCCCACGTCAGGTCCTCCAAGCTGAACTGAGCTGCAGCCATTCCCAAGGCTTTCCTGAAGTGTCTTTTACAAATATCACCAACCACACTGTCCACTCCGCTGCCCTAGCCCACAGAAATCCTGCCAGCAGCCATGAAGGCACCTGCTATTTTTATATGACTTGGTGAACCTACTAAATTCAGTGGGGCTATTTGCTTGCACAGCAATGCATACACTCAAGGAGTTGGGAGAACAATAATAACTAGTCTCATTCCCTCAGCAAAGCAAAAATAAAAAGCAGACAGAGGAAGTGTCCACTTGCTGCATTTGGGATAAATAAGACTGAGCATTTGCAATAGCTGCCCCTGTAGCTAATGTGACCTGAAGAGTACACTCCAGGGCAGCAAGAGTTTTGTCTGTTGACAGCTGTATCTTAGTAGTTCATTTTGTTAATTAATAGCTTTAAGCAGTATGAGGATGGAGAAGAGATAATTAATGTTTCTACACAACATTTGCTGTATCTCAAAATGTGTATTTATGGTTTCCTTATTTATTTAATTTATAATTTGGGTCTGCAAGAGGAGGAAAGATTTACAAGACACACAATTGCTTTCTCTGTATTCCAGAAACTGCTGTGAAGATTTCTTGTATTGTAGTACGTACTTATTTTACTGATTCAAATAAAATATGTCCTATTCATACAAAAAATAAAAGAAACAAGTAATGTGGTAACACATGGGTCTCAGTGACTTAAAACCTTTGGGAAGGATTTAGTGGGAAATAAAGACAGATTTTGTAATCCTGAAGAACATGCACACTGAGGGTAAACAATCCAAACTTTCTTCCCCCAGAGCAAGAGCCCAACAGTGTGTGTTTGTGAACAGTCCCAGTACTGTATGGGTGCAAAAGTCATCATTTTAGATACTCAGAGAAAGGCCCTGGCACAGCCAGGAGTTTGACATTACGCAGATGTTTGCTCATCAGATCTCAGGAAAGCTCTGGACATGATGCCCAGTCTCCTTGTGGCCCTGGGAGGCGAGCAGTGTCACCTCCCTCCCTCCCACCAGATAAGAGCACTGAGAGAGAGAGAGACTCCTAGAGGGTAATTAAGGCTCTGGTAGAAACCCAGGTGCTCTCTTTTCAGTCCTACCAGTTGTCAGCAAAGTCACCCAGCTTACCTCAAACAGAACACGGCCTTTGGAAAGCATACGCTGAACCACGGAAAGCACAAGGCCCAACACGGGGTGGGTGGCACAGGGACACGGGAGCCCAGGCTGAAGGAGCTCATTCAGGGCTGTGAAGGGAAAGACCCCGAGGTACAGCAAGGAAAGAAAACGTATGGCATTGGCATCCTTCACCAATCTGGGCTTCAGAAACCCTGTCCCTTAGAGAGGGCATCGTGTCCTCAGCTCTTGTGAGGAGGTGCAACATTCCTGGTGCTTCGGCTATGAACAACATCTACGCTTCAAATGATCACAACAGGGGCGTGCTCTCCATGAGTTCTCACACCGAAGGGCTCTGCAGGCACTGGGGAACAGCCTGGCCTCCGCTGGGGATCCCACTGTGAATGCCTGGCCCTTGGTCAGTCCCTAAAAACAGCGGCACGAGCAGGGCATGGGATATGGGTGGGCACGGCATGTGGATGGGCAATGTAGCTTCCAGATGAACCTGCACAGAAAACAATTTTGGATGAGCTCCAGCACACCATCAGAAAAATGTGGAACAGTGATCGCGACGTAAGCAAACTGTGCCATTTCGCCCAAAGACAGGAAGGTAGCATGCTGTGCAGCTCAGAGCATGGCTGCTGGCACTGCCTGGCACACGCACGCTGTCACACTTTCATAATGTCTATGGGAAGATGCATTTTTCGGAAATGTTTCTTGTCATTTTACATTTTTTTTTTTTGTTTCCCAGCACTACGGAGACAAACTGGGGCATGGACACAACTAAAATAGACTACATGAGGATAGTCCACTAGGTTTAGCATCACATTTGCAGTAATTTGTATTTCTTTTCCAAAAATAGCTCTTAATTGCTTCTCACCACTTCAAAACATCTTTGTGACAGAGCTACTCCTTAAAATATCCGTCAGTTATTTTCATGCCGCTTTATTTAAATAAACTGTAGTGAATTTAAAGCTAGGCTACTATAAAATGATTCCTACTGATGCATGAAAAATCTCAGATACACTGTGCCTGCCTTTCTTCCTTTTTTGCATTCACTCTATAGATCATGTAGCAAAGAGATTTGCCAGAAGAGCAACTCACAGACGTCTCTGTTTCAGGGAATAACACACACCTTTCACAGAAGACATTTTAAAATTGAACATTGGCATTTGCATGACGAATTTCACATCTCCGTGTTTCCCAGCCAGAAGAGTTACAACATCACGACTCGCATACACAAACAAAACTGGAACAAGTCAGATTTCTCTGATGAAATCCCAGCTCACAAAGCTGTATGCAAACTCCACAAATGATACTGATGCCAAATAACCATATATATTTTATGAGAGATTTTAAAAATCTCAACACTAATTCCATAGATATTCACAAGTGAGCAGCTCAACCCTATAAAAATTTTATTTTCTTTTTTTAAGTGGCAGAACTGCAATTTAAATGAATGGGCACATAGATCACTAAAATAAAAAAGCGTGTTTAGAAGGAAAAGAGAGATGAATATTTAATACAGTTAGATGTAGGCCCAGAAAAAAAAAAAAAAAAAAAAAAAAAAAAAGCAGCTGAGCTCAAATGTGAACAAATCAGCATGAAAGGGATTGACGTGTGAACGATGCCCCTCCTCTCAGCAGTTGGGCTGGATTCCCCCCCCCCAAAAAAAGCATCGTTTTCAGCATGTGGGGCCAGACCCCAAGCCCCGCAGAACCACCTGCTTTGCAGCTTACTCTGCTTTATTTTAGAATAACATTTTCCTACTTGCACAGTCATGTTTTGCATAGCAGCCAAATAGCAAAAGGAGCGTACAGTCGGTTTGGCTGGCTCTCCCTTGTTGGGGGGGGAGGCATTCACTGGACCGTAAAGCAGAAGAGACATGCAAAAGGCCCCGCGATGTGCCCGGTCCTTCCCTGTGCAACCAAGTGGGGATTGTTGGGTGAAGCCAAGCCTCAGCACGGTCGTGCTCACCCAGGCGCAGCCATGCTGAGAGGTGACGCTGCAAAACCCAGTGCTGCAGAGGCTGCTGCTGCTTCACCGACAGCAAGGCGGAGGTCAGGAAGCAACGATGCCGTCGTCAGAGCAGTTGTCCCAGCAACAAGGGCTGTCAAACAAAACAAAATTACAAAGCAAGAGCTTTGCAAGCCTCAGGGTATTTCAGCCTGAAGGTTCAGTCCTAATCCTAGCAAGGTTGTATGCAACTGTTGGATGGCACAGAAAGTCCTGCGAGGGAATTTTTTGGAGCAAAGACAGTCTTTCTGGTGAAAAGTGCAGCTCTGCTTCTGGGTAACTCCAGCTCAGAGTCCTGGTAACACTGGATATCTGACATTTGTCCCTGTAAACTAAGATGCAAGCA
Source organism: Alectura lathami (assembly GCA_013399715.1). Classification (NCBI taxonomy): domain Eukaryota; kingdom Metazoa; phylum Chordata; class Aves; order Galliformes; family Megapodiidae; genus Alectura; species Alectura lathami. Next base: position 194,673 of record VXAV01004443.1, read on the forward strand.
GATTTACCAACCAGATTTGAAGCAAGTTGGCGAAAAATTTGTCTGTAACAACCCCTTAAAAATGGGGTTGAGCAGCACTCTGGCTCTTTCAATGCCTGTTGTTTTAATTGAGATGGTAACACCTAACAACAAAGCTTGGCTAATATATGTATATATTTAACAGTCTATATGATAAACAGAAATATCAAGCTATTTAGATGACTACAGCATGCATAAGGTGGGCTGTCCCACTAGTGGAAGAGGTAGGTGCAAGTATAGTGGAAAGAAAAGAGAATAAGAAACAAGCCTCTAATCATTCTCTGTGGGCAGACCCCTCGATGGAGAAACCAAAGTGGTCCCCAGGACTGTATGAATAGACAGAAGAGCTGTCTGGAAAAGTTTCCACTCCTTTTGACACCAGCACGCTAAGATGGTCGTGTCCCTGGTGGGGTGCTCACCAGGCCTGGTCTCAAAGCAGGAAGCAGAGATGCACAAGGCCACAAGGTACTTCAGAAGATGCCTTTTCTCTCCTGAGGACACAAAATGAACTCCTCCAGTGAGACCGAGGACTTGCCCAAGCCTTGTGTTGCAAAGCTGCTACGGTCTGGTTGCCACTGCACCTGTGTCGTCCCAGCTCCATCCTGCCTGCCGGCCAGGGCACAAGCAGCCTGCTCAGGACTCCCATGACTGTTAATAACAGATGGAGAAAAGAACCCCGTGTATAAACACACACAGTTCCTGCTGCCCACTGCCTGGGCACTGCAGGCATGTAACCACTGGCAGTGTTGGCAACAATAATTCTGGGACTTTCCGTAAGTCCAGTGTTTTTGGAAGAACCTCAAGATGACTCGCACACTTCCTTCCTCCAGCAACTGATGTGCAAAAGAGCCAAATCCTCTGCTCTCCAGTCTGCTTTTTAATGCACCAGAATGAAGAATTTAACAGAAGTTTGGAATGAAGCTAGAGAAGTGAGGCCATGGTGTCAGTTTTTTGCACGAGTCAGGTCAGATGGTTACAGTGGAAACTTTTGTCCCTATAAACCTCAGGCATCATGTCAGAAGCCAGAAGCCATTCGTGAGTTCTGCCATCTGCCCCTCGATGGAGGGAAAACTCCCAGCTCAGCTCCTGCACATCCAGTTATGTGGTGGTTTAAGCAGAGTATTTGGGAAAGTAGCACGTTATGAACCCTGCCACAGTCGCCTGCACCCTGAGCGATCCTACTGCCCAGTCACCATCACCCGCTGCAAACAACGTTACTGCATTTCCTTTTATTTACCACAAGAAAGCAGCCTGAAGTCCATCCAGTCAAAGCAAACTCACACAGCTGCCCATGTTTTACCACACCTCGATAACCAGCACAGGCATGGGGGTCCTGAAACAAAATGGCTCCCCTCATAAACAGTTACGCAAAGCGTTCAAAGGGCGTTACACTACAGTTGTTCTATGCACATCCCTGCAGGACACGTGAAGTGTCTGAAGGGCATTACACCAGTTGTTCCATACACGTCTCTGCAAGACACTTGGACAAATGCCACCCCACACTGCCCAGAGCTGAGCAGGAAAGCGCTTTCCTCATCAGCGACATCACCCGCCTCAGCCACCCACACCTAGTGTAAGGCCTCGGGCTGCCAGGCCCTGACCTCACCAGTGCACAGGGGAGGGACAAACACATCCAAGCAGCGCTGGGGCTGGTGGCCCGGCGAACACCCAGCTCCCAGGCCCTCGGTGTGTTATATTTAGGTGGCACAAACCCTGCTGGGTTTGGGCACATGGTGGGGATCTGCAAATGGCCTGCAGAAAGCACCGCGACATGCAGCTGGGCACAAAGGGGAGGCATTTAGCTCTGGAGATTTTAACTAAGTTAATATTATCCTTTCCTCCTACCCTACCACAGCCAAACCTTGCATGCTCATAGTGATTTTTGTTATTTTAATTTTTGACTGCTGTAGGCTGACGGACCCGCTGTTGAGCCAAGCTGCTGTCAGGCCAGGTGCGACGGAGCAGGGGTGTGCTCACTGCAGAGCCTGGCACCAAAGCACAGAAAACTGAGCAGGACCAGAGGCTGCTGCGGTTGCAGGTGCAGGCCCCCAAAATTGCCCATTAATTCCCTTTGGGCAATGTCTCTCTTCTTGCTTTGCTTTTACCTGTTCATTTAAAGCTAGAAGTGAAACACGCATGCTTGCTTCTGCTTTCCCCAGGGTGAGGGAAACGATGCTAACCTGTGAAAGGCTGGGCAGTGCTAGGAACACAGCCCTAACGAGCTCTGGGCAAACCCTGCCCTGCTGGTAGGAAATGGCAGGTGGAAAACTACGGAGCACTTCTGACCGTGTCTCCCAGGAGCTGGACTAAACCTCTGGACTCATCCACCCACCTGAGCACCATTTCTAGCGCTGGCTGCCCAGCCCTGCACTGCCAGTAACTCTGTTTTTCCCCTCAGCCCCGGCATGGGCCATGTCCCAGCCTCCCCAAAAGCATGCCCTGAAACAAACCCAAACCCCACGTACATTTTTCCCCAGCCCACCAGACAAAAGCGCTGGAACAAGCAATGCATTTTACATGTTTGCCCAACGCAATTAGCCACACGCTGTCGGTGGAGGAGCTGCATTGTCCGCCTCAGCTGGGGGCAGCTAAGCTGATTTGTCTGGGCTGGCAAAGCCCCTCTTTACAGGCGGGTGTCCACGGCCAGAAGACAAACGGGCGAGGGCCCACCATAGCCCCTGCTGTCCCAGGGCTGGTCCCGACCGGCAGCTCACCCCTCCGGCTGTCCCTGTGCGGCAGTTTGGGGG
>VXAV01004443.1:236850-252471 GCA_013399715.1 Alectura lathami
TTTTTTTTTTTTGAACAGAAGGACCAACTTCACTTATTATTTTACAGAAGTGTGTAAATTCTGCTATTTGGAAAAGGGGAGCCAAACAAACATGGAGATAACAGTGGCATCTTCTTAAAACACTCGTTTTTGATACATTACATTTCAGTTTGAGCATAGCTTTCCCAGCTGTAAGCAGTTTCATCACCTGACATTTACACAAGAAACTGAGAAAGTAGCAAGCAACTCTGCCAACCTTGTTACAGCGATAATAGAGTGATAACAGATTCTACTTCTTCAAGGATTTTAAATTAAGCATTTTGGGTCTGGAATTATGCCTGGTGTACAGAGTTGTTAGCATACAGCCTCACACCACTGTGCCCTTGTGAAGCTGCTACAGCGCTCTGTTGGAGACCATGCCTAGTTCACACCGTACATCCGAGGACTGGTAAACTCCTAGTCACAGTAGTTTGGGAGTCACAAACCCAACAATATACATTGCTGGTTTGTGTCCATAACACTGAAACACCCTAAATATATTATTTCACCTGAAAAGCTGCTGTTTCTTTTCCCTTCACTGAAATTCAAACAATTATCAGAGAAACAGCAGTATCAAAAAGCCAACCTCACTAACCAGCCAAGCATTTTAAGTAGTGAGAATCTCCCATTTGCCCGGAAAACTGTCCGCACTCCCAGGGTTTCCAATATGGGTTTCTGTTGTTTGGTTGTTGTTGGGAGGGGGGTTGTACTTGGCCTGTATTTCCAGTAATCATCTCTCATTTAGGTTACACCTGCTAAGCCATTGTAAAGTTTAGAATTTTTAAGTATGTTTAAGTCTTCTTTGTCAGGAGATGCTGTATTAAAAGGTGGTTGGCCCCTAGACAAGACAGTAGTCAAGAGGAAGAATTTAGAGCCACAGCCAAGGCCAGAGGCTATTAATTCAGTAGCAAGAAGTTGGTCTGGTTGGTGTTTGTTGCTGTTGTCTGTGGGAAAGGTGTACTTCTCACTCCATTTCAGAAATCCTGTTCACGGGGCTTCACATCCGCAATGAGTCAACCCCTTCCCTGCCCTTGTACCCCACCACAATTTTCCTGACTCCACAGGGAAATGAACAAGCACGTGGGTGCTTGTAAGACAGGCACACCGGTTTAACTCAAGTTACAACTGCATCCACTGGTGGCAATTAAATGAAACATCTGTTCAAATTTACTCTTCAGTGTTCTTTATTTCACTTCTCCTGTACAGTTACACATCTGCCGGCGTGTAGAGGAAGCTCAGCCTTACTGAGAGTATCAAAAGCCATCTCTCAAAACACTGGTATTTAAATGCATGAGAAAGCTACGTGAAATAAGAACACTGCACCAGAATATGCACAATCCTACATTACACCAGAGGAGTTCACATCAGCAGATCCTGTAGTTTTGACACCATTTTACCATTCAGTTGTGAGACCATTTTGTTTGAGGAACTTGAGGGTTCTGATCTACATGATATGAGTGGATCCCAGAGATGACACTGAGTGTGAGTCAAACAGAGCTACTCTGTGTGTGTTTCCATTTAGTTAAGCAGAAAAATGACAAATTACTGCTAAAACAGGAAGTGTGTCAAAATCAAACCAAGCCTTCCTCTTTACACAGTAAAAGGCACACAAACTTCTGTAGTCTTACCACAAAGGCATTAAAGTAAGCATCCTTCCTTGGAATAAGGATGGTGTGCAATAAATATTTCAATTTATTTCAAAATTAAAATTCTCTCATACACACTGCTTGTATTTTTTCAGCTGAGGAAGGCTTCCCCGGAGGAAAGGTTAAAAATGTCAAAGTGATAGCCACCTTCTCTAAAATGCAGGCGATTCAGGCGAGCCCTCCCCCTTAGCCCCTCCTCACTTAAGCTCCTTCCCAGGAACACGCCACTGCTATACTTTTCTAAACCTCACACCGTGACAAAGCACAGTCCTCTACTCAACATTTGATATACAGACATAGCCTTCCGACAGCTCGACTGATCCACGGGAGACTGAATGTTTTCAGAAGTCATGGCAGGCTTCCAGCTGCTGCATGCGCATCCTGTTTCTCATAGGATACACACTGCCAGATAATCAATGCATCAGCAAGGTCAGTTCTGGTGTGCCAAATTACTTCATGCATTCCAAGCTTCCAAGCTACTAGCTTACAGAGTAGCAATTTGAGATCTTAAAATCTTTCATGTTTGTGAAGAGGTGATTGTTCTATTTTACCTATAAGTTGTGTACTAAATCATTACATATTGGTTCCTTCTGCGTAAGAAGTTAACCAAGAGAGGAATTTAAGATTGCTTTGACAAAATGGGGACTATTCTTTAAGTGATTACTTCAGTAAATTTTCACATACAAAAATAAATCCTCCCTCATGGGATGTTTTAGCATACTAATGCTCAGAACTGTTTAAGTGATCAGAAATGTAAGAAGTGGAGATTTTTCTGAATATAAACATACAATACAAACATTTGTGAACTGGTAAAAACCCACGTGTGCACAAACACTGACTTCAATATTTAAATGCTCCTAATTCCTTTGAAGCTGTATTAACATCTTTCATCCACTCAATGCTATTTTACCATTAGAGGAAGCAACAACAGTGCACTTAAAAATGACTATGAATACAGGAAGCAAAGTGCAATACCAGATAAACATTCCATCCTCAGGGAGCAAGCACAATGGCTCCTTCTTAAAAATCAGCACTGCAGGTCTGATGAACACGCTACCTAAGTGGATACCAGCTGTAGTATCACCGACACAGGGCAATCGGCCTCGCAAACTGACGCTAGCAGAGGTGGGTAGGCTTCATAGACAGTCAGACAACACACACGGATCCCTTGTTCCCACTGAGTAAACAGTGAGCTTCTAAAAGCTCAACTCTACTGAACACTTGAGGAAAGCGTGTCTTAGAGAGTCGTTTCCTTCCAGTAAGTTGCTAGTTTGCTCTGAAGAGGACAGCTATTATTTGTTGGGTTTTTTTTGCCACTCCTGACCAATACTAGTAATCAAAGCCTTTTAAGAGGAACGGATTCGCTAATGAATGTTTGTTGTTTCTTACAACACCAGGAGAGAAGCTGGCAGTTGTATTTAAACATCTGAACCAGCCCAGTATTTGGGAGGAAGTATAAACATGCTATCAGTTACTAACAGAGCACCAAAATGGTTGTGTTGGCTCAGACAGCCACGGGTGACCACTCCACGTTCACTTGATCTTCATCAGACACTTTTCTAACTTGCTTAAACTGACAATGTGCAGAAATTAGAGTTCACTGCAGTTACACTTCTTCCAAGATTTCTGACAAGCGTATACAGCTGTATGAATGAACAAGTTTTTAAATGCGACGAAGTGCCAGCACAGTGTGATTTAAATAATGCATGCGCCACATCGTAAAATTTAGCCTAAGTTTAGTTTCAGTCACTTTTTGTCATTTCTGTGTAGTTCACGTTCATAGTGTATTTTTGAGTGGAATTAAGTACCTGGGACAGGATTAACCTTGTCAAGTTTCTAGTTTTGCCTGGTTTAGCCTTTCCAGTAACCTTAAACGAGCGTGGTAAGAATCTCGCATGGGCTTAAGTTGTAAGACTTATATGGAATTAAATATTACAAGGAACTTTCAGTAACCCACATTACAGCAGATATTCATCTCAGTGCATTTCCTAAGAACTAATTTACAGGTAACAGAGCCAGCCTGGGTAGCGGTATGGTAATATTTAAAGCTATTGCCAATCACACACTTGCTTATCATGCACTGAATAAGATGATATAATCTTTGACATACATACAAGATTTAATAACTAATCACTTTGTGTGGCCCAGCCAATAAACATTACATTTGAACAGCAATTTCTTCTACCCTTATTAGATTTTAACCTATCAAGAGTGATCCATTGGCTCAGTTACATTAGCAATTCCTGCATCTTGGCTATCCATCTCCTCAAGCTCCTCAACAGAACTTCCCTTTTGCGCTTTGGACCTTGCAGAGAAAGTTGCTCCCACAGAATTCACCACGTTACCACCAGCTGATTCAGTACTCAGGCGTTCAGTACCACCTGGCGCAGGGAACGGTTCGGGTAAGCCAGCCTGGAAGCTCCCAGTGTTAGCAGTTGAACTCACTGCCTCTACTTTCCTTTGAGATACATCAACTGACGCTGACTGCTCTGTACTCTGATCCCGCAAATGTCTATCCATTGAAGCCTGAATAGAAGAGACCATTTCCTGCAACTTTTTTCTCTGTGCCTCAATCAGAGTAGGGTCAAGCTGCCTGCTGTCTCTCATTGTCACAACTCCAGGAGCTATTCGGATCAGCTCACTGTTACCAGAAGCAGCCGGGAATACAGAAGGCTCAATTTTAGCAGGACTGAAGTCCGATTCTGTGCTATGCTTTCTTAAAAGTGGTGTTTCCCTGGCTCTTTGATCATGTTGTTGGCTACTAGATGCAGTTCCTAGGGAATGGCCCTTTCCTTGAAATGCAGTTATGTTATGTAGCTGTTCAGATTTCTTTTTCACTACTCCACCACTACCCAGCTTCAGCATTCCATGCGAGGGACTTGCTTCCCTGCTCCGCGACGTGGCTTCTGCTCGTACTTGACTTAAGGCCTCTTTAACCAAGTCTTCGACATCAGGACCGATAGGGAAGTGCCCAGCAGCATCCACACACAGCTCTAATCGATCTTCTGCTGCGTTGTACACAAAGTTTTTACCAGGCAGATGTGGGAAAGTACAGTGCTTGCCATCAGCCAAACCTATAAAGATAGGAAAAGTTATTCAAAATGCTGACATATTTTAAGGCATGCTCAGAATACACAGCAATTGCTGTATTTAACATTATTGCATCAAAACCAAACACCTTGAAACTTTTTACTGTTGGAGAAAAGCAATTTAGGCTTGTATGCCGTATGATACCATCCACAGTGTGCCCTAAGATTTTGGTAGGACCTGCAGCTCTAATACAACACAAGCTGAAGGCAGAGTATATGCTTGCAGGAGCACAAAGAAAGCCAAACTCCATCAGCCTCCAAATGCTTCCCCCGACCTCCCCAAAAACAAAAAACCCACCCACAGAAAACATCCAAAGAGCAGCAAGTACATTGCCAATCACTGTACCTCTGGAGAACTACTGTTTAAGATCTCTTCCATACTGGTTAAAACAGTAGGATTTCAGTGTTACAACTACTGTTAAACCTCAGCAGGTTCACATGTGCTATTTCTTGTCTTCTCAGAGAGAAAGTGTTGTTAGAGAAACAAAAATGATTCAAGCTTACTACGCTCAGTAGTCCCAGAGGTTGCATTAACCATCACCAAACAAAAACGGGACAAAATGTTTGATCAGCTGTTTGTTTCATTATTCTACTTATGTTTTGACAGATCTGCTAAATTTGAGAGCTCACTAAGAAAATGTAAGTTCTGAAAACACTGTCTCAAAAAAAAAAAAAAATCAATTTTCCATTTCTTTTAATCATAAAGTACCAAATAGCTCTTCCAACTCTATCCCATACAGACTATGGCATGAGCAGTAAGGTATCACTTTAGTGACAGTGGCTTTCTGTGAGTTACAAGGTATCTGCAGAAGAAAACTTGGCTGCCACAAAACTCTCTTCCCTTCAAAACCACAAGACACTTTAAGAAAAGTATAGGGAATAGGCAAATTCTTGGGATTTTTCTCATGTTCTTTTACAATTCCTGAAGGCAAACAACAGAAATTACACAGAAGGGAAGAAAGATGTCAACAAAACCCTTTTTCTACATTATCAAAAATGCAGTCAAAGCAAGTATTCTAAGCATCCATAAGAAGGCCAAATAACATAAAATGTTATTAAACAGTTTTAATACCGATTAACCAAGTGACCAGTCTCATTCAGCCTCCGTGGCTTCCAATTCACACGTTCCTACAGCTGCACAGAACCTACAGGTATCTTCTCTATTTCAAGAACGTCAGACACAGCTCCCTCTTTACATATCCATGGGAACTGACAACCAACCAGACTAAACACACTACAGACCAATTTAACCCCCAACACCTAACTAAGCCTGAAGAACAAAATTTACCTACATCATTTACCAACTCAGCCTTCACTGGCAGAAGAGAGTGCTATAGGAGCTCTTATGATGGACCAAAACCACGCTGAAAATGCGATCCTGAATGCAAATGAGATCTCAAACAAGGTCTGCTAAATCAAATTTCAATTGATTAACAGTACCTACACTTGATGGAAAGCTTTGCCCCAAATATTCAGTACAATAGTTGCATTATTACATTAACGAAAATGTTACAAATATCTAAGGAGCTTCTCTATGTGAAAAACATTGCTGCACAGTTAATTGTTTGATGTGGAGATTTAATGGTTCATAAAATGTTAAAATCATGGAAGGATGTTAATGCTGAAACTGTAATTCTACCCACCAAGATACGAGCAGTGTAAAGCACCTGCACATATGGAAACGTGGGAGTGTTCAAATACGGACCGTCACCTCCCATGGCCTTAGTTCTTACACTGTCAGGTGGCAAAAATAACTTTTAAGCCAGGCATTTTCTGTGAGTTAATGAGCAGCTGGGTTAAAATCTCCTGCATACACTGCAGGCTGTCAGCTCCAGTTCATCATTAGTCAGTCCAGATCAGGCATCGGTTGCACTAAATCACTTGCCACAAACAACACTGCAGTCCATACTGTACAAGCACAGTCCCAGGAAGAACACTGAAACTAAGGAGATCTGCTGTAAGACACCTGCATGCCTGTTCTATTACCCAGACTGATAATTCAGTGAGATGTGGCATGCACTGGGTATACCACACATTTCAATTATTGCAAACGTAGAAGAAATGACGTGGTAATACCTGTTGCCAGAAATAACCAAGGTTAAGTTGATAAAACTGCTTAAGAAGAAATAAAATTGTAAGAAAGCAGCAAAGGAAGCATTATCACAGATGAATTCACAAGAGCTAAGCTATGAATGCAATGACTTCATCGAGAAAATAAACTTTAAATGAGAGAAAATAACTCAATAGTACATGCCTTATAAAGAATCAGATGTTACTCTTTGTAGGTAGCACTTTTATAGGCATCTAAAATCAACTGTACTTGCAATGCTTGCTTCATGATTCCACACATAGCCCAGGATGAGATACTTATCAACACAAGAAGGGGATGGGTAGCTTTGCTTTTGGACAACAATCTTAGAAATACCAAACCAAATTTTACCAACCATGGACATTTAAAACATGCAGTAAGCCTGTATAAGATACCTACGAAGAAGCACACTAAGAAGATGAACCCCTTGTTCAGCAACTGTTCTAATGTAGAAGAGGAATAGGCCCTATGATTTTCTCTTTTGATCTCTTCAGAAGAAAAAAAACATAGTTGACATGCTAAAGTTGTACACACAAGTCAGTAACTTTAAATGGAGATATATGGTCACAGAGAACATTTCAGAATAAAATATTTAAGTTGAACGAACCAGTCTTAGTCTGATCCCCTGGTCTTATAAGAGGCTCTGACAGAGAATAAGGACATTTACAATATTATGAAAATTAAAAATGCACCATGCTAATGAAATAAATATGTATTTATGCTTCCAAGTGACTCAGTAACAATTTACAATTTTAAAGGTTTGAAAACAGACAAAGGGAGAAAAACAAAAACAAGAAATACCTGTGGTTTTCTTCATTATGCTGTAGAACACTCCACCCTGCTGAAACAACTGAGGAAGCCCCTTTGCGTAAGACCAGACATCTTCTCCTATAAAAATCAAACACAATGGTTAGAATTAAAAGCTCCTATTTTAACGTTACAGACAACAGCTGAAAAACCTAACTCCCTGAGTTAAAGGCTGAATCCTCACTTTACATGCAATTAAGAATTTGCATTCTTATTGCAATTTATAAACAGGAACCCAGGACACCAAGCAGTTTTCAGGAACACAAACCATAGTCTGCAGTCAAATATCTTACATGTTCTAGTACAAAGGTTCCCAAATCTGATCTGATCCAAGCCGCAGCGCCTGGTTCTTTGCCAGGCTGTACACCCAAGTCTCCATTCCCCTCCTATCACATGCTGACACTAGGAAATGCCGACCACTCTTCCAAAATTCAAGCACACATCCTTGCACATGAAAACCTCAATTCTCTATCCCTACACCTTTCCCAAAACCGAGTCTCCACCTCCCAGCTGCCATACAACAGACTTCATCCTGCAGCCGCAGCACCAACCCACACAGGCAGCTGGGTGGGAGCCGTGGCTGTGCCTTGCTCTTCTGGAGGCCCACAAGGGTAATGCCAGCCCCGGGGCCAGCAACCCCGTGTAACTCGTCACATTCCGATGCCATTTCTGGCATCTTTGAGAACTGCTTTAAATGCTGCTGAGAGTTGAAAAAACAAAACAGAAACAAAAAACTACTCTAGGCAATTGTAAGGAATGTAGGGAACAGAGCAATCTGGCTACAACGACAGTATCAGTGACTAACAGAGCCTCAGAAAAACGAGTTAAGATCTGCACTTCCACCTGTGCTCTCCTTATTTTGCTGGCCACTCACCTGCCTTGTACGAGTGACACGTGGTGTAGCTGACAAAGCAGCGCCAACAGTACTAATAAATTCCATTCTCCTGATGCAGAAACAATTAAAGGACATTCACATTTTGATTCAGAAATGCTTCTCCCCAGTTCGTATCAAACCATTACATTCCCAACAACCACTCCTCTCAATTTTCTATCAAAGTTGGAGAATGTAAATCATCAGTTAAAAGAGTTAGCAGATGTGCTTATTGCTTGGAATAGAGATAGCTGGAATGTGCAAGGCTGCAAAACATTATCCATCACTATTTCTTTACTTGCTGTTGAGCAAAACAGAAGTTACTTCCAACAGCTTCCATGTCCTGAACATGCTGAACGAAGCCCTCCTTGTTTCTTCACTGCATATCCTACAAGGTGACTGCAGCTACCGCGGTGCCCACCCTCCTCAGGCACGAGGACGGCTGTGACACCATGTCAGCAGCACTGCGTGCCCCTTTGCGTGCTGCCTCGTGCTTCCCCAGCCCTGGGCCCACCCCCAGCAGGATGACTCTGCCGCCCTCCTCCTCGCTCCAGGAGTTATCCAAGCAAGCCCCTGTTCCCTGCAACGGGGAACAGCGCGTCTCCCGTTTCCTCTTCAGATAGTCTACGGAAAGGAGCCCTGCGTGACCTGGCTCACCGTAAAGGCACTCCGTTAAAGCACGGACACGCTGCTTTGTCCCACTCATCCGCACACCAAGCTCACAGATTCACTGGCCAGGCACTAAAATGACAGACCGGTCTGGCCACAGACATTCACTTCCCTGCAGGAACATCCAGTGACCTCACTAAAAACAATTCAGAGGAGCATCCTCTTATTCTCCCCACTACTGCCTCAGCTTCCCCCTTTTTCATACAGCTGCGTGGAGGAAGGGCAATCACTGCTGACAGCACTGCTGCCCTGCACCTCTGCGCTCGCTTACATTTGGAAATGGGCACCTCTCTGTGCAGTGGGCCCAGATCATCATTGCTGTGGCTCTTCATTTTCCCCCAGGCAGCAGCAACCTGTAGTCTCCCTCTGGTTTAAATACTCCCCACAGGAACCAAAACAGCCACCACACCGATAAGTACTAGAACAGCAGCAGCCTCAGGGCAGCTGGCTCTATTTAAGGACTCCTGCTGCTGCATTTAGCAATCCATTCTTATTTGAAGGGTCCTCATCCCTGCCACAAGACCACCACCAGGCCAGTATTACACATTAGCGGCATTCTCCAAGGAATGATTCCCTGTGTGCTCCAGAAACGCTTTTTCAAGCCTTGCACCAGGGAAGCACCACTGTTTAGACAGCCTTTAATGCAACACTAACAAGGACTACATGCAGAGAAGCCTGGAGAGCAGGGCTCATGAAACAAAAGCATCAGCCACTGAAAGAAACACAAAAAACCTATGTTGTTTTGATAAAGAGATCTCAGATTGGAACACCAAAAATGACCAAAGCAATTGCCACTGGACTTTCCCAGACTCGAGTAACTACTGCGCAGGGTTCAACCAGATGATGTTTGACGTCTGCACATTTCTGTTCCCACTTGGGTTTTACTGTTTGTTTTGGTTTTGTCTACAGTGCGAGATGGTTATAGGTCACAAGCTTAGCTGGGAGATCATTTAGATTAAACCTCCTTCAAGACACTGTATTTATCAGAGATGATGCTCTCCACACTATTCCCACTACCGTACGCTCTCCCTCAGACCAGGGGTCAGTCCCACAACATTAGGAACAGCAACAAACAAAGAATACTTACAAACGTCCTCACACACTGCTGCCAAGAGCAGGTGCAAACTAACCTACGCCAGTGGAAGCCTATGACCATCACTGTGTACAGCAGAGGAGACACGTACAAGTGCAAAACAAACCAAAAGCTCAGCTGATAAATGAAGGTTAAGGAACTACAGCTGGCTTTACAACGCGCTGTGTAAATCCAGGCAAATCCTGCTATCGGTTAACTCTTAATTGTAAGCTGGCTATTTTGATTCCACGTGCACTGACAAATTTATCAAGGCAAAACCAGCTGACCAAAATAGATTCATGCTTGGCTTGCATTTGAAATTCAAATTCCTGTCATCGTTTCCTCGCAGAATTGTGCATTTTGAGCTAAATAAAAATAGGGGAGAAAGCTTAAAAAAAAAAAAAAATCAGGATTAATATGTTAAGTAGTTCCGAAATTACAGTAGCTAATTTCCCAGAGCTTATTTTTAAATTATATACATAAAAATTAGGTAGCATGGTTTACATGTTTAATGAGCTAACTAGCTGAGACCAGAAAATCAAAATGCTAGTCATTGGAACAGGAAAGAGGCATCAGCTCAGCTAATGGGAAACTCTGTGTGTACTACGATCCTTCAACTACCCAGAAGGAATAGCTACAGATCTTTGCCTACAAGCTTTCACTATGGGTGCCGGGGGAAAAAACAAAACAAAAGTTTGCCAGATCCAGTGCTACTCCAACAGCATCTCTCCTCTGCACAGTGTGATCTGACCATGCTGGGTGAACACTTGTAACAAGAAGGAGTGGCAGCAAGAGACTGCGGGACATGGTGACTCCAGACTTCACAGTGCTGTTCTGGAACAGAGCAGGAATGCAGCTGGGAGACACCCAGGTTCTTTGTCCCAGCAAGGGTGCAAATACCAGGCTGGGGAGCTGGCACCCGAGCCCTGCTGTGAAAGGGCCATATGGGACTGAGGGTTTCTCAGAGCCTGTCTCCCCACTGAAAAATAACAATAGGACGCAGTCAGCTGCCTGGATTTTTTCCACAAGTATTGCTGAAGGAATACCTGAGGCAAAGAGTGACTACATAAAAATAGCATCTTAGTCAGTAGCTGCACACGTTGTTGTAAGTGGTTGGTTCAGTGTTTGCTGCTGCTTAGTTGCATTAGTAACACAAAATGGATACAGTCAGGGAAGGATGAGGTAAACTCTATTCTAACCTGTGCCTCACAAGCAAAACCTCACAGCAGCGAGAGTCACAGACAACAGCTGATTCCTGCATACAAGATCAGCTCACAGTTCATAGATAAACCTATGCAAAAAGTAACACCTTCGTGCTGAAGTCACAGAGATACTTTTGAAGCACCTCTGAGTCTTTTGTAAGCCAGTAACTACATTTTGAAAACTATTTCTTGCAAACAGGAAAGCACTCTGTTTCATTTTCAGATGAAGAAAGGTTTTAAACCTAACGTTCTACTGCACTTTGGACCTGCAGTATAAGCGTCCGTGTGACGAGGTGCTGAGCGGTTCAGCGTGATCTCTCTCCTGCCAGAGGTGCAGCAGGAAACAGTCAGGCTTGGAAAAAGTCAAAGTTCTGCACTATGAACCCATGACGTCACTCGGCAATGATGCCATGGTTTTGTTTCCAAAACATGACGTGCATAGGCCACACCAAATCCCTCCAGCAGGAGGGAAGACTCCCAAGAAAAAACAAACAACTGCAACAGACATTACTGTTCAACTCATTCACAGGGCTCAATGATGATTATAGCTCTGCTTCCTGCTACTAAACAGCAGGAGCTGTGAAGCTTAATGAAGAAAAGTCATTTCGGCATGCTGGGGAGGAAGAAAAATAAAAAAGCCCAAGAAAAGCTGTCTTTTGTCAGTTACCAGATTAAAATACTTAGTTATGCAGACAGCCTGGCACACAAATGAAGGTCCAAGCCTCCTGAGGTGAAATATGAAACTGCCAACCACAGGCAAGTAGAAGTTCGTCTGGATTGAATGATGACCAGGCAGCCATCTACCTGAGCGACAGTTGGTAGGCACAGCTTCACTACCCCCTGTCTGCACTGGGATTCAAATGCACATGTAGCTACCTGCAGTTTCTCCTGTCTGCATTCTGAAATAATACTTTCCACAGTTCCTCGAAAAGGCCAGATCTTCATGTAAAATCAGATTAGCGAAGGAGAGAACACTGTACTGATTTGCTTAAACCAACACAGCTCCCTGTGGGGAGAAACACTACGACTTCACCCTACAAAGGTGAGAATGGAGCCCTCAAACTTCTGACAGGCACAGGCACCATCCCCTTCTCACAGCTGCTCTCTGTGTGTTTCCTGTAACCTGAGGGAGATGTAGGGACAGGCACTGTGCAGCTCACACACACACATACACCAGATGTGTGCTAAACAGACACTGGAAAAACAGAGATCAGGGGTAGAGGGACAGACAGAAAAGGAAATACATCAGCTCCTAACCAGCAAATTTTCAAAGAGGATTTTATAACAAAGAAGGAACAACTACCTCACATACACATTTTAAGAAGTCGTAACAATCTCAAAATCCCTGCTGGCACTTAACTGTTCTTCTAACAGAGGAATAAAGCCACTAACCTGCTCTATGGCTACAGCAAAAGGACCAGAGATACGTAACGGCATTTTGCAAAACTACCTTCTGCTTAAAAATTGTGATTTTAAAATACAGCCTGAAGCCAGCCTTACCCATCAGTGTTGCCAGAAGACACAGGGAGTACATCTCCTTATCAACTTGCTCCTGCAGTTCCTTCGACGAGATTTTACTCGTCACAGCAACATCTTCATGTTTCAGGGCATGGGCTGAGTGCGCTGCAGCGGGCTGGCTGCTCTCCTCCTTACCTTTCAGGATTTCTACAGCAATTCTGTCACCGTGCTGCAAAGGCACAGGCTCATTCTCCATGCCTTCTTTGGGAGGCAGAAGCTCCTTGGGGGGAAAGCCATAGCGAATACATTGCAAATACGGAGGGATATTAAATTCTCTAGCTATGCTTTCCTGTAGTTCCAAGAAAGTGGTAGTGCACTTCAGGGTAAGCATCGACTGCCTCCCATCATTTGTAGTTATTCGAATTTTCTTCTCTTTTGTAGATGTTGGAGAATATGGGGTTTTTGTTGGCGTGGCAGGTGCAGATGATGGCCCCTCACGAACAGTCCCTGGAGAAGCAGCCCTGGGTTGCCCTTTATGCTCTTGTTTCAGTTTTTCACTTTTCCGCTTTTGCATCACAGAAGCCTGGTCTGCAATGTTCTGCTGAATAGTTCTTTCAGTTTTGCTCATATTTAACTCCTCCTTGTGCAAAGTTTTTGTCTTCTGTCCGGTCAAAATAATTTTGGTTGGAAGTTGCGACTCCAACTCTTGTCCTTGCTGTAACTCCCCAGCTCTTTGGGCGTGAGCACCATCAATATTTACAGGGGTATAATCATCAGGGTTCTTTTTGGCAGTTTGATGCAATATTGTGTTGACAACTTTCTGAACTAGAATCTCACTACCAAACTCACCGGGGAAGTGTTTGGTAACAAGCTTCATGGCGACATCATACACGTTGCTGTTCAAAGAGGCGTCGCTTTCGTACTGGAACCAATAGACCGTCTCTCTCACCACTCTTCCACCCCACTCCAGAGTAATGGGGAACGCTTCGGGGAGGTTATCATACTCTTTACCTTCCCAGTAGTGCTTGAATCCACAGCCACACTTGCCACCTGCAGACCTTGTGTTAGTTCTGTCTCCATCCAAATACGACACCGACCCGTCTTCTCGGACACGGCGCACTAAGTTACTGTGACACCAGTTACACGCAGTCAGATTGCTCAGGCCATAGTCTGGTACCAGCACGTCCTTTGCGGGGTTGTAAGAACACACCAAATTGTTCAGGGGAAAGCTGTAGTTTTTGTCAGGCCGTAGCTGACCGTGGGTATTCTTTGCCAGATTATACAGTTTCCCCCCTGGAGCCAGCCACTCCGGAGGCACGTGATGCTCTGACAGGGCCCCACAAATCAGGCACCTGTGAAGGCGGTTGTCCATCACTGCTTTTTTGGCAGCTGCCGTGACTTCTTCAGGCTGGACCCCTATGACCCCAGTCCTTCTGTAGAAATACTGATGCACATCAGCTACAAGACTGGGATGGATACCGTGTTTACTCATGAAAACCTCCTCCATTGCAGCAACCAGCCTCATCAAGTACTTGTCTTGCAAACTTCTGTCTCCTCCAATGACACAACCACCGTCATCCTCTAACTTGATGTACTTTTTGATGAGGTCTTGAGGAACTCCCCAGGCTTTAGGAAGGAGCTTCCTAGGCAGCTTAGGTAAAGCAGCACCTTTGATTCCAACCAGAGGAATATAATGGTTACGTCCCGAACTACTCCAGGCGATGCAGATCGGTTTGTTCAACATGCCGTCTTTCCCCATGCACTTCTCTAGGGGTACCAGACCAGGGAGGAATGTCGCTGAATAGTCTCCAGAGCTCCGCATCCCGCTCAGGGAATCTAACAGGATGATAGGCCGGTGAAGCACGTTGGCCAGGCCGAAGATGTGGATATTCCTAAGGCCCATGGGCACGCCTTCCGGAGGAACAAACAGCGGGTCGCACTCGTTGATGATGTCCTCCCACTCGACCGCATCGATAAAATCGTGGAAGAGCGCCTTGTAGTGACTCAGGTTCTCCTCAAAATGCTTCTTCAGGTTCTCGCGCAGAGCATGCCAGAACAGTTCCCTGCCCACGAGCGCCCGCGAGACCGCGTGTACCAGGCAGTGGCCGTCTCCATCCACGTGGACAGGAATGAGGCACTCCTGGCTGTTGTTGGCCTTCTTGATGTCTTCCAGAGTGTCATGCAGGTAGATGAGGCTGCCGGAGCGGTCCTTGCCGTAGCCGATGGTCTCGACGTGCTCCGGCTCGATGAGGAAGGCGCGGTCCCCCAGGAGGGAGCAGTCGAAGATGTCCCCCTGGTTCATCTCCCGGAGGAGCTTGGCCTTGCCCGTCTGCTTGTCCATGCCGTAGCGGGCCAGGATGGGGGCCAGCAGCTTGCAGTGGTAGTTGGAGAGGCCCAGCACTTTGACGAGCTCGGTGTTCCTGCGGGGCGGGCCGGCGCCGCTGACGCCCAGCAGGGCGTTTCGCAGCAGGTTGTGCAGCACCAGGTCGGGGTCCGTCACCTCCTCCACGGCCAGCAGCTGCCGCTGCTCGTGGCGCTGCCCGCAGTCCGTGCACTCGATGCTGCCGCCGCCCTGCGGCCCGTGGGCCGGGAAGAACAGCCGCGCCTGGCATTTGGGGTCGGGGCAGGTGCCCGAGAAGATGCGTCGCTCCCGCTTCTTGGCGGCGGCCGGAGGCGGCGGCTGCGGCTGCTGCTGAGGAG
>VXAV01004443.1:253266-267031 GCA_013399715.1 Alectura lathami
GGCAACAGGTTGCTGCGGGCGCGGGGCCGGCGGCGAGGGGCGCGGGGGGCAGCCGGGCCCAGGCGTCTCTGTGGCGGTTTCACACCTCGAGACGGCTCAGCTCCAGCGCGCTGCTGTCGCTGCCCCTCCTCGAAGGACCTGGGGGAGAAAACAGGATGAAGAAGCCCCCCTCCTGCTACCAAAAGCTTGCCACGCGAGCCCAATACAGGGGGCAAGCCGCAAGCTTCCTGGCTTCTCTGAAGCTGCCTGCCCTCCTTGGCCAAACCTCATGCAGCTGTGGGCAGGCAGACATTGCCCTGCTCTTGGGCAACGGGAGGCAGCGGAGCCAGGCCCAGTGGGGTGGCGCTGGTCTTGCTTCTCACCCCGGGGGCTGCTGGGGCTCCCTTGCCCCGGTGGGGTTCACTGTCCCCACAGGGAGGCCATGCCCTGCCCCAGGGGTGAGTGGCAGCCGCGGAGGTGTGCCCCAGCTGCTGGCCGCTGATAGCACCCAGGCAACACACAGGAGGCCGCAGTGATCCTCCTGCTGGCGTCACGGCTCAGATAACGAGGGAGCATAGCGGGTGCAGCCCTTATCTGCAGTGGCCATCTGAAATGGCACTGCACAGCTGGGAGATGAGTGGCTGGAGAGTGGGCCTGCAGAAAGGGACCTGGGGGTGCTGGCGATGTCAAAAGCTCAGTGTGAGCCAGCTGTGTGCCCTGGTAGTCAAGGGGCAAACCGCATTTTGGGGTGCATTAAGCACAGCGTAGCCAGCCAGCCAAGAAAGGCGATTCTGCCACTGTATTTAGCATTGGTGCGGCCTCACCTTGAATACTGTGCGCAGTTCTGGGCTCCACGATACAATAACTATGCCAAGGTGCTTAAAGGTATCCTGAGGAAGGCACCAAATCAGGCGACAGGGCTGGAGGACATGTCCTGTGGGGAGAGGCTGACTACACTGGGCTGCCCAGCCTGGAGAAGAGGAGGCTGGGAGGTGACCTCACTGCTCTCTGCAGCTCGGTGGGGAGGGGAAGCAGAGGAAGGTGCCAGGCTCTGCTCCTGGGAACCGATGGCAGGAGGGGAACGGCACAGAGCTGCCAGGGGAGGGTCAGACTGGGCATTAGGAAAAGTTTCTTTATTGTAAGGGTGGTCAAACATTGGAACAGGGTTCCTAGAGAGGTGGTTGGTGTCCCCCGCCTGTCAGTGCTCAAGAGGCATTTGGACAATGTGCTTTCACTTCTGGTTAGCCCCAAGGTGATCAGGCAGTTTTTCTCGATGATCTTTGAAGGTCCCTTCCACCTGAACAATTCTATTCTATTTAAAGTTTCTGACAAAATTCAGAAGGAAGAAACATTCACATCTTCCAGCCTAATTATCACGGCTGGCTGCACACGCATGCAGAGATCTCCACAGGGCTTACTTTTGCCTTGTGTCTTTTAAGTTCTCTCAGAACCATTCTTGATCAAGATTTATAAAGGAATACAAAAGCTGAACTTCTGGAAGAGAGGATAACACCTTGCTAAGGTGGCTACACACGATAGCACTGCCAAGAACCAGAGCCACCCAGCCCTACAAATAAAAGGACATGAATGACCGCTGCCTGCCTCCTCTTTCAACCCACCGCTACAAATTGAACACCTGGTGTTAACATCTCAGGGTCTTCTTAACTCTGCACTCACCCACATGATTTAAAATTAGACAGAGTAGAAATGATAGAAAATACGTTTTGCTTGCAGTTTCCAATGTGAAACAGTGGGTTTCACTTTCATTAATCTGTGAAAAGTAATTTATGCAGCTGACATTTCAATTATAGAGATTCAGATGATTAATACGTACAGAAAAAATCCGTTTGTATGCTTTGTTACAGGCTTTAGGATAAAAAATCCACCAAATCGGTGGAGCTGATCATGTTCATTACCTCTCAGTTACAATACTTTGTCAAGCACAGAAAATATATATGGGTGTAAATATGTATTTTCCACAGTATAATCTATTTTCTGACCTTTCAAAATCTGGGACAGGTTTGAAGAGGAGAGGTGAGAATTATGAGACAGATTTTCATTCTTGCCTGGTACGAACTCTTATTTATGTGTATGACAGTAGGGTAGCAGCATCACAAGCTACATAATCCTGCCAGCGTGGCTTGTGCCTGGGGATAAATGAGCAGTCTGTGCCCGTTCACTCCAGAGCCTTCCCTTCATAAGGAACGTGAATGCGGTAAAAATGCAAACAGGGAAGCTTCTGTCCACTGTGAGACTGCATGGGAGCCGCGGAGAACGAAGACCATTCAGCGGGCATCAGATGGCGACAATCCTGTTGTGACGCGACCCGCGTTTTGAGGGAATGTCTCAGAGCTTTTCTGTAACTTCAGCAGTCTCTGGAGCAATCCATTTCTTCACAAATGGCAGATAGACGCCTTTGTCATTGCATACTAGTGCCTGGTATTAAATAATAGGTAACACCCCAGTGAAATAATTAGCTTTTGCTGTCAAAACTGACAGAAGTTTTGATGTTTTATTTACTTCTCTAATCAGATGTTTTTATGAAAGCACTTGATAAATTATGACTATAAAGTCAAAAGCATTTCTCTTTCTCATTCCCTACATTAGTTTCACTGACAAATGGTATTCAGTAGAGAAATCCAGCTTTTATGGTGACTTGACTGTGATAAACACGGATGTTTTAGATGAATGACATCTGTAAGTATCCTAGCTATATGCAGACATCATCGTGATGGATTGCCCAGCCAATTTCTGCTGCTATAAACGTTCATCACAGAATCCTTTATAGAAATCACGATTGTCTGGCAAGCTAATGATTTATGCAAATGAAACACAAATTTATTTACAAGCTGTATGTGCCGTATCTGGCAAACAGGATAAAGAAGTGATGTATTATATGACTGAATACACATCATTCAAGTAACTAAACCTTTGAGCAGCCGTAGAGGAAAATTCAGGAAATAGAGTATCTGTCACGTTGGATATCCTCCAGAAGTGTAGCATCTAGTGCTATCAGAGGTCACGGCAACGACCACAGTGTTTTCACAGGCGATGTGAACAGCAACATCACAGTCAGGAACAGTAGGGTTACTTTCACGTCTGCCATATATTCGAAGATGACAGTTACCACAAGTTAAATCTATTTGTGATGGCTGAGGAGAGTGATTACTTGCCAGCCACAGGGTATGTCTGAACCCATGCTGCTTTGCAGGTGAGGACTGAGCACTGCCAGCAACAATACTGAAGTGTTCACTTCAGGCCAGGGATGCGAGATCTAAACTGTTAAGTCTGATCTTCACCCAGCGCTGCTCCCGCTCTCCTGTCCTTCACCCTCAGGAAGGGCTTGTCCCCAGGTGGAAGCAGTTACTTCTCAGAGGGACTTGTTTCTGTGGGAGCCTTTGGAAGAGCAGTGGCAGGAGTGTCCTGTGAAGGGGTTCCTAACTAAGCAGAAATAAAAGGTTTGTGCAGTGTGCCAAGGACCGGGTGATGATGAACTAGACGATGCTCTATTTTGTCAGGAAGTGAAGCTCTCAGTACCCTGCAGTGTGAGGAGAGGCAGCTAACAGCCTGGTGGTACCTACACCCAACCCCTGGCAGAGCTGGCGCTGCTTAGCGTGCAAGCCTAGTAATTTTTGCCTGAACTGGCCCTAAAGGCACTGCACATCTCAGCTTTACACTCAAGAAAGAGGAGAGAGAAGACGTGAGCTAGAGGCTCCAGGTGCCTCGGCACTCAGGGCAGCTCCAAGCCCCACGCAGTGTGGACTCGTGTTTATTGCTCTCATTAAGCCAGTTCCGCACTCCCAACCTGACCGCGTGTACTGTGCTGCCATTGCCTGTGGCGGGCGTTACCAACAGCCAGAGCACGAGCAGCCACGTTCACTGCTGTGTGCCAAAG
Organism: Alectura lathami; assembly: GCA_013399715.1. Classification (NCBI taxonomy): domain Eukaryota; kingdom Metazoa; phylum Chordata; class Aves; order Galliformes; family Megapodiidae; genus Alectura; species Alectura lathami. Next base: position 257,141 of record VXAV01004443.1, read on the forward strand.
GTGTGCCACAGCCTGGCTTCACTTCCCTGTCCACAAGGTTCAGCTGAGCACAGTGCTCCAGAAAGACAGGAATCACCAGTGAGCAGCTCCAGGCCAGCCTTCATCAAGGGTTGGGGTAATTAATGGTAAGCTGGTGGTGGTTAGAAAACAGCATCTGACTTTTGAGGATCTGGGTTGGTAACTCCTGACCTGGATTCATCCAACAGAATAGCCTCCATATCCCTCTTCTTCAGCCTCCTGATGGCTTCCAGACTGAAAATCTTTTTTCTTCAGTGCTTCCACGGAGCCACAGCTTGACCTGCTGCTGTTGCAACCAGTTCCGGCACCTTGTGACACTGATGGCATTCCTACATATAAGGCCGAATCTGGGCTGCTCAAAATGAGGTAGGTGTGTGTTAGTAAGAAACAAGCATGGAAACAAATGCCAAAGGGAGGTACAAGGCAGACATTCTAATTTGACTGCTAATTCCAGCTATCCAAATTACCTGTTCAAAGGCTTTGCTGCTGCAAAGTCGACGTTGCCAGTGTTTATTCAGGTACAGCCTGGCCCAGTTAGAGCAAGGCTACGGCTGCCTCCCTTCTTTCCTTCCTGTTCAGAGCAGGGACAACCTCTGCATGCAAGACAAGCTGCTCAATGGCTGCACTGTTTCACTTGCTTGCTTAAAAAAAAAAAAAAAAATCTAGGTTTTTCTTTCACTTCTTGGATCACAATCTTGTTCCTAGGCCCCATCATGCAAGCCAATTTAATTGATTTCACACACAAACTCCTTCGCAAAATTGGTGGCTCTGCATTTTTTATCCTGAAGTATCTCTCAGAGACTCATTGCTAGCATTGAAGGAGACAGTTAATGAAATTGATTCATCAGAACTGGCAATGTCCAGCAACTGTCAATAGGAAATTGATCTTGAGCGCAGTCAGCCATTAAAAAAGAGGAGAATGTAAGTGTTATTAGCTTAGATGTGTAACCTGATTACATGGAAATCCCAATGGCAATTATTGTGAATATTTATCTGCTTTCCATGGTGCTCTGTCAAATACAAATTGCAAGAATGGTATAATCCCATTATACTAAAAGATGAATGCCTCAAAATAAAATAGGTTGAGCAGCTAACATACTCACTGCCGTATTGATCAGTATGTTCACAGAGCATGCACAGTCACTGATCTCAGCAGCTGTTAGAGGTTTACTTAAATCTATGTGACATTCACATGTACTTATGTGTCCCAATTTATTGTCAGCTCCTTAGTGAAATTCGCTGCAAATGCCCAGTGTAGAAGAGACGAATGAGGAGCTACCTCCAGGCCAGAATTCCTGAGCCAAGCATGTAAATAGGTGGCACAAGAAATTAATGTTTCTTATAGAGAACACGCAGCGATGACGCCTCTTCTGCTTGGGCTTAAATTTGGAAGTTCTTGAGAGGCCGAGAGCCTGTATTTTTCAGATCTAAGGCACAGGAGGGAAGCTAGCATACAAGCATGATGTGGTGGGAGTGGGTCAGCTGAGTGGAAACAAAACAAAGCCACTCTGTCCTCAGATTTCTCCCAGGGATTTTAACCTAAATGTTATTACAGTTCAGATATAAACTAGAGGTACCCTTCAGACTGATTCATTGCACTGACCTTTAGCAACAAACACGCAAACACCCTTACCACCAGCAGCAAGGTGTTACTATAGTTAGCTTTCTAGTTAGATACCTATATATCTATGTAGAGATTTGTAGAGATAAATATCTCAAAAGATTCTTAGTCCATTTTACATGTCCAAAGTTCTTAAAAAAAAAAAAAAAAAAGGGACTTTGCAAAAACAAAGAAATACAACCCACAAAGCAGGAATTGCTTTGTGGAGAAACTTGAATCTGATGTAGAGCCATTCACAGTGACAATGAATGGTCTATTTTAAAAGTGACAGCTTTTTTGCCTTGGAGAAGTATTGACTTACTATTTGCTTGCATCATGGAAGAGCAAATGCATAAGGTGATTTTCAATTAACTCTTTTCCTTCACTAATTTTACTAGGGGGAAAAAAAAAAAAAAAAAAAAAAAAAAACAACACCAGCAACAAGAGACGAATTGCTCCTGGTGACTTTGCAGTTTCTGATACATATTGTTATTATTTCCATAAAATTATGGATGGTATTTATGCCTTTAACTACAATGCTGGTAGCACATGCCATTGATCACGTGGGACAGGGCTGAAGCCCTCCTGTGCTGTTGTGCTGGGTTCAGTTCCGGCAGTAGGTGTCAGCAGCAGCTCACCAAGGATCGCACCGGTCCCAGAACTGCCACGCTGTGCTGATGCTGCATGAGGGCTGTACGGTACCACTGCCTTGTCACTGTATTGCCTTTACCTGACTAATCCAGTAAGGAACAACAGGGTCCAGGTGCTGAACATCCTCGATGATCATATGTGACTGAGCAAATGAGCGAGACTCTCTGCAAGTCAAGCTCTGCTTGCACGCGAAGGTTCATTCACACACAAGAGGTGGCAGGGTTGTGCACAAGGCATGCATGGAGATCTTTGCTGGTTGAAGAACCTTGCACACAGAGAACATGGGTGCCTGCTCTGAGGTCCAGAACACAGCGGGAGATCTGCTCCAATAACAACAAAACAGGGATGAAGAGAAAGCAAAGCAAAGGTCTCACTCTGGTCTGGCTTCTCCACAGACCTCTGCACGAGGAAGATTCAGTGGATACAATTTTAAGGGGAGGATTTCAAATAAAATCATACTAAGGTCATTTATTATCACCAAGTTCATTACACAAATTGAAAGGTACCTTCTGGTAAATGAGCGCAGCGGGAGAAAGCTGGTTTAAAAGGTAGAAAGTTTGAGGGAGGCTGTGTTGATACAAAAGATAAGTAAGAAATGCTGTAGGGAAGGCTGTCTAGATCAGGCTTGGAGCAAATCTGTCTGAGTGAACAAAAGCAGCAAGCAAGTTGTACAACTGTTCCCAAAATCACAGGAGAAGTAAATAAAGGCAATGGACATCAATAAAACATCTTTGAAATTCTCCACATTGCTAGATGAGATTTCATGGGAAGAAAGTACAAATGAAAAATAATTCTGAAAAACCAGTTGTTTACACATGCACATGCCATCACTGTCCAAGGCATACCAAAGTGCAGAAAGAGCAGCTTGTATAAACAATGACATTGATCCAAAAATTCAAAAAGAAACATTCAAAATAATAATAATAAAAAAAAACTAAATTGAATTACCAGGAAGAAACCAATATGCTCAAAAAAATCCAAGGAAGACGAAGTAGAAAGTAAGACAGTTATGGGGATATAAGGAGGAGATTCTGCAAAAGCATGATCAGCGTGAGGGCGGTTGGCAATGCCCGCCCAGAACGGCAGCCTGTTTTCTCTCAGTGACGTGGTAGCAGGCCACACACATGAGAAGAAGTGATAGCTGTTTTATCTGGGTGTTCATGAGCTTTGGCATCCTCTCACATAACACTTTACAATCAAGCTGGCAGGCAATGCACAGATCGGATGCTGCTGCCCTAGCTCAAAAAGCCACGATTAGAGCACACTTATGTAACCCCGTGGAGCAGCTGGTCACTGCCAAACTGTAAAAGCCTACGAAAAGGAGGTTATGCAGGCATCTGTTCTCAGTCTGCTCATTAGTTATGTGCAAGATTATACTTATTAAACTTGGGGGACACACAAAGCTGGAAATTTATAGCTCACAGTGATTTTGACAAGCTGGTGAAATAAACAGGTTTAGAAATTAGTGGATACAATGCTTTAGTCCCACTGACAATCACAAGATAAGGGAATAAATATATTGGAACCATTCTTCAGAAAGCATCGGGGTATACAGTGAATCACGCGCTGATCGTGAGTCAGTTGTGTCATACTGTTATGGAAAAGCAAAGCCTTGTAAGGGATTCATGCAGAAGTGTCACAGGTAGGATAACATGATCAACACAGGGGCGCTTGCAGCAAGCACAGTGTGTGCTGGTGCCTCATTCGAGGAACCAGCAGGGCCAAGTCCCAACTGGATGGATAAAAAATAAACCTAAAGCTAGGGGGAAAAAGCAGATGTGTGAGAAATAATGGATGCCGTCTTGTAGGCATGCAAGAGCTGGGTAACTGTGGCAGGTCTCACACACAGACCAGAGGTAAGAGTCAAGATCTCAGTAAGTAAAGAAAAATGGAACAAAATGAGAGGGTACAAGAACAAATATATTGGAAATTATATTTCTTCACGATAAATAATCTGCTCTGTTTGCACCCCATGCCTATCCTTGTGTGTGCATCTGTGACTGCAAGGTCCATCCCCCTGGCAGCCACACAAGCAGCCAGCCCAGTGCTGGGAGAATTTCAAAATTCTGGGGACTAAAAAAAACATGCTGGCTTTGTTGAAAGCTAGAAAAATAAAGCAAAAATGAGACATTGAGAAAAAGAGAAGGATAGCTCATGTTCTTGAATGTGGGTCAGCAGAGCTGAGAGTTTCAGCTGGTTTTGTAACAACCTGCAGATCAAAGAATGCTTCGACTGAAGCCAGCTACCCCTCCCAGGAGCATTACTCCCCATTCAAATCTTAAAGTTCTTCCCTGGTTCTCTGAAGCATTAACATCCATGAAGGAAAAATGTGATGGGTGTAGGAGAGACCACAGACTTTTCCCAAATAATCCTTCACAAATAGAAACTCTCTGAAAATATTCTGAAGTAGAAACATGGTCTTTTTGCTACTCTTTCAACATTGCTTTAGGTTTATCTAAACCTTATCTTCAATATTGTGCCTCAGTCGCTTTGTAGGACTCCAACTACTTCCAAAATGGACCTTTCATGAGCAGCTGTCTCCTGTCGCTTATGCAAAAGGATTTCTCTTAACCTCGGATTCAGGCCGCTATCGGTGTTTGAAACATGCTCATCCAGAACACATCCGTACACGAGGCAGTCAGCACATCTGGGACACCTGCTCCGCTCGTCCTGCTGGGGCTCTGCAAGAGCTGGTTTAAAATGGAGTCTTTTACTGTTTACATTGCAGACCCTCGGGCAGCACGTTACAGCATTTCAGTGACATGGGTAGCTCTCCCTCACTTGCTCAGTTATCCTTCCCTTGCATACCCACTGTATTCACTATGCTTATTTCTGTGTGCAAGCTCATAAAAAAAAAAAAAAAAAAAAAAAAAAAAAAAANTCTTTCCCTGTTTATGAAAGAGACTTTACTTACAGCTAATTTCTATTGCATTACAGTGCAGAAAAGTTCACAGAACAGGAAACAGCAAAGACGAGAAACCAGAACAACAAAACTGAAGGAAAGCAAAAATTTTATTTGAATTTTATGTTGTGCCCTCACTATCAGCAGGGCTGAAAAAAGAGCGCCTGTGTTGGTGAAGAGTAAGCAACAACTCTTCTGATTTATGCATATACAAAAGACTTCACATATATAAACTCTATTAATCCCTCCACTGCTCTTAAAAATTGGCAACTTAACTTCCTGACAGTCTTCTACCCCCACCAACTCAAAACTCTTATCCTCCTCTTCTCTAAAGGCTTTACACCCCAGCTCCTATCTTCAGAGGAATAGCAGCACCTCCATTAATGTGTGGTAGGTTTTGAGATTTATTTCGGGGAAGGCTATTGCCTCATCCTTGGTACTTCCTGGTAAGTCACGGGAAACATCTGACACTGCGACTTTCTTGTTCCCCAAAATGACAACCACAGCTGGAATAAAAATGAAAAGGGAGAAGAAAAAGACAACAGCAAAAACTCCATTAAATAAGTCTACTTCTGAAGTGAGATGGTTTCTTAAGCTGAAACTTTGGTAAATTAACTCAATTTTGCCTTCTTGGAGGTTTTCATTTCAATCACTACAGCATGTAATAATTAAGGAGATGAAAAGTTAGAGGCCCTAAAGTAAAACCTGAAGTCTATTTTTGCTTCTTAAGATATTTATATAAAAGTAAATGAGGATTAAATCTTAATGGCATAGGAAAAAAAATACAAAATATATTATTATTTTAGAATATTCTAACTAATGACCATTAGTTAATAACAAGTAAGACTTGGAAACATGTCTGTCTTTATTCTTGGGAGATTGGGCTGCCCCCCTCAATATCTCTCTGTGGCAAAATCAAACTCTGCAAAATCTGATCCAGATTTACCTCTGACACAGACGAGTACAAACTGAGGTTTGCAAATGAAAGCATCCAACAGGGTAGAAAGTCTAACCAAGTGAAACCAGCGTAAGGCAGTGGCCATGAGGAGGGTGACCTCTGCTCCTGTCTGCATGCGCTGCTTTGGGTGTTGACACAAAAGTCTAATGGCAGTGCTTTGGAGAAGAGGGTTTTTCCTAGGAGACACAATGGAGTTAGACAAGGATCTCCAGGTGTGATCTGGCAATCAAGTTCCAGGAGATCAATGAAGCATTTAAATGCTTGTTTTTATGTAATATTTGTGTTAATTGCTGTAGTTCATGTTTCAAATGTTCAACAAAACATGTAAGTGTTGTACTACCTTACTGAAGGAAAGCAAATTCAATTACTATGCCTTGTAAGGTACTAGGCTTGTTAGAAATATTAACAGTTAGCCTGCCCCCTGAAGACAAATTTGGTCATCCCTTCAGGTGCTAAGCTCTGAAGAGGGAGACCTAACTAGACTGAGCGTGTACAGTCTGGTACGCTGAACAGACAGTCCTTGGTGGAAGTTCACCACCTGCTTTCTGCTCCCTGTTGTAAAACTTTCTTACCTTCTTTTATTCTGTTTGTCCTTAGTTTCCCCCTGTTCTTCTCCCTGCTTTTGCTAGAAAGCTCACTGTGAGTCTACACCAGCTAACAAACCCTTTGTCTTTGCAATGTTTCCTTCTGAAGTTCAGCCTGCAGTACTGCACAGCTTCTGGGCGTGGGAGGAGGTGAGGTAGGATGTATGGAGGCAGAGTTGCTATGGGGAAAGAGGTGCAGAGGGAAGAAAGGTGGAGATCTGCGGATAGGTGAGGCGACAGAGACTGAGAGAAGGAATAGCAAGCAAGCAGAAGCAGTGGTGACCTCGCAAGAGGTATTTTCCCCATCTTGGTGGAGAACACATCATCTCTGCAAACACCTCGCAAAGGGTTTACTCTGTCCTCAGTCTGTGTCCCAGGCTGCTGATGTTGTTCCGCTTTAAATGCAGTATGTCATCAGCACCTGATTTTTCCCCATTTTCTCTTCCGGTCTTGCTGGTGCTTCTAGGTGAGACATTGACCTGTGTGTAGTTAAACAAATCAACCCGTCAGCAAGGATATGGGTAAGAAAACAAACGGCAGAGCAAACAGATGACAGAACAAATGCGGCAGCAGCAAGGACTGAGCCTTTTACAGATGTTCTAGTTTCAGTGCTTCCTATTACAGGTGAAGCGGCATTAGGAACCTCGAGTGTGTACTTATGTCCTCACGGGGGAATACCAGAGCAAAAAGAAAACATGCTGTTCTTACAGTGCAATTACAATGGAAGAAATCACTGACTCCAGCAGCGAGTAATTTTTGTATTTGTTCTTCTATTTTTTAAGAGGCTTTCACTGTAAGTGAAACATCACAGTGTGGGCAAAGCTGTGTCTGCAGAATGTGGTCTAGGCTGGAAACTGCATCCCAGACTGGCTGGAGATTTGCCTGTTTGAAATGGTCCTGAAAACAGTTTTGTGTGTGACTATATTGCAAACAGGTACACATGGAAGATGGATCGAGGACACCCACACAGAGGTGGTTAAATGTGTGCAAGACTTACCAGAAATAGAAGGTTACAACCAAGATTAAATGTACTTCAGCTTTCTGTGAAAAAGGATCTAAATAAACCAGCAATATTTCACATCTGTGATATTTTGGACCATCAGCACAGGTTTAAAGAAACCATCAGTCCGCAGGAGAAATTTACAACCCAACAGGAACTGTTGAATTAGCTCGAGTTTACAACTCCAGCAAGTGGTGGTTGGCTAAAGAAAAGACAAAGACCAGCCATGAATCATAGCATTATAGAATCATAGAATGGCTTGGGTTGGAAGGGACATCAGAGATCATCTAGTTCCACCCCCCCTGCTGTGGACAGGGCTGCCAACCACTAGCTCACCAGATCAAACTGCCCAGGAACCCATCCAGCCTGGCCTTGAACACAGCCAGGGATGGGGCAGCCACAGCTTCTCTGGGCAGCCTGTGCCAGCGCCTCACCACTCTCTCAGGGAAGAATTTCTTCCTGATGTCCAACCTAAACCTCCCCTCTTTCAGTTTTAGCCCATTCTCCCTTGTCCTACCATTATCCACCCGTGTAAAAAGTCGGTCCCCCTCCTGCCTGTAAGCTCCTTTCAAGTACTGGAAGGCCGCAATGAGGTCTCCCTGGAGCCTTCTCTTTTCCAAGCTGAACAATCCCAACTCCCTCAACCTTTCCTCATAGGAGAGGTGCTCCAGCCCTCTGATCATTTTGGTGGCCCTCCTCTGGACCCGCTCCAACAGCTCCACATCCCCTCTGTACTGGGGGCCCCAGGCCTGGACACAGTACTCCAGGTGAGGCCTTCCAAGGGCAGAGTAGAGGGGGACGATCCCCTCCCTCTCCCTGCTGGCCACCCCTCTCTTGATGCAGCCCAGGATGCCATTGGCCTTCCTGGCTGCAGGAGCGCACTGCCGGCTCATGGCCAGCTTTTCGTCAATCACAACGCCCAAGTCCTTCTCCGCAGGGCTGCTCTCAAGGAGTTCTTCTCCCAGTCTGTACACATACCTGGGATTGCCGCGACCCAAGTGCAACACCTTGCCCTTGGCCTTGTTGAACCTCATCAGGTTCTCGTGGGCCCACTTTTCCAGCCTGTCCAGGTCCCTCTGCATGGCATCCCTTCCTTCAGGAGTATCCACTGCACCACTCAGCTGGGTGCCATCAGCAAACTTGCTGAGGGTGCACTCCATCCCACAGTCTAAGTCGTTGATAAAGATGTTGAAGAGCAGTGTGAATTATAGCTGCAGTAAAATGACTGGGTGGGATGATGGGCTAACTCAGTATTCCAACTAAAAACATACTAGTAAAATCCTCAGTTGAAGAGAGCAAAAAGAAAGCTGGTATGAAATCATAGCACCTTGGCAAGAACTGCTGGTTCTGCAATTTTTGCCTCACTCCTTTGCTCATCTGGAAGACGGGAAGGAAGGGACTCTCCAAAATGTACTGTTCTGTACACTGAAAGGTGTGGACTGTTATTTTAAGATATATAGGACATCAGATTAACTGCAGTGGAGCATCAGACTGAGCTCTCTGTCCAGGATTCACTTTTGCCCATGCTACAGCATGTAGCACCTCTTCCTTGCACCTCATGATGCGAGAGCTGTTGCCTTCCTCAGCACTCAGGAATTCTACCTGTGCCACTTCCGTGCTCAGAACAACTCCGTGGCCTTGCGTTCCGCTTTCAGGGCCCTCCTGAAGCTCTGCTCCTTCGGTGGGTGCTCCAGCTGCTGCCATCCCCACAGGTGCGATACCTGGAGTCCTGGAGGCAGGCTGGGACATGGGCAGGGCTGCCTAGAGGCAGGGGGGGACGTGTTGTGAGGGGCTGCAGCCTGTGGAAATCCGTAGAAAATGGGACAGAAAGCACAGAAAAAGCAGCCAGGATAGAAACAGCCAATGTTGCTTGAGACAAACTGATAGGCCTAATTTTACCACATCCTGCCTTGAGAAATGAAGACAGACAGCAAATATTGAAGGGGAAATAAACAAACAAACAAACAAACAAATAAAATATTGCCAAGAAGGGGGTGGAGAGGGAGAGATGCTTTTAGCGCTTCCTATGGAGCACGGCAGGTGAGGCCCTTCAGACCGCCAGCCCGGTACGTTTCATTACAGAGCCACAGACCGGTCTGGGCTGGAGGGGCCCGTAACGACCCCGCAGCTCCAAACTGCCCGCCGCAGGCGGGGGCCCCCTCCACCTGCCAGCGCCGG
>VXAV01004443.1:267738-288688 GCA_013399715.1 Alectura lathami
AAAAGTTGCAAAGTCATTCTGCCGGTCGTCCCAGCCCCGCAGCGGAGCGGGGTCGCCCCACGCCTCCCTGTCGGCCCGGTGCCGTGCGGGATCAGCCCTGCGCCAGAGGGGCGCGGGCCGGCGCTGGCTCTTCGTCCCTTCGCACACCTCAAGTGCCACCGTCGGAGGCCGGGGGGGAATTAAAACGGGGGTTTATCCTCCTGTGCGGGAGGAGCGCACCTCTACTTTTGTCACAGAGCTGTTGCGGAGAAGGTAAAATCCTGGCAGAAACTCGGAGGGTTTGCACTCTGCGTGCTGCGTGAGCACCCCTCAGCATTCACCGGCGTGACCTTGTACTTGCAGGGCCGCTGTGCTCCTGGCCTCCCCTCGGCCAGGGGAATGCAGAGCTTGTGCCTGAGCTCAGCCGGGCTGTGCGGGCTCGGCTTCCCCTTGATTTTGGGTGGGTGTGAAGGGCACTGATACGCGCGCTTGTAGGCGGCAAAAACAGCAGGCTCTGCGCTTCTCTCTAGTAAGTGCTGCAGCCTCTTCGGCATGTGCTCTGAGCACTAAAATAGTGTTGAGGTGTGGATTGGACACTCAAAAATGGGTGCTGACAGGTGCTTGTATTTCTTTCATGTTAATCTATTAAAATCGGAATCGTTATCTTAAAAGAGGATTAAACATTCCTTGAGGAGAATGAGAACTGCCAGGACGGGTGCACACATGGGCAATCCAGAGTGCTGCGAGGCTTGTGATGCAGTGGATTTGTTCTGAGGGGATCTTTGCAGCAGCTGCTAGGAATTGCTGCTTTTCCTTATCGCCATCTACATTTTCATTTTAAGGATGGCTGGCTTTCTAAGAAGCTGGGTGTTTCTCAAGCTGGGTGTTCACATCTCATTGAGCAGAGGTCTTCAAAGGACCTACGAGGGACAGGAGTTGGATGGGTTCTACCCATTTTGATGCAATCCGCAAATAAAATAACATATTGCAGGGAGCTAGTAGTTCAAGTTTTAAGATGTGGGCACTTTAAAATTACTGGTAAAATTACTAGTCTGTTCGTTTTTTGACTTGTTTGAAGTCAATCCACGAGTAGGTGGATAATTTGACTGTAATGGTGCACGTTTAAAATAGCGATTGCTGGGTTTTAATATTCAGAATGGTTTCAGCCTAGGAGCCCAGATTGGCTGGCAGCCTCCAAAGCTGACTTGACCCAGCAACAAGACATTTCCACAGAATATGCTGAATTTCAAAAATAAAGTGTAAAAATAAAATGTCACAGGTATTGGCAAATAAATAGATGCGTAGCGACTCTTGTCTGCCTGAGATCTAGGATTTAGGATGGAAATCATCTGTCATTTCATAGCGCCGTGCATGCTAATTGCAGGTTCAGGTTAATCATCGCTGTATAAGAGCGCGTGTCCAATCTTATTTTTCATCCCATCCGCAGAGGATAAGCTTCTAAGAAGCTCTGATCCTTCAGCTGCAGAGTAGCACTTTCCCAGGTTACCCTGCCTCTATCCCAGATCATTTTCCAGATGGTTTCAGTTTTATCATTTGCATGTGAGCAGTAGGGCATGTATGTCCCACGGAAACAAGGTGTTCTACACAGAAATGCCCAGCATCTCTGCGTCTAGAGCGAGATCAGGTTGCACGTATTTGTAGTTGCATATAAATATTTATTTTTGGCTGTCGAGTTTGAAAAGTGTTATTTTTAAGCAGAGGGCACTTCCCAGAAGCAAAGTCACTATTGGCTGTTTTGTGACTTCATTTTTGGATGCTCATGAGCCAGTGGAGACTTTAACAACTATCTTTTTTTTTTTTTTTTTTTTTTTTTTTTTTTACCAAACATTTAGAAAAAAANTTTTTCTGTAGACCAAAGATCTAGAAAACAGCATAAGAAATCTACATATTTCTGCAGACTGAGCTGCAGTAAAGCAATATGTTGTTTTTATTTGAAGTTAGCACTTCTATGTTTATACTGAAGGACTCGTTTTGTAGTTTAAGCAGGATCCATATGCTAACATAACCTGCAAAGCAAACACGCTTTCTAAAGTAGAACTGAAGAGCTTGAGAATACTCTGAGAACACTTTAAAACATTGTTCATAGAATCAGAATCATAGAATGGCTTGGGTTGGAAGGGACCTCAGAGATCACCTAGTTCCAGCCCCCCTGCCGTGGACAGGGCTGCCAGCCACTAGCTCACCAGATCAAACTGCCCAGGAACCCATCCAACCTGGCCTTGAGCACATCCAGGGATGGGGCAGCCACAGCTTCTCTGGGCAGCCTGTGCCAGCGCCTCACCACTTGTTCATTGAGTCTTTCCTTGCATTCCTATTTCTCAGACAGACACAGTATACCCAAGTTTTCCAAGCTGTCTTGCACAGCATCTGCCTGGCTCCGAAAATGCCTTAGACATAGCACATCTCCCTGCTGGAGCTGAAAGTTCTTAAGCACCTGATCTGGAGCTGCTGCAGCTGAGCATCAAAGCTCGGAGGAGGTCACGAAGCTGGGACACCTGGCACATGTGCTTTGGGCACATACACTGATAGAATCGGTTGTATAGGTGTTTGTTTTTTTTAAAAAACAGGGCCAGAAGAGGAACCAGCGCTCCCCTCTCCATAGTAAGCTGGTGGTGGTGGGACTCCTCGAGGGCAGGCTGCATTCTGGCAGTCAGAACCTGGGCTCCTGCTCCCTGTGCCCGAGGGGGTCAGTCCCACATCCCCCCCCACCCCTGTGGCTGCTGCTTAGGCTGAAGGAGCCCAGTGGGAGGCAGACTGCTGCCCTTGTGGTTAGCCGGGGCCATCGCGTGGAAGGTGCCGTGAGCTGCTGGAGCCTGGGGAACACTGGCACGAACCCGACTGCAGCAGCACCCGGTGTGCTTCCCTTGGTGTAGCTACGTGGGGATCGGTGCCAGGTTTTTAGTCCTGTCATAACTGATCTCATCCACAGGTTGAGGCAGCTACGACCTGACCTGTAACTGTGTTGAGAGTCTCCTTCCACAGCCTTTAGCAAAGGGAGGACCAGGAAGAAATAAGGTTGTATCTTCACACGATCGTTTCACTTGGGTCTTTAGGATGCACATCATCTGGCAAGGAGTGGGAAACTGCTGGTTCTGTAACACTTGAGGTGCTTTGTTTTGCTAGGACAGTGTTTCTTTGTTTTAGCACCAGGTTGTTGGGGGAGGTGTGGATAAGAAAACTTGTGTCTAAATTTACTTCAAAGCTCCTTTATTCAAAGAGACACTGCACCTTCTTGTTGGCAGTCCCGTTTGAAATTGTGAGGGTGACTGGCAACCTGCTGCCTTGCCAAACCCTATTGCCAAACACTGCTGCTGTAGGAGTTGCGTAACCTTACAGACCGTTTTATGTCTCTCAGAGAAAAGCAAATCAAAGGGTACCAGCTTCTGACACTCCATGATGTGCCGCTTAGGAGGAGGCAAGTCTCAGCTGAGAACCAGGATGACGCATTGCCAGCTGCCTTGCTGCTGCCTTCCCTTCCAGTTCTTACAATCAGTGGTACTTCTCCATCTCTTGTTCATGGTAACAAAATAACCAAGGACACAAAACCACTTCAAACTCTTTCATTGTATTTTTAAATGCAAAATGTTTAAGAACAGGCTTCAGGCAAAGTCATGCTTTGCCTCTGATTTGGACTCAACGTTGATAACTTTGTGGGTACGTCAGAATGGGTTTGCAGTATGCCATGGACTTATACCTCATATCTGAGAATTTATTGAACTACTGTCAAATGAAGTCACTCCCAAGTGTTTACATTTGTCTACATCACACAGGATGCAATATCTCTTATCTAAATATATGCAAACTGTGTGCTAGTCCTTTAGGTCTTGTAACTTTTCTGTTAAAACACAGCACCAGTTGGGCACAGCTCTTATTTTTCTTAAACTAACTTAGTGGTAATTTCACAGCTTTGCTTCATTAATGTTTGCTGAAATTATAATTTTAATGAGAAACTTGAGAGACTAGTGATCTTCATTGTTCTGTGATGCTGCCTATGCCAGTGCCCTACAGGGACATTTCTGGATTCCAACAGGGAGATGTGCTAAAGGGGAAGTGCTGCTTAGGGCTACACGCCTTGGATCGTGCACTTACTCGGGTCAGAAGGATCCGTGGGAAGTGCTGAGTGCAACTGCCTGCTGAAAACAGGGTCAGCACCGAGCTCAGGCAAGCTTGCTCAGGGCCCTCTGGCTGGATTTTGAAAACATCCAAAGACTGAGACTCCACAGCAGAGAGTCTGAGCTCTTGGTAACTTTCTCCAAGCTATAGGGAGGCTGCCGTCGGGTCCCCATGAAGTGACCTCCTCCTGAAGCTAAACCTCCTAGGGCAAGTGCTGTAGCCCTTGACTGTCCCTCTGTCTTCAAGGGCTCTTTCATTCCCCATGTATCTTCTGCTGAAGTGCAGGAATGTGGGACATACGTGTTTAAAGCTGACGTACAGAGCCTGCAGTAGTCTAACAGAACAACTGTGTGTTCAGACCACGATAGCTGCCGTTGAGATTTCTTTAGAGGCATCTCAGCGTTAGGTGTTTATGAACCGGAATCACTATCAAGGCCTTCAATGTATTTCGTACCAAGTTTAGTAAATAAGAAAGGACTGAGCATTCTGAAAATGAATACTTGAATGCTCTGGAATTTCCAGTTTATGTTAGGTGTTTTGTTTTGAAGTTGGGAGGAACATGGAATAGGGATGAGGTAGTTAAAGAAAAGAATCACTTTGGGATGGGCTTTAACCATACCTTGCAAAAGGAAGATGCACTGAGTGTAGAAGTTTGGAATGCTACTAAAAACTGCTAAATGGAGATATTTTAGAACAGTTCAGAAATAAAAGCTACCTGGCAAAAGCACCCAGGCTGTCAAGTGCTGAAGACATGCACAGCAAAGAGCTGGGAGACTTCTGCTTCCTTGCTGCAAAGTGGTAGCGGTGCGTCTTGATTATATTTGAAATGTTTTCTGTTTTTCTTGGAATTGCTGGGTCTAACAGCTCCTTTCTGCCATCCTTCTGTGCTCAGAGCCCTTATTGGAATCATATGGGGTTTCTCTGTAAGGAGACCACAAAGCTGGCCCTTGGTGGTGTCCCTTGGAAAACCATGTGATACTTGGAACAATGACAGAGAAAATGAGCAGCTACATGGCTCTGTCAGGGAAGCGTGGCTGAAGTGCTCATACACTGTCAGACGGCTTAGTGTAGTTTGTGTCAACAACAAATGGGGCTGTTTCCAGTGATGTCTTACACGTTGTGCATGTGTACACACATATTATACGTAACTCTAAAGGCATGTGCTAAATAGATTGGTTTAACTTCACTTTTCTTCATGATTTTTTGGAGGTTGGCTACCTTCTTGGTGCTCTTTTCATGTCAACTAATATGTTACGTGGTGGATGAATAGGATTCTTTATAGAATTATCTAAAACCGGGCACTGGTTTATTTGAAAACAAAGGGTTTCTTTAGAGCTAAGTTTAAGCTGGCATTGCCATGAATCCTAGAATTATTCTACATTTAAATGAGGGAACAGTGATGCACTTGTACTTGTGCTTTGAACAGCACAGGGCTGTTCACCAGAGATTCAGAGGCTGCTGAGCAAATCTTCCTAGGTTCGTTTGCTGAAGTTTCCAAGTCTACTTCTCTCTCCTTAAGCTGATAATGAAAAGCAAAGCTAAAAAGATGTTATAACTTGTGTTAAGCGATATATGTGGAGGTATGCACGTTGTTCTGCGGTGTGATCAAAAAATCTGTAGAAACCCGAGTGCTCTGTAGCAATTTGAATGTGTACTTTTTCTCTGTTTTGGTTTGGGGTGTGTGGGATGTAGTGTATAGCAGCAAAACAATACTTCACTTGTTTATAAAAAAGCTTGGGAAGAGGCAGTGAGAAAGAAGAAAATATTTACAGTAGTTTCTACCCAATTAAAATCAGAAGGCAGACTGAAAAGGAAAGAGCTCATCTACCGCCCAACCCAATTAAAAATAAGTTTTGCTGCTTGGGTTTTAATTTACACATCCAAGGCAATGCAAATATATAAAGAAGAAGCTTGACTTAACCTCACCAACTCAGAATACTTTCAGATTTATGATCCACTTGGTTTTGGTTATGGCATCTGGGTGCTTAAGTGCATTTTATGTGAACTGTCAGAGGCTATTAGAAGTTCATGAACGGCCTGAAAACTTGTGAAGTACTTCACCGGAATGTGTAAATAATGCCTGTCTGGCAAGCACAGCTCTGCAACATGAGCTGGCTAGGATCTTCGGTTGAGTTTCTCTCATGTTTGATGCCCTCAGCCCTTTTTTCTGTTGTTTAGTTATCTGTGAATAAAACCAGAATTCTGTAGCTTCTCTCCTTTATTAAAAGGCGTCTAGAATTTTTGTGTAAACATTTTAATTGTATTTATGGATATTAATTGAGGTGGTTGTTTTCTTCCCATGTCTCATGTGTGTTTATAAAGAACTAAAATAGAGGTGGAAGAAGGAATGGCATAACATTTGCAGGGTTTTACTCAGAAATGAAAGAGCAAACTTGTCAACACGTGCAAAAATCAGTTTGCTGTTTTGTGTAGGGGCATCACTTGAAATGGCCTGAAATGAATTTTATCATCAACCACCCAGTCAAAGTCATGATAATTACAGAGGGAATCACGCTGGATGCGTGATGTGCAGAGGGTGAGGAACCAAACAGTCTTTGATAAGGAATCTGTACGTGCTGAAAATTTCCACAGCTCCCTCGCTACAGAGCAGCTGCGTCGTGAGGCACGGAAGCTGGCCTTATGCCTCAGAACAGAGAGGTGTTTTTCAGTGACAGTTACACACACACAGACCTGTGCACAATTTGACCCTTAAGAAAAAAAAGAAAAAAAAAAAGTTGCATCAAGTAGGAACTGGCAATGAGAAACTGGAACGTTCTTTGTCTTGGTGACTGCTTTATGACTCGGGAGTGGGAAGAGATTGATGGTTTGGCTGCTTGGCCTTCTGCTTTTTTTCTACAATTTTATACCAGTCAGAAAGCCCCTAGACATATGTCTTTTTTTTTTTTTTTTTCAGTGGGGGGAGAGTGGGGAGAGGGTGGAAGCCAGATTATGACTAACTGTATTTTAAAGCAAATGCAGCTAATAAATAAAAGCTTTGTGATTGTTTGCTGCAGTTTGTTTGCAGACCTACCAGAGACGTCCATATGTCACATCAGATGTTGGTAAGCGTGTCAGTACCCAGTCTTGAATTGGTGCCTGGTGCCTACGCTCTTGGTGCTGTCACTCTTGGCATGCTTGTTGCTGCAAAGCGCCTACACCTGCCTGGTAGCTGAGACAAGCCATAGCTGACCTGTCCTGCTTTGCTCTCTGTCGTACGGGTGCCACTGCTGGTCCCAGGACTCGTGGTCTGGCGAAGAGTAAGCCAGTGTTACCGCATTGGCTGCGTTCGGGGTGTTGCTTTCCAAGTACCACACCCGATCCTTTCCACGTGCCACGTTTTGGTTCATTTGGCTGGGTTATCCTGGGGAGCGTGAGCTGGCTTCCTTTAGATGTAGCCCGACTGGAGGATGTTCTGCGGGAATGCTTCTCGCACGTGCCCACCACCAGCAGGTGTTCTGCCTGCAGGACCAGGCTAGAGCCGGCTTCAAGCAAAGCCAGCAGATCCTGCCAGGGCAGCATAGGTGGTCCTCAGCATCAACTCTCTTCCCCTCTGTGGGTGTGCTATTCTTGCACTGCATCACTTGCTAAGGTAGGCATTGGAGCAAAAATTATGGCAAGAGCAGACGTAAGCACTTGGAACCTGCTTTTTCTTTTGACTTCAGTTGCAACTTTGTGAGTAGTTGCTCACCGAAGCTTAACGCACTGCAAAGTGTCTTTCTCTGCAAACACCAGCATCGTTCTTCACCTTTCTTTGCCTCTCTTTCCTGCCCATCTGTTGAATTCCCCCAGTGCTTCCTCCCTCTGTGCTTCCAAACCACTTTTCTTCCCTCTCCCTTCTTGTTTGCCACCATCTTTCATAGGACATTGCTTCCAGCTGTAAGTTTTCAGTCTCAAGAGGCCAGCTAAACTGTCTGTGCCCCAAAGGTGAAACCTGTCTTTTACTAAGTGTATGCCTCAGCTGTTTTTAAAGGTCTTTTCTTGTGGAATCTCTTCAAGTACTTCACTACCCTTCCCTGTTTGGTTGTTTTTCGTTTTGTTTTGTTTTATAATGTTTTTGCCTCCCCTCCTCCGGTGTCTAAACCGAATCTTTACTGTGCTCATTTAGAGCTCATTAGGACCTGTCCTATCCAGGCTTAACTGAAAAAGAGACAATTCCCTTCTTGCAGTAGTGTAAAATAGCAGCCATCCCTTAGTGGCTGTCCCCTGTACTAACAGCTAGCTTGTCCATCCCACCCCACCCCCAGCTCATGTTTTTAGACTACTTTGCATTCTCATTTCTGTTCCCTAGACCCTTTCTGGTGGCTCCACATCCCTCCTAGGTATTCAGACACAGACAGAGAAAAGTAGAAAGATCTTTTTGAGTTCAGCTGATAATGCTCAGGCATTGCACTGCAGCACTTTTTTGGTACCTCGTAACAGTGTTTGCCTTTCTTACAACAACTTGATACCTGTCTCCTGTGATCCACTGTGGGCTACAGCCCTGCTGTTTGTCATCTGGTATTTCTGTATTTGATGTTTCCTGCCTGTGGGCAATATCTTGTATGTAACACGTCACTCTGTCCTTCCAGATTACTACTCTGTTCTGACAATTGTATATTTAACCTTTGTTTCTCACATCCTAAACTATTTATTCTCCCTGCATCTGTAGTTTGATTGTGAAAATACCTCGAGGCAGTTCCGAAGCCTTACTACAGGAAAGATGTGACATCTGTGCTTGCTCTTCTACCTGTCTGCAAGGCCTGTCAAAGGAAGTTAGCAATGTGATTTAGCAAATCTCTTTTGGCTACTTGTTAAGCTGAAGGTGCTGCTAATTCATTTGTTCTGGATTTTTTTCCTGGGAATTTGACGTTAAACTGACTTAGTGGGTCTGTAATTTCATTTCAGCTAAGGTGGGTGATACTTTTGCCTGTTTCCAGTTTTCCTATATATTATGTTACTTACCCTTCATGAGTGACCTGTACTGAGCTACGTTATAGAAGCCAATTTGTAAATGTCTATTTTGACTCATGTTCTTACCTGTTTGTTTGTTTGTTTGTTTGCTGGTTTTGTTTCCTTCTTTGCTTTCCCAATTGTATGCATAGGTGGGCACACACTCTCCTTGGGGATGTAGGACCACAGGGTTTTTCTTACTCTAAATATACAGATGTATGGATAGTAAGGATTTTTTGTTGCTGCCTGTTTTTTTAATTTGCATTGTAATTTTATCCTAACCGTGCCGATTGTTGTAGCTACCTACTCATGCAGGTTTTCTGCTTATTGCTAGCAATTTCACGTTTCCACATCCCGTGTTTGGCCTGAGCTCCTCAGAGATCCCCAAACACAAGTCCTAGACAAAGAAGTCTCTTTCTACAACTTCTGTGGTTTGTTTTTACAGGGCACGAGGTCAGATTATTCTGTTGTATTGTTCCTTGAAAGAAACCGCTGCTTTCTTGTCTCTTTTAGTAGTTTCTCTTGTGAGGTGTACTCTGAGTGTGTTGGCATTTGTCTTCATTACATTTATGAGCTCCCTCAGTTGCCTCCCTTGTCTTCTGAACTGGTTATCTGCATTTGCCTAGAAACAAATGTAAGGGATCTGCTGCCTTCTATATTTTCTGCAATTTTAAAATTTTTAATGTCAAAAATTGCTAATTTTGAAATAAAAGATGTCTGGGTCTAAAGCATGAGAGAGCTTCATGCCAATTCTCAGGCCTTTGTTCCTGATACCATGTGGATATCAAGATACCATGAGTTGTTAGATTCCCATTGCAGGCTTTTCTGTTCTGTTTCCAACTTGTTAAATGTTTGACAGCTCGATTTGAGATACCAAGCAGATAGCTGGTGCTGCCGGATACTTTAACATGGCCATGTCACTATTCAAACTGAGTAGCCCAGCTTGTACAAGCAGCTGGTTCCTGCAGTGCCTCAGACCCTGCAGCCGCATGTTGTCCATCACAATTCCTCATGCCAGCAGATTCACCACAGTGAGAAACATCACTTCGAAAATGAAATAAAGCGCAGGCACGCTTTCAGATTCACTGTTACTGCGTGTCCCCAGCTCTGGTCAGCAATCTGCGGTAGGCCCAGATCGCCTTCCCCACACTGATCGTCCCACCAAGCTGAGATGCTGCGTCCGAGCTCCTCCAGCCGTGGATTTAGGCCCGAGATTTATGTCCATTGCTTATTCCAACAATGGAAGGCAAAGATTTTAACAAAAGCGCATCATTGAAGCCAACAGTTCTGGGACATGAGCGACCTTGGAGACTAAGTGCTTCCCACTGCTGGTTTCAGAAGGGAATGAAGTGCTGCACCCCCCTCCAGAGGGAGGAGAAACCCTTCGTGTGTCCACCCTGGGTGAGAGCAGTGAAGGTAGGAGCTTACTGATGACTTTCTGGAAAGCCAGTGAGCGAAAAAGGCCAGCATGAGCCCTCGCATCCCACTATGGGGAGTCTGTCAGGCGGCCTTCCCTGTGAGGTGAAGCGTCAACACAAAGGCATGGGTCTGACCCAAGTCTTAAGAGCGAGGAATTGAATGGTTTTGAAAATTTAAAGGGTTGTTAAAGGGTCCATTGAGCATGATTGAAAGGATGTGTGCAAAAATTCACAGATGTGGGTGTAAATTTGCATGGTTGTCTTTGTTGGGTAGCCAGTAGTCACTCAAAGCTGTATCACATCCACACTGTGCTAGATGTGATGCACAAGGTTAATAAAGGTGACCTCATTCCTCGAAAGCTGTGCTCTAGGTTTTGTGCCTCCTTGGTGAGGTGAGACAAGCTACAGCTGCAGTGTGAGAGGATCCACTTCTACTAGGGTCTCCAGGCAAATAAGACTTAATGGGATTTGGTTGTTAATTTTTTTGTAGCCCTTCATATCATGTACTTAATTGGAGACTAAAACAGTTCTAGCAAACTCACCCCTTGAGCATATTGATGCAAGCACCCAGATACTCCCAGGGAGCTGTGATACGGCTGGGGTTGGTGAGTGCCTACTAAAAACGTGTATGTGAACTGGTGCTTCTGCTGTTGCTGGGCTGGTACACAAATGAGCTCTCAGTGCCAGGGCTGGGGTGCTTTCAGAAGAAAGTAGGAAGCGCAGTTCTTTGTTTGAAATGGACCATTTGGGATATTTCTTCTTAGCTCAACAAAAAGCCTGTGTTTGTGTTTTCCACAGTGGGATAGTGACTAAGACCTGATGAGAATTTGGAAGACTCAAGGTCTTTTCCTCATTCTACTGCAGAACCTTTCTGTGTGCTTTGGTTGAATCTTTCAGTGCGTGTTGCAGGTACTTTTTTATTGCTATTCCCATGGTTTACGATGTACTAAGTCTTAATTTTGTTGTTCATTGGAATCTGAACAGGCTTGGCCAAGAAAATGCTGCTACACACAAAGAAAATGCTGCTTAGTCTATATACTGGGATTCAGACTTGGGTATATTAATTTATTTTCTTAGCCAATATTGGGGATTTTGTTTGTTTCTTTAATGTCGCTTCCTTCCAGATTTGTGGTATATTCAATGCCAGCATGCTACAGAGCTAACCACAAACCACTGTCAGACCTATTTTCTTTTTAAAGCTCTTTAGTAAATAGACTGCTTAACTTTCCAGATCTGGTCAGATTATGTAGCCGAATTTGAGAAGTTTCTGCTAAAATGTAAAATACAAATCCTGTTGTTTATGTATTCGGAAGACACTGACAAGTATTCTCTGAAATCATATTTTGTTACTATTTTCTCTCTTAGTAAATCTGGAACCACCCCTATGTACTTGTGCATGTGTATGTATATACGCCTATACACAATTTTTTTTTTTCTTAAAAAGGAAAATCTCTGTATATTTTTCTCTTCGTTACATGGTAAAGGAGTGGGAGTTCTGTACATTTCCCTATCTGCCATGACACTACAGAAAGCCATGGGCTGTGCTCTCAGCTTTCCTAGACACGCAATAAAAGAAAAATCCCATGTAAATTCAATAACTAATCCTCACATCTTCGTGTTTTCATACTCTTGACAATTTCAGCATCCATACAGGTATAGTTTGACTCTACATGCCCACCATGATAGGTGTGTTAATGCTTTTGAGTTTGCATTTTTGTGGAATATCCACAGTTTCTTTCTCTTTGGCATTAGAAACGCTGGAGCCAGAAATTAGCAGTACAAACAGCCATCTTACTTGCTCAGACTTTTAAAGAATTAACTTATTTTTTCCCTCAGCATTTCAGCATTTCTCTTCTCAAAATTAGCAATTGTTCTTGTAAGAGTGAGAAACTGGTAGTGCTGTGTTTTCTGACTTTGAAGATACATCTGAATCAATAGTGGAGGCAGATGGTGAAGGAATGGAAATATCCACAGTTAGCCTGACTTTATTTGAATGTAGGTCTGTGTTTCTTCCCAAGAGGTAATACAGAGCATGTGACTAGGAGGAGGCATGGGAAGGGGCCCATGGCAGACAGGCGAACCGAAGGGACAGGGAAGCTATAGGAAGGAAATTACATCACGGTTTCATGGGTTAATTTTGTCATAGGAACCAACTGCAGTTTCACTGGGGTTGGGAAGGACCACTTGGCTTGACGTCTGCCCACCACCCCGTATTTCCCAGCAGAGGCACCAGGCCTCTCCCACCCTTGTGTGGTATCGACTGCCTGCAGGCAGGCATACATGGATGACAAGGAAAAAACTGACTCAAACGTAGGGTTGGGGGAACATTATTGTATGAAGGTGAACGATGAAACAGTCTTTCTGAAGTGGGTATTTTGAGGGGCTGTTTGCAACACTTTATATAAATGAAAGGTACATTTGAATGGGAAGCAATTTGGTGTAGAAATCTGCTAGTGACTCATCCCATACTTGAGTGGAAGCAGAGCTAATGTGTCAGGGATACATGTTTGAGCACTGACACGGTATCTGCTTCAGACAGAAGCTAAATTCTCATCACTTAAACCAAGAGTGGGAGGCATTAGCACCCTTCTCCAACACCACTCCTGCTAGCTGGTGCATGTTCCAGTTTAGCTGTCCTCACCAACACTGCCATTGTATCCCAACGGAGACTGATTTTTGGTAGTTGAACATTGTGCAGGTGATGAACAACTCCCATATTTTACTATAAATGCTGCTGCTGTAGCTGTTACTGAGTGCTTCAGTTTGTGAGATGTACAACATCTTCAGTTCTCACAGCTTCACAAAATTCTTTATCTTGCTTCTAGAACAAAATTGTTCCTGTGCTTAATTGGAAGATTTATGAAAACATTTAATGAACCAAGTTGACAGGAAGTAAGATTGCCAGGTAATTACAAAACTTTGGCATTTTGTTCTTCTGTGTTCTTACGCAAGCTTGAAATTGTTCTGTCGTTTACAAAAATTACTTTAATTTGTACAGCGCTGTTGGAGAACTCTGTAGTTGGAGTAAGATGTTCTCATGGCTTACAGAAGGAAAATAGAGTAGTTGAGATTTGTGTGCAGGAACACCTTCCTATGAAACATTTGACTGCTTTGAATGACGACTGCAGGAAAATACAATGTCTTTTAAATAATTTCCTCTTGTTGTCCCTTTAAAATAGCTATATGTACGTCGAAGCAAAATGTCAACAGGTACAGTTCTGTGACGACTTTTCCTACTTAGTATTCACATTCCATGCAGTAACCTACAATATCTTTCCTTGTTCCTGGTGTTCTTTACCACCCAACACCATAACAGCTTACATTAAAAAACTGCTGACCTGAAAGGTTGAATATTGACATTGTCCTTTGAAAAACTGCATAAAAATTCAGTGGTCTTAAGTTAACATTGAGATTAGGAGGATTTACTTAACTTTTAGTTATGTTTCATACTCAGATCAGCTTTTTCTCAGGATGAACAATATATTTTTAACTAGTTTCTGCTAGACCGCACTGTTATTTCTCATAAAAGGAAAGGTATGTTTAGTTTAATAGAGTCCAAAAGTTGATCATCTGTTCTCTGCCCTAGTTTGTTTCTGGACATCCTCCTGCATTGTTTTACCTGGTGTAAGAGGACAGGATGTACACATCTTTATATCGATCTGTTACTGAAACTCACTTAGCAGTTCAGATCCTTATAAACAAATTGACCCACACTTCCAAGGACTGAACATGAGAGTGCTTGGAGAAAGGAAAAAAAAACAAACCCCAGTCTCTGTAGTTAGTAGGTGGAAATATATTCTCAGTGGATTGGGAATGGGCTGGGCATCAGACAAACACGAGGAAATGGCCAGATAAGCAAGTAAACAAAGTAAGGACAGGAAATAATAAACTTCTACAAAATCTTGCTTCAATCTTTGTCTTTTTTGGATGGAGATACATCTTCCTGCTTTGGTAGAGGGCTTTTTAAATTGTTGCGATCTGTTATCTACTCTTGAACTTGCGTGGACCAGTGCTATAGCAGAATGCATGCGTCTTTTCACGTAAACAATTTGTTAGAGGTATTAATAGAACAGTAAATCCAAATCTGGTCTGTTCCGTAAATCTTAGGCTGCCTTTAAAGTGCTGCTATTTTGGGAAAAGGCTGTGAGCAAATGAAAATAGGAAAACAACTGTCAGACAAGAAGACCAGTGGTGCATCCTTCCTTCTGTCAGAATAAGGCTTCTGAACCCTGCTGTGCCTGTGCTTATTCCCCAAGGCTCAGTACACCAGGAACTGAGAGTAGCTTGAGAGCGGAGAATCTCGGTAACAAGTGAACCTTCCTGATCTCTTGTCCACCAGTGAAGGTATTGACTGGGGGGGTGAGGGGGAAGCAAAGGAAGAAAAGCACCCACCCTTGTTTAATTTCATTTGAATAGAATACTTGGACAGATGAACAACTCGTAAATAGCTTGAAAATGCAAATATAGTGGTTGTGTTTTCGCTCATCTCTGTGATTTGGGGAAGCATTCTTGACATTCTGGGTAGACCCCACCTACATAAGGTTGTGTGCCAAAGCATTTGTTTACCAAAGCGTGTTTGTTCCCCCAAGCCTGTATTTGCAATTCTAGTTGAACGTGCTGTAGCTGGGATTCGAGAGGCTGAATTAAGAAACATCCATACAAAATTACTACTTTGAGCGCTTTTTTTATTGTACTTCGCTTAGCTTTAGCATACCTTCCTGCACATACTGCTCAGATCTCGGGCATACCCAGATAGTTGACCTGTTTTATGAAACTGTTTTTATAAGCTGAATACCAAAGACTCTATGTTAAGAACAAAATACAGGTCTTAGTGCACTGTGAATTGGGAGGAGGCTTTTTTTAGCAGCTTACGCTGATGCTTCCAGAGGTGTGTTAGGTAACTTCAACTTCAAGGCGTTTAACAGCACAGTCATTGATCACTGTGATACAGCCAGGTCCAGCATACTTCTATGCTTGGAACCTATGTAAGACCTGTGTAAATTAGGCTATCCGCGGCTGGGCATGATGATGATAAGGGTCTTTTCCAACCTAAATGATTCTGTGATTCTATTTGGGGTTCAATTCATACCATTGTGCTCCTTCTGGTAACTGAACTTGTCTGTAGAGATTTTATTTGTGTACCTGCTCTGCACTGCACACGTCAGTGAGTGAGGGTAGGCAAAAAAGACATTTTTTAGCCGAGGGCTATTTCCGTACCGGTGGGTATGTTTAGATACTGATGTATGTCCACGCACCCGCAGGTAGCGGACCTGTAGCTGGGTTGCATCCCCTGGTGGAGAGGGAGAAGGTTAGCGAGCAAGGTGTACACAGGAGGCTTCAGGCAGCTCTGTGCGCCCACTGTTCACTTGGAATGCCTTGTGTTGCAAGTAATTTTTAGAAACTAATCATCACGGTTGTTTGTGTTATAAGAGAATACATTGTTCAGCTTGCCTCAACTGAAAAAGTACTCCAAAATGACTGGCACTGGAAGAGTAATACATTCTGGTTTATGTATGAGGGAAACAAAGAGCATGAGGAGGATTAAGTGAGGAAAATAGAGATGCAGGTATTTTAACTGCAGATATGGTAGCACTGCCTGATACTGTTTTTTGTTTTTTGTTTTTAATCTTGAAATCCTGTCATGCATTTAAGCAGTTTCTGTCCCAAAGTGCTTGCCTATGTCAAATTACCCAGAGGTCTGTTAGTTAAAAGATGGTGTTGTACAAAAAGAATGGATTTTCCTAGATCAATTTTTAAACATATACTGAGACTTTAAGCCATATAACAGAATATATATATAAAAAAGAGAGAGCTCTTGTATGAAGAGATAAAAACAGCCTTATTTGTCCTCGTATTTTCACTTTATTTTCCATCTTTTAAAATCCTGTCTAAAGCTTCTGACAGTAACTTGATTTGCATGTGTGTATGTTCCCTAATACTGGTTTATTTGGATAAAATGTGAAGCTGATTGTGGTATGGCATGGATCAGAGGTCGGTGTCAAGCTCATGAGGGATGTCTCTGCTGTGTTTGAGGTATCTGACTTTCCTAGTGGAAGGAATCATGCAGGTTTCCTCCCCCCACCACTCCGCCCACCACGCTGCATTAGCTGTCTCCAGTACTTCCCCACAGCACAGTGACAGCTGCTAACTAAACTCTTTTTTCTGCTGGGTATTTGCCCATGGCTATTGCCTGAAACAATTCCTTCTTGTTGTAAATGACCATATGCAACCGAACACAAAGTATACGAAGAACAGCCACATCCACTGGCTTGCGTGCAGCTCAGAGTATGGTGATCCCTGCCTTTCAGGGAATGAAAACTCCTCGAAGCTCTGTAAGATCTGGAGTATAAAAGTGGCCTTTGAGAGAGGAAAGGGAGGCATTCCTAGGCCAAGGCTCTTTTACTTTGTGAGGAATGAGGGCGATGCTTGGACTGAGATGAGACCTGTAGGAAGTTCCACATGCCTGACTTTCTCCAGAGGTAGTACCAGTACAGCATGTGAGCTGTTTGCATTGATTTTGGAGCTCTGGAAACCCAGCAGACAAGTAGGGGCGGCCGTTCAATCCAGAAGCCCCACAGAGGTCCACTGAACATTCAAAGTGGGGATGCTGCTTCTAGGAAGGACCAGATGTGCTATGTATGTGCTGCGTCACTGGTAAATGCGTCAAGGCACTGAACTCCGTGTTATGGGGCCTTTGACTGAGAGTAGCTGCTGTTTCCTACAGCTATTCTTGCCCAGGCAAACTGAACTGTTAGTTTTGTCTTCCCGGGATGTAAATGCCCTGTTGGAGAGACTGAGAGCTTAATGGATTTTTAACAAAGAACATAATTACTCTGAAGAGCACTTGCTGGCAGTCTCCATTTCCAAGGTAGCAGCAACATGCTTGGCATACATGTCCCCTAACTCACCGTTGTCATCATTCAGCCTTACCTGTTTTTCTTTAATTACCGGTGACACTGCTGGTTTTGGCACGGTGCTCGCTTGTGTCCTTGTGTACTGCCATTCATCTCTAGTCTGTGCGTCACTGGATTTAATCCTTCTTCTTTTTAGGCTTCTGTGAAGAATTTCTTTGATCTGCTGTCATTCTTTTGGTCTATGTAAGGTGACATTTGTGAAATAATGCAATTTAGTGCAGTTTTTCTATTGGACTTGCCAATTGCCTTGTTTAGTGGTGTGTGTTATGCTAAGTGTGGATCCAAGTGCTGTTGCTGTAGATTCTGGTTTGGATCTCCACCAGCCTCTGTGCTCCAGGACACTCTTTTTGTAATGCAGGGATCATCTTTGTGTTGGGAGTTCTGGAAAACTGTCAGCTCACTGTGAAGGAGCTCATGTAAAACTGAACCATTATTCAGACTCCTCTAATAAGCAGAGGCACGCAACTATGAAATGAATTAAATGAGAGCCATTAATATGCATACATGCATTAAGTGTTACAAAACCAGCTTTGCTAAAGAACAGTTACCTGGTGACACTGTTGCTTGCACATGCACTGTGGAGTGCAAGTCTTCTCCAGCTTTTTCTTCCATAGTCTTAACTTCTAGGCTTTCAGCCAAATCACTTGCCCACTGAGGGTCTTTTCTTTTTGATTTTGTCCTCGACAGCCCGTGTTTTCTGGTAATCTCACGTACCCAGAGAGTCTCTCAAAAGATTATTTTCTCCAGTACATGGGTCGTGGGTGCCTTGCTTTGCAGCGCTGAGTGCCTGGTCCCAACTGGCCCAGTCCCAGGCTTCTTAAAAGTCCAGTTCCTAAGCAGGCCATGGATATGGATTAACCCAGGTGAATCTGAACCAGAGGCTGGGTGTATCTGGTAAGCACCAAGCACAGAATGATAGGAAAGGGTAGGTGTGTATGTCTTCATATGTTTTATGGGGTCTTTGTGGCAGTGAGAATCTTGGGAATTAGACAGTACTTGCAGGGTGTTAGAAGTGGCAGGCCAAGGCACTTCGGAGATACAGTAACTGGAACCGAAAGCTTTTCCACCCTGACAGTGAGATGATGATTTCAAGGTCTTAGTCAATTGACCCACAATGTTTTAACACTAACTAAAAATACGAGACCATACTTGTCAAGTGATTGTGCTTGTTGTATAAATATTAGATTATATATTTAAGTACCACAGAACATATGTAGGGAACAGCGTTCATTAACAGAGGTCGTGGCTATGTTTAAACAAGTCTTCTCACTCCTCTTTGTCTTTGTCTTACGATGTTTTTATTTATATTGTATTTTCATCTGTTTAGACCTCTGATAAAATTAGACTTCTGACCCTTGGTCAGTGACAGGGTTTTTCATAGCAGTTTAAGCACACTCTCATTAAAAACAGTTTTCACTTTACACTTAACAGTTCAGGTTATTGCTACCTGCTCATACTGCGCTTGGAGAAATTCATCTGAAGTGGGTTGAAATGGTTCCTTCCTTTCTCTTCCCTTTTTTCTTCTTCTCCTCACCCATCATCCCATCACTTTCATTCTTCAGCAAAGACTTTAAATAGTTGGGGAGAAGCACAGCTCATGGATTTGTAGCATTCCTTAGAAGGCAAGTACTGCAAAGCAGTTGGTGGAAGCTAGATTCATCGTGTATATTACTTGCCAGGGAAATATGAATGGAGGATGCTGGCGAGTTCCCATGGATAAAAACATCAGAGTGAATGCTGGCCTGTAAGTTCGTTTAAAGGTGAGTTCAGCTCTGTGTGGTTTTGTGCCCGATATGCAGGTAACCATCAGGTATACCAAGGCAAATTGGCATTAGAGTACTAAACTTTAAGAGCTCATCAAAGAAATCTGCAAATTAGTGTTTCTTTAAATGTTAGGGCCTTAACAGCGGTTTGCACGGTGTGATGCAATATACAGATAAACTTGCTGCAGAGTTCACCCTGGCAAATTGCAGTTTAGGGATACATACCACGTCGCTGCTCTGTAATTACTATGGCTGAGTCCAGCTCCATGCTGAGAGGAGCTGCATGAGATTAAACGGATGGCAGCCCAGTCAGCAGCAAGTTTTCAGCCACGAGGAAGGACAGATTTTCAGGGCTTTGGGGCTTAGTCTGTGTGGTCAGGTAGACGGAGATATCTCCCAGCCAGGATCTTCTGCTCTCCTGCCCTGAGGCCCCTCTACTGTAAATCAGCCGAGCGGCTCCATTCAACAGGCCTGCTGCCAAGTCAATGATTAACCGAAAACTATGGACCAGACAGGAGAGGGGCACTGCTACACGACTTGGCAATAACTCCTGAATACAGATTACATGATTATTTGCCAGCGAGTTACTCGAACTGACTGAAATTCAAAGCCTTCTGTTCTGGGATCAGAACGAGAAGGGCTGGCACGCTTTCTTCAAAAACTCTCCATGAATGTAAGGCAAATATCGCAACAGAAGACTTGCTGCCATGCAGAGTCTCCAGGTTTAGCAGTGCCTGCCCCAAAAATACAAAATTCCAAAACTGGAAAAGAGCAGGCTAGGGTGGTGAAATTCCTCACGCCTTCCTGGGAGGACTCCACTAAAATGGCAGGCTGCGATCCAGTCGACTTGCAGCCTGTGCGCGCAGTCACGGCACGCTCACCACAACGCTGATGTGTTTCAGACAGTGCCAGGCCGCTTCGCTGGTTGGTGCCTGGAGAGCGCTTGGGCGGCTGTCAGCGCGTGACGCACGAGAGCGGTGTTGTTACGTAGGAACGCTCGCAGCAGGACTGTTCAGAAACAGGATCTCCCTGACTGCAGTTCGCCAGGGACATGCCAATACCTGTGACTGCGCGAGGGAGCCTCGCCGTGTCTTGTCCAGCCGGCGTGCCAGTCCTGTGAAGGCATGCTCGCAGAACGCGGGGCTTTTCCGCCACCGGGAGAGCAGTTCGCTGAGGGAAAGCTGCTGCAGTTTTGGGGCGCAGCGGTGCTGCATCATGTTTTTCCACCTGCTCATTCTTCACACTGCAGTCAAAAAGCAATCGTTCCGAAAGCCAGAGAATCACTTCAGGTATTTACATGGTGGAGGCTAAAACATCACATGCTTTTACCTCAGACTCAGTATTGTTTGTGTTAGGTGTTTGCCTCTTAAGGCTCGTCTGAATGATGAACGTGTTTAGAGACTACAGCTCCTACATATGTATGTGTGTGACTGATGGGCATCCGAGGTTACAGTCTGTGTATAGCAGCGGTACCTCAGCGTGCACGGGTACTGCAGTCGCTGCAGTTGAACTGCATCCCCACTAACCCCTGGCTGCCCTGCATGTTTAGGCCCGGTTAACAAAACAAATGGGAAGCGATGCTGCCGTTTAAATAGGCTACTTTCTGGCATTTGTATTTTCATTGACTTCCTTACGGCCAGAATCCGCTCAGGAAGAACTTAGGAAGTCCCACGTTGTGCAGCGGAGTCTCGCTGAGTTCTGACTGGGGCACGGCAGCTCACCCTCCAGTTCCCGCAGGGTGCCGGAGCGCTTTCCCACCGACCGCCTCCCAGCCGCGGCCTGCACTGCCCCGGCCGCCACCTGGCCCGCGGGG
>VXAV01004443.1:289162-309918 GCA_013399715.1 Alectura lathami
GAGCCGGGGCGGCTGGGGCAGCGCCGGCTCGCCGGGGTGCGCGTACCCGTGGGGGGCTGGCTCGCGTGGAGGTCGGTTAACAGACCGCTGGAGTACCGAGGGTAGAACTGTGCTGACAGCTCGCCTGGCTGTTGTTCTTGTTTTGATATTTAATATTTACATGATTTTTTTTTTTCTTTTTGCCATTCAGCAGCTTTTAAAGGTATTGAGCTGTTTTGATTCTAGACATGCAGTGATTCTGCAGTGTGCAGCTTTCACTTTTTGTTCCCCCGTAGGGTTTCTAACCGTGTGTTTTCGCGCTGGCTCTGCGTTGTTCGCACATGGTGCTGGCACTCGAATGCCGGTACGGCTGCTCCCGTTAACTGGCACTGAAGAGTCCTGTGAATATCTCCAGCTGCTGCGTGCCTGTAGCTGTTTTTATTGCAACTCCCGTCAAACATATGTTTATAGACTCACACAGAAATGATCCTGGATTTTTAAGGGCTGCGTTGCTCCATTCTTTGATTCTTCTAATATTTAATAATTTTTAAAAAGGTTTCCTGATAGCTGCTCCAGTGTTGGTCGTGTTTTTTTTTTTTTTTTTTTTTTTTTTTTTTTTTTTATTTCAGTATCTAAATATAGTTCTGATTTAAGTGTTCACCTGCACATCAATGTCTTTAATGACTGTAATATGAACTAATTATAAAAAGGGGTGGTGTGTGTGGGGGAGTGTTCTCTTGAAGACTTGAAGATACTTGAGAATTCAGGAAAAAAAATGTTCCTGGCAGTTGGAAAGCATTTTGGAAAGTTCCCTGTTAATGTTGTCAGGGCAGCCTCCATGCGTGGCATTGCTAATAACTGAAAGCTGGGAGACCGACCTCTTTATTCCTCAGCAGATACTTCGAGGTGCTTGTCTAAGTCAGAAGCACAGCACATTTCACTTGCATGTGCTGGTGAGAAGCACTGGCTGTTTTACCACCGTGACACTTCAAAGCTGAAGTATCGCCTGTGGTTATGGGATGGTGATGAATTGCGTTAAAATTGTTTTCCAGCCTTAATTTCCCCCTTTGATTGTAAATTACAGCCTCACCACATCTGATGTTATTGCACCAAGCTCTGTTATACATGCATAAACAAGTGTCCTGAGTCCCTGCATTCACAGAAGCAGAACACCTCGTTATGCTCTGTGCAGCTCCGCAGTGTGTGAGGTCAGTGTGTACGTTGTAGGAGTATGTAAAGTGCCCTTGCAAAATGGATGTAGAGTGCTTGTGCTCGTAGCATGAGGAATCCAGCGGTGGTGAACTGGGCATGCAATTTGGGTACTGCTAAAAGCTCTTTCTCTGATGCCTTTTATTACTCTGGTTAAGTTGTTGCTGTTTCACTGTCCAGCAGCTTTGTGGTTCTGGGCAGCCATGAGCTCTGTGCAGCTCAGACCTCAAAAGTGTGTTTTCAGGATTGCAAACTGTAGCTTGGATTTGCATCCTTCATTATTTTTAAATCCTGATACATTCTGTTGTGCGGATTTTGTTGCCAATTACATGTAAAACCCAGTAACTTTCTCTGTGTTGGATGCACTAGTAATAACATCAGTCTTAAACAGAGGAGGATCCGGATGTATTTATGTAGCGAAATGGGGAGAACAGTTGGTGACTTTTGCTCAAGGTCATGTGAAAAAGGGCAGTGCATCTGGAACTGAAATTTGGGTTTCTCTCGCTTAATCCACTGCAAAAGGGGCAAAGTGAGGCTGGGATTATTTGCTTTGTGTTTACTGAAGCCTGACTGCCCTCTTACGTAGAAGCGAATAAGTTGCAAGCGGCTGGTGTCAGCTGCATGCAAGGCTGCTGGAAGGCAGCTCGCGGTGCCATTGCTACAACTTCTGGGCTGCATTATCCCTAGGCATCTGCATTTAGCTTTAACGGGACCTGGTGTGTAGGAAGGCTGAGGAAGCATGCCAAAAACGTGCAGGTAGCGCGTGTAAAGCCAATTTGGTTCCTGCTTGATCTGCTGTTGTCAGTCAGTCATCATCTGAGACAGCGTGACCTTCCTGGATGCTGCAGGCACAGGCTACAGACTGAACTATTACATACCTATGTGCAGGACTAAAAGCCGTCTTTTATTGGCAGTGGTAGTGCTTAAGACCCATTTTGTTACTCGATTGCTTACTGCAGCAGAGAACCTGTATTCTGTCATGTAATAAACAGGAATGCAAATAGATCCAGGCTGAGCTGTGAATCTTATTTCCTATATAGAATACATCTTTTACATATCTATTATCTATTATACGCTGTATATTATGAATTATTATATGTATGAACATAAGTATGAATATACATTTGTATATATAAAGTATGTATTTACGTGAACTTACTGGAGCTTATTTTGAGAGGTGGGGCAGAGAGAAGGGATGTTCTTTAGTGCAGTAGGAACGTGGGAAGTAATAGAGACTTGGGGGGAAAAAAAAAAAAGTTGCTTCTTTCTTTCCCCTGGCTCAGTTCTCGCTTTACCTGCTGTTCTTTTCTACAAGTAGAAAGAAGCAGTGGAACTGGACTTTGCCCAGATGGCTGTGGAGTAGTGGTTTGCTTTCCCTGGTGGTGCTGCTAAAGACTTTTAAAAAGCAAGGTAGGGGGTGGGCGTGTAGACTGGAAGCAGCCTTTCTTCCTTTGTATCCATGGCTGAATTCTTCACAGTTCTCTTCTCAAGTTGTATTTAAAAGGGGGGTTGGAGGTGACTGGCCAGAGTATTTTGGTCAATGTTCTCTTTTTCCTTCAACTCTACTATTTCCAGAGGTCTGCTCTGCTATCAAGTGTTCTCATATTAAAATAGTTTTTGTGGTATTTGAGCTGTGTGAAGCCTGTTTTCTTCAGAACCTAGTTACTCAACAGCTCCTGGCTGCCCATCTCCCTTTACAGATCAGTGGTCCGTGTTTTGCTTTTGACTCTTTCTGTGACTTCCTCCAAATGTGTGTAATGGCCAGTGATACGTGGAGTCATTGTCAGGATGTTTCTGAAGAACGATGAGGAAGAGATGAAAAGCGTGCTGAAGATGGTGCTCTCTCTAAAGAGGACGTCAAGTGATGTTTATAGCAGGTAGTAGTCTCCGTGTCTGGCTCTGTTTCTGTATGTGTGTAAGCTCGTTCTGCAGCTGGGATTGCACTCAGGTGGGATCTTCAGCAGCTGGTTCTACTTGTGACTCAGTCCTAGAGTAAGTTTTTCCAGGCGGATTATTAGTGTGTAGGGGAAATGCCTATTCTGTTCTCTTCTTGTAGGTGAGGATCCTGGTGAGTCTTCCAATTATACTTGCTGGGAGGCTGGCTTTGGGCTTTTTTGGCTGTTCTTTTCTCTGCTTCCTTCATATTACTCAGAGCTGCAGTGGATATGTTAGCTGGTTTATTCCAGCCTTATCAGTGGCATTTAGGGCAGTTCGGATACAGCTAGGAGGGCAGCAAGTGCTTCCTAACCCAGTCTTGGCAGAGACTGACTCATAAGCACCCAGAACAACGGTCTTTCGTTATACAGTGGTATCGTCTTCAGGCTGTTATCATCTGAAGAGAAAAGCAAATGCTCAGATTAAGCTTCAGAAACACTTTCTAATATACCTGGGGCCCAGCTTAGGTAAAAAGAGTGAGAGCAGGTTGCCAGACATGGCTGAACTGCATAGTGCGTGTTTGTAGCAGATAACTGTAATGAGCCTGCACAGAATACTTTGTTGCAAGGCATTCAGAAAGTTCTTCACTTGTGTCCCAGAGATCTATATACATTCTTACAATGTCGTTTGTGTTATTGCCATGCTCTGACTTCACCAGAGGCAAGAGTCAGCTTGAAATTTGGCATGGTTGTGGCTTCCTGCAGGAAACAGTGAAAATACTGCTTGCTTTCTGACAGCCACGGTGGAGAGAATAGAAGTGGAGCTGTTGGATAGGCCTGAAACTGTGCCAGGACGATGTGTGACTTCTGTTCTTGCCTCCTGTATCTGACTGTGCCTTCCCCTGTTCCAGACCTCAATATTGCAGTGACCTGAAAGTTTTAGCTAGCCACGGGTGTTGCTGACAGTGCTGGGCTCAGTGTTAGTGTTGTCCTGCATTATCTGCATGCTCTTTCACTACCACCCAGGTATGATTTAAGGGTATTTATTTTACAGCCTGTTTTTTTTTTTTTTTTTTTTTCAAAAGCCCCTCCTCCTTTTTGTGTGTTAGCAGCACTGGGGCCAGGGTTTACTTGCTCTTACTTACAGAACAGCTATAGTCAGAGACAGAGACTTCTCAGCTGACAGTGGCTGTGACGTTCACTCGTATCAGGCAGCCTTCAGGACACTGTGGTATGTGCTTGTGAAGCTCTGTGTGAAAATGTCTGGTCTCTGTGCTCCTCATTACTTCATGTAGTTGCCACAGCAGCAGTGGTTTTACGTGCTATCAGAACTGCACCTGTGTCCTAAACTACAGCACAATGGGGTTGAAGGTAAATCTATCCCTAGTTCTACAGGCAGGCCTGTAGTTCAGACAGAAGTTCCTGAGAGCTAATGTGCTCTTGGCAAATAGAAATTGAAAGAAAGCTGTGATCCTCTGGAGTGTGACAGCCAAACTGATGATGCCTGTCTTCCAAGTTTGCCAGTTCTGCTTAGTGTTGGTGACCCAGGCACAGCCCAGAGGAGATGCTGCAGGGAAGGAGGATAATCCCAGCTAGTGATCTTCCAGGCAGCTTAAAGAAAGAAACACAAACGCTGCAGTTCCAGCTTGTCAGATGATTTATTCCTTTTCTCCCTAGTAAGATGAGTAAACTCTTCCTGAATTAATCTAGGTGACGCTTCCTCCTTTTGTTTCCCCTAGAACTTTCAACTGCAGATCTGGAATAAAGCTCAATCTTCCAAGTAATATTCTTTGTGCTACAGCTTCTAATCTGTACTGCTTCTGTGGTGGTAGAACTATGGAATCGAAGGTTAAAGGGATAGGGGTGGTACAGCCCGTACTGCGAGAGTGAATGCCAGCACATTAGGAATGAATGTCAGTTACAAGAGGAGAGACACAGGGAGTGGTATTAGTCAGGGAACACAGTTCTTATTAAAGCTTTACTGTTTCTCTGTGTGTGTGTGATGAGCAGGAAGGCAGGACTTGTGCTCAGTTCCTCCATGCTGTATCTGAAGTGGCTGACATAAGTGTTTAGTGAAGTATAAGCTCAGTGAAACACTTACTGAGAGCAGAGCCCGTTGACTATTTTAGTGGGTCTCACAATGACGGAGAAGAGCACAGTTAACCTTTAGATCTTAATTTTAGCCTGTTGGAATGGGTGAGGAAAAGTCTTAAGGAAGCGCTGGTGTGAAAAGAGAACTGTGCCTTGTTGTAATAAGGGTTTTAACGGTGGCTTGCCGAAGTAATGGAGAAACTACATTGAAACTCTAGGTCTGTAACTGTGATGTAGCCAAATAAAAAGGGGAAGGAAAAATGTTCAACCCTATAATTGCCAAATCAGTGGAGCAAGGAACATTTAGGATGAGTGCAGATGTGAGAAGTAATTCTCTGGATATGTTGCAGTATGGACGATCTATGACTCAGCTGTGATTACAGTAGTTTCAAGCACTCCTTTTTGTTTAAAGTCACCATACTGATCTTTGAAAATTACTTAATTTTACGGAACTACAAGAGAAATAATAACGTGGAAGTTTGAATCAGATGATCTGGCTTTTGGGAACAAGAAAAAGAGTTGACTGGCTGAGATTAGGAGGGTATCAAGAATGTCTTTTCACTGGATTCCAGGGGCTTTAGCCTTCTTGCCAACACAAATATGGGTGTCTCTCTAACAGCAGAATTACATCAGATTAGCTTGTGCTTTTTGGAAGTTTATGGCATGAAATACTCGGCCCACTTTAATACTGCCCTGTTTTAAGGAAAAACAGGGACTTAAATGTTGAACTGGGCGCTCCTTTTTCCTCTGGGCGTTTAGAAGGGAACAGAGGTCTCCTCTTACTAAAAAAACCCCAGCCTTTTCTCGTGTTTGTAACTCACTCAGACACACAATGTTCTACACGCTGAGCCACGTTCACTAGCACACTTGAGATGGCTGCGCAGGGCTGAGCAGAGGGACTGTAGGTATTTTGTGTGAATTTCTGGTGTTCTTAGGCAGTCCTGAAGTTCCTGTTACTTGCAGCGTAGTCTGGTAAGCAACTGGCTTGGCTGAGAGCAGCTGTGCAGAATGCTCCCCCTCAGTGGGAGGGGGGCCATATAGTTAGCACTACACGCTCTGGGCTTGCCTTTCTCCAGTTCTGCAAGGATATGTTCTGCTGTCGGGAATGGGCAGCCTTGCTGTTCTGCTAAACAAAGTGCGCCAGGTAGAGGCGCAGATGCTTAGACAGGCACGTGGTGCCACCTGTGTCTCTTTCTGAAATTCACATGAAAAAAATGATTTTCTTATGTTGTCTTTGATCTCTGATGTGATAATTAAATACACTCAGCATGTTCTGACAAATCCGAAATGCCCTCTGGTACAGACTCATGCAGTTGAAAATGCTTGTTCTTGAAAGAAACTGTTCTGAACGTACACGTTAGCGGCTTTTCTCAGCTGACACATTATTTTTAACAGCCGTGTTATTTCTCCGTGGTCTGTCTTTATTCCTTCCAAGCGCTGTCTGTAGCAGACCCCAGGTCTGTTTCCAGATGTATATGCAACACAGTGCTGTTGAGTTGCACTTGTGTCCTCACAGAACGTGGGTGATTTCAGTGAACTGACAAAGGGCCACAAGCATGAAAGCCTGCAAAATCATGTTTATGTCAGTATATATGCATAGCAAAGTGGGTTTCCTGTGAGGAAGAGTTCTCGTCACGCAGGTTTTAGCACTGCGAGCTTAGTGTTCCTGTACTTCATTTTTCTTTTTATGTTCACTTTAAGGTCACATGATGGAATTGACGTTTTCTCAAGAAGAGTTGCGTATCTTAGATCAATACCGTTGAAGATACCTTCTGATTGCAACACCCAAAGCAGGGTCCTGTAAAAAATTTGTCAAAAGAACACGTACAATGGATTTCAAAGAAAGCTGCCCGAGCGTTAGCATTCCCAGCTCTGACGAACACAGAGAGAAGAAAAAAAGATTTACTGTAAGTATATGAGTGTAGGCATTGTAGGCAAACGCATGGGCTGTTGCTACTTAGAAGTGCTCCCTTCTTGTTCTCAGCAGTGAGCTTGTTTTTATTTTCAACAGGTTTAGAGAAATCTGTTCACTTGCTCTTGTGAGTACTGGCCATAGTCCAGCGTGAGTTGTGAATGTTTTACGGTGTTTAACTCTGCTTTCTGCAGAAACAATTTGGCTTTACACATTTCTGATACTCTTCCTACACCTACACCTTCCTGGGGTGTAGGAAAACACAGCAGTGTTTTCTCATATAAATATAGAATTATATGAAATATAATATATAGAATTATATAATATAATTATATAATATATATAGAATTAAATATAGAATTTATATGTTTTCTCATATAAAATATAGGAGTGTTCAAATGTGGGTATTACATTTTGGTGCCAAATCAAGTTTGTTTGTTTTTTTTAAATGAAAACATTTATTTTGTAAAGGAATAAAATGTGGTTTTGAAATGATCTTTTTTTTTTTTTTGGAGGTATCTTATTACGCTTTTATGATTTTTTTCTTTTAAACTTCACATTTTTGAAAGCTTGTTTTTCAGTCTTCCTTCCTGTTTTCAGATTCTAATGCTTATGAGTTTTTTCCTATCCTGTTCCCATTTCCACTCCTTGTCATTGCGCTCCCTGTCTTCCTTTTTCTGTCTCCCAGTTCAACTTTCTTTCTGGAAATAGTCTTCCCATTCTGTGAGGAAGCTCTCGCAGACTGAAAAATAATCTTGTGTATGTTAGGGTGTGAAAGCGTGTGTATGTTAGTATATAAAAACAGCAGAGTAATACTTTCTTCAGAAAGCTCAAACTGTTTCTTTGCTCTTGTGCAACTTCCTCTAAGCTTGTTCTCTCTCTCTCTGAATTAGTCACTCTTCAGAAGTGGAGTGTAAACACACTTAGGCTGAATTGCTGCCTGAGGAATACAACAAAACACAGATTTACTTAATTATTTTTATCTTTCCTTCCTCCCCCCCACTTTCCTCAGAGAAGAATGATATTCGACTCTTTCAGTGCATCAAGATGTAATTTGAGGCTTGAATGTGCTGATACAAGGAACAAGACGGCTTTACTTTGAACTGGTGCATGTGTGTGAAACTCAAAAGGGCAAGAAAAACTCAATGAAAGTCTAAACTTGAGCAAAACAGGCTTGTTTTATTGCCTCAGTACCAGCAGTCCTGCTGTTAAAATGTCTCAGTGTGGTACGTTTGTGGTGCGTACTAGTACTTGGATTTCCAGGTCATTTTACCTAAGATCAGTGTGACAGCCTTGGCTACTGAAAGACCTTTATCTGGGCATGCGCTGTAGACAGCTCTGCCAGCAATGGTAGGAAACGTCAGAAACTGGACGTAGAGAGGGGGGGGAAAGAGGCATCCAGCCCAGCTCCTGCTGTGTGTAGGTATGCCTGGTCTTGGCATTTTCCACTTTCTGCGTCAAGGAATAATTAGCAAGATCGACTTTTCACAACCAAGCTCTTGGCTAGTATCAGATGTGTTTTAGGATTTGATGATAGAAGTAAGGGTCATGCTAAACTCTGTGCTAGGAACTGTGAGTTCCAGAGCGTGCCTGTCAGTGCTTTCGCTTTGCCTCCTGTTGTCGCTGTGTTGCAATAACCGGAGCCAGTCCGTTCTGCATGTGGAAGGGGGTGAGAGGGGCTGGGGGACACTTGGTTCTGAGCAGCTGTGTGGGAGCTCATGGCTGTTCCTGATTGCAGTCTTAGTGCAATTTCTATGAAGAGTAATGAAAGCTTTGGAGTGAGAGAGTGAGTTAAAATCCTAAAAGTCTAGGAAAGACTGCAAGTGACTACTTTGTATAAACTGTACCACCTTACCAGCTACAGTATGTATCACTGCCACTTCTGTTATGGCAGAATCCTACTGGTCTGAACAGAAATTATAAATTCTAGCTCAGACCTTCCTGTGGTTCACTTAATGCTGGCACAGAACCAACAGAACCAACACAAGTATGTGCAACTTAGCATTTACTAGCTCTTTTTTTTTTTTTCCCCTCATGCTTGCCCCACCTGAAGCATTTTTCAAAACAGTCATGTCTCTGTGTAGTCCTTACTCTGATGAATAAGTCAAGCTTTGTTTCAGTTTTGTCTTTGGAAATGAGCTCCTTGTTCTTCCTGAGCATCTTCATAACCTTTTGATTGAACACTTGATTTTTTTGTTGTTGTTAAATACTACCTACATTTGTTACCAATTCTTTTTTTTGTTTGGTTTGTTTTGACTAATAGTAATCTAATGTCTGAATTTTTCAGGTATTCTGGCCAGGAAACCTTTTTGCTTTCACTTCATTCCTGGTAACCAGCCTCTTTCTACATCCACTCTAGTTCACTGTCCTGCCTTTTTTTTTTTTTTTTTTTTCCCCTGAAGATTCAAAATTCACTCTCTTTATAAAAAGAGGCAAAATACTTGCTTGTTTTGGACCATACCTAGGCTTTATTAATTGCTGTTTTGTCACTGCTTTGTAGTGGCCTGTTTTTCTTTTGCCTGTGTTGCCCAAACAGCTGTATTTTGAATTTCTTGTTTTTATCCCAATGCTGTTTGATGTCTGAAGCTTAATTTTGTCTTCTGAAATTTCCTCATGTCTCTCTCTGTCATACACAAACTTACTAAGATATCTTAATTTGTTCGATGAAATTTGGAAACTTTGTCTCAGATTTCCGACATACAATACTTATCCCCAGCCGCATGGATGTTGTGGAGGGTGTTTGTTTGTTTGTTTGTTTGTTGTGTTTTGTTTTTGACTCTTACTAGTTTCCTTATTTTCCCAACACTTGCTCTCATGAAATTGTAAAACATACATCCTGCCGCTTTACTTTTTTTCTTAAATACAAATCGAGAATTCAATCCAGGAGCATGAGCTGCCAAAACAGAGCTGAAGCCTTTTGATTTCAATGGCTTCTTTCATGAAGAAATCATGTCAGGAAATAGTGGATCTGGGAAGATAGTTTACAATGGTGATATGATGGTTTCCAGGAGTTTTGGTTTGGTTTGTGCTTTTTAATCTTTTTTTTTTCCAAGTCATTCTATTATTTGTCTACAGATTACAGGGCATGGATGGATCTTGTCTGTTTTCTAGGAGCTGTAAAGGCAAGTTTTAGGTGTAATTCAGTTTGAAAAGGTTATTGTTATTGTCTAGGCAAGGCTGGATGTGGGCTCTTTTCTTTCCCCTTGCCTTTCCAGAAGCAGTCAGGGTAGGTGTAGCTGGTGGTAGTAGTACAGCCCAAAGACATGCTGGTTTTGTGTTTTATCAAGTCCTTTGTAGGTACTGTACGTCTTCATACTGCCTAGTGCTCTGATACCTGTTGGACGTGCAGTTTCATCTTTTTTGGGTGTGCAGGAGCTCAGGGGATGGTGTGAGCTGGATTGACCTCTTATGGTTCTTCTGTCATCGTGCTCTTCCATGTCACAATACTGCCTGAGTCGCTGTGCTTACAGCCAGCTGCTGCAGGAACAAAATGGCTTAAATTTTGAGTTGCCAGCCAGGGGAACGTCATCATGTATCTCTAAGTTATGCTCATCTGTGCGTTTTGCCCTGCTAATTTAAGATTATGTCCATGGCTTTCTGATTTAATTTGTTTGCCTTGATCTGCCATGCAGTCATGGGAGTGATGCTTCTGTGTTTGAGCATGGTTTGCAGGAGCTGGTTGCTACATCAGATATGTAGCTGAGGAGCACAGTATCTCAGTCTTTTTTTGCAGCTGCAACTTCCCCTGTTCACAGACTAGGGAGGCTCTAGAAGGTGCATAGCAAGGTTTAACACATGTTTAGCAGCAGTATGAAGGAAAGCTGGTTTTCTAAGCAGAGTCTCATCAACATCCTACTGGATGCTTCCCTTCAGCTTCCTGTGTTCCCCGGGGAAGACTGAGAGCAGCTTATCTGAGCAGTTAACAGAGCATGAATGCAGATCTGGGGCTAAGGAACTGATGGTGGCCGTCAGTTCCACTGAGGGAGTTAGACAGAGGGGAGCTGCAGCTTCAGGACAGAAGGGAGGGAGGCTGGGGCATCAGCCCAGCTTTCTAGGTCAGGAATGAGCAGCCTTCTGCACTCATTGCCTTGTTGCATCCATCGAGTCCACTGAAGAAATAGCCAGTCCCTGTCTGTAAGCACAGGAAGGTAGGGGACCTGGTTACGTAAGAGGGAAGGGTCTCCATAAGAGTGAGGAGAAGCCGGATGGACGTTTGGCTGTCAAGCAGAGCTATGAAGCCACAGTCTGCCTGGTCACTGGAATCCGCCCCTGCCATGGGGTTTGGATGGCCAGCACTGTGCAGCAGGTTCCAGCTGCCCCAAAACTGTGTTATGTAACCTGCACTGTATTTCAGCCACAACAGCATTTCTTCCCCCTGAAGAATTCATAGAATCATAGAATGATTTGGGTTGGGTTTAGAATTGTCTAAGTCCCCAGCCATCTGACCAGATCCTGACTATAATATGCATTCAAGATGTTGCAAGGAATTGTTCTCTTGAAACCTGCCTTCCATTTGTGCTTGCTCCCTAGGTTTTGCTGAAGGCGATCTGCAGTGTTTAAATGCTTTACTTCCTTAAAATTGGTCTTTATTAGGCATTATGAAGTT
Organism: Alectura lathami; assembly: GCA_013399715.1. Taxonomy (NCBI): domain Eukaryota; kingdom Metazoa; phylum Chordata; class Aves; order Galliformes; family Megapodiidae; genus Alectura; species Alectura lathami. The sequence continues at coordinate 300,834 of VXAV01004443.1, forward strand.
GTTAACACATTCCACAGCAAGTTTTTAGTATCTGATGGCAAAGCACTCCTGTTGGATATGAACTAATTTATGAAACACCATGAAATTAGCTTTATTTTATTTTTAATTTTTAAAGAACCAGTTAAGCAAAAGCTGTTTCTGTAAATGGCCAGACTCTTTTGATTACTTTTTTTAATCCTTTGTTTGTGACTTCACCGTAAGAAATACATAGCTCAACAAGTATGTTTGCACAAGAAATTTAACAAGCCGACCTTATTTTCACCCATGGATTAAATCTGAGGGGTTGCCTTAGACTTTGGCATTAACCTTGTTTTTGTGTTACTGCAGGTTTACAAAGTGTTGGTCTCGGTTGGCAGAAATGAGTGGTTCGTCTTCAGGCGGTACGCAGAGTTCGATAAACTCTACAATACGGTAAGCAGGAGGCAGGCGGTGGCGTTGTACTGCGGTCGCACAGAGTCACGCTTGTTTGCAGTGTTATGGTTCGGGTTAATTCCCTCACTGAGGAGTTTGAGTGGTCGTTCAATAACCACAGGAGCCTGTTTAAAGAAAATGACAGGGTGTTGTTTTTTTTGTTTTTTTTTGACTTTGGTTTGTTTGAATTTTAGACTCAAGATCGGTTCATTTGTCCCTGCTTTTTGTTGTTGCCCAGGATCATCATTGTGAAGTGAGGGAAATTTCCAATTTACTGGTTGTCCAAACATACAAAGTGTGTATTTGTGATGGTAAAAATAACAACAAAAATTAAAATATCTAGTTTTGCTAATTTCTCTTAAAAGAAGTGTTTTATTTGAAGGACAGAAAGGAATTAAGAAATCCCATTTTCTTGGTATAAACTTCCTCAGAAGTCAGTCATGGCAGTTGCTACCTGTCTTTTCATAGCCAAATTCTGTGGCAGTGATCCAAATGGGATAGGCCTCTTCAGCAACTGAGAATGGATTCTGTGCTTCAATGCTAGAAAAGGATCTTGCCCCTTTTATGCAGTGGGCAGGTGTGGCAAATACTTGTTCAACTGTGCAGTCTGTGTGCTGTGTCAGTACTTACCTCTAGTTCTTCATGTCTGGGGCTCAGGAAGATCCCTCTAAGAAATCAGCTGCCTGACTGTGCCTCTGTTTCCCTTCCATTGCCCCTGTGAGAGCTAGTCAGGTTTTCCCTTCTGGTTCACTGTCAGTGGATTTACCCCTGATGGGGTATACAAATGCAGGCGGTGAGCTTGGTGCTGTCTTATAAGGTGTGAGCTGGAGCTGACCTAGGCACACCATGCCATGCTTTGCTGCATCTTGGAGTACACGTGAAAGTGATGTGAAAAGACAGCATCCCCTTCCCAGTACCTCCAGAGTGTGTTTTGGTGCTTCTGATACCTTTTGGTAAGATGTTTCAGTGATCCCGTTCCCTTTGCCACACTCTCTTCCCCCTTCTCTGTTTAGATTGTCATTGCAGTGCTGAAGTTTATTCAGCTCTTGTCCTTCTCTTGCATGTAGAGGTCATGGGGAAGCTTAACTTGGGGGACAGGAGGGTATTTAATCTCGTTTCTGTTCGGTGTAATTCATACAGTGCAATATACCAAAAAGGACTTGCGTTGCTGACTGGAAGAGACACTGATGTTCGTAAGGAGAGAAGAGCTGCCAGTTACTGTATTTGAAAGCTATTCCCTTAAATAGGATGGGAGGATGAGAACAAGAGTGCTCTTCCTGAGAGCACCTGAAGATGAAGCCAGTGTAATCAGGGCTTCCCTAGGCTTGGTGCATGTCAGGTTTTTTGGTTATATTCATTGCTGTTGTGTGTCATGTGATCAGTTTATCAAGTGTAGAATATAATCCAATTACCAAGTGCCTCAGCATAAAACAGATTGTCCTTCAGTTTACAATTCTGGCCAACTGTGGCTTTTAAAGCTTGGTTTTGAATGTTGTTTGGGCAACACCCAGAACCGTATAACTCTTGTTCCTTAGCTTAAACCTTGAGCATATACATGCAAGCAATAAATCAGTAAATAAAAACCTGAGAGAGAGAGTGATGGAGGAAGAAAAGAGGAGAATAAAGCACACATTGAAATTCTAGCCTACTTTTTAAATCGGGCAAGTGGAAAGCCGTTCTGGTAACGCTGCAAGAAGATAATCCGTAGCTTTCTAAAGTGAGCTGGGCCATGGATTTCAAAGGGCGTGACTGGCGTGAAAAAAGCTGAATACAGGTTGTGCTTTTCTTCCTCGAGTGTATGGATAAAGAAGATGAAAAGAGGAGCAGAATTACTGATGATGAAATGTTCAAGCCAGTCCTCAGAAATCAAAAAACATGCAAAAATTTCTTGGTACTTAATGTCTAAGCACAGTTCAATTGTATGTGTTACATTTTCAGCTAAAGAAGCAATTTCCCACCATGAACCTGAAGATTCCAGCTAAAAGAATATTTGGAGATAATTTTGATCCCGGTAAGTTGTTGTTTTTATTACTTGTTTTGTCATTGTCTTTATTTGAGACTCGATCAGTTGTAGTCTGCAGGAGGTTGCCTTAGATGAGTTTTACAGCGGTCCTCAAACCAGTGACTAAACCAATGGTTAGTCATACTTGAGTAAAGAACAGAACTAGGGTAGGCAGGTATTCTGCCCTGTGATCCTGAACAAACTGTTGCTTAGTGGCACGATGCCTCTTCTGCACTGGGTGCTGCAGTTCCAGTCATCCCATATTCAGGTTTATGAGAGAATCTCAGCTGTCTGGTGTAAAAGCAAAAGACAGATCACAGGCTCTTCTAAACATACGCCTATTAAATTTTAAATTTGCCCTGACTTTTTTCCCCTCTAAAAATTTAACTAAGGAATCATTCTTGAAGGCTTCTGAACTTTGTATCTAAAGGTGCTTTCTTGCGCAGTTCAGATGAACATGGACCTTTTCCTGTTGCTGTTAGGCTTACAGAAGCCTGTCTGATAAGATCACTGTGTGATGCAGTTAGGAATGATAGCTCCCAATTAAGCTTGCCCTGCCCATACCAAAGTACTAATGGACAATGCACTGAATCAGCCAAAGTGGCACTGCGGATGGGTAAATACAAAGGCAAATGGGTAGGCCAGGCCTTTGCTCTGTGTTTTTATGCCCTTCATTCAGACCCTTTTACCAAGGGGTTTTCCTGACAGTCATTGGGAACCCCTTCCAAGCCCCAGCTTGCTCTGTCTGTGTTGGTAGTTCTACCTCCTCCTGCAGTGGTGTAAAGATTTTGTATTCTTCTTCACTGAAGTACAAATGGATCCAAAGGTGTTGACCTTCTTGGAGTGTCTGTTTTTTTGAGAGTTTCTCAAACATCTTAATTTTTTTAGCAGTTACTGTTAATCGTCTGGATCCTGACATGAAGCTCCCTTTTTTTTTCTTTTTTTTTTTTTAATAATCAAATGCAAGTGATCCAGGCTTACCTTCCTCTGGTGGCTTTTCTGAAGAAAATATAAAGGATGCCCAAAAGTTTGTTTATTGTGTCTACAGGGACTTCTTGATTTATTTTGTCTTCTTTCCTTTTCTCCAGCCTTGAGAGTTTCAAAGCTGGCTGAAGACCTGGTACTGTCTGCGTTCTGGTCTTCTGCACAGCCAAATATACAGCTGGATTTCATGGACTCAGGCTTAGGGAGCTGGAGTTCAAATGGTGGGGAAGGGCGAGGCTAAAACTTTAGTAAGACTGTGTATGTAAAACACAGTCCTCAGACTTGTTTTAAATTTCCATGAACTATCCTGAAATCCATGAAGCATGAGAAAATAAATAGTTCTTAGAATTTTTCTTGCTGCAGGGTAGGGCGATGCTCATTTAAATAATTCTTTATCTTAACGCGAATTTACTAAAGCTTTGATGTAAGGTTTTTGCTTTCTTCTGAAATAAGTTACAATTCAAAATTCCTGGAGAGGTATTTTAATTTGGTCAGTCCATTCTTGTATGTGCAGCTTGGGCAGTCAGTAGTCTTGTGTAGAGCATTGTAGTCATAAGCGTAGTAGATTCAAACTGAAATATCCCTTTCCCAAAGTCTACTAAAATACTGCCGCAACATATGTTATCACCTGAACTCTCCATTTTACTGTCACGTAGGTTGTTTCAAAATTAATCCCATTTGAACTTGAAAAACAGAGCAGAAAGAAATCATAGAGACCAGTCAGTATACAGAACAAAAAATTACAGCATACATTTGAGCTGCCCTGGTGCACGTGTTTTTTTCCTCAACCATGCAGGGAGGTTTGAAAGCTTAGAGCAGTTCATTGCGTTCTGTATCCACCATGCTGAAACAGCTGATGTTGGTGACTCACATGAAATCTGTTTGCAAATTTACGCTCCTGTTTTGGGGGATTAAATACCTGAACAGGGCTTTGGGGATTTATATTCCTGAAACAACATGAACATTTTTCTTTTAATATTAATATTTTCAAGGTTTTTTTTTTTTTTTTTCCAAATGTTGTCAGTAACCTGCATATGGCAGCAAGCATCATTAGAATACTTTAAAAATTAGTTTTTGTGGGGGAAAAAAGGAAGAATATTTGTGATTGATATGGGCAACAAAAGACAAGATTTTTCTGTTCTATGATTTCTTGTTAGGTTTTTTATTTTGCCTAAGTCTTTCATGTATCTTTCCATGTTGCTTTAAAAAAAAGTTGCATGTTTTAACCTTTGGATGAGGATGAAGATTCTGAATATTTGTTAATTTATTTAATGTTAGAGATCACATCCAAGATGGAAAGAGAAGTATTTTACATAATCACCTGTAATGCTTACATCTGAGCACCTGCTGCCTGGGTGCTTGTGCAACCTTCCCATTTCCATTTGTTACGGAAATATGCTGCTTGGTGGGACTGTTCCTGTAAGAACTTGAGGTGTGTGACAGTTTCACCTGAGGCTGTTCTCTGGGCAAAATCAGGACCTGGGAGGGCTCACCCACGCGGTGAAGGCTGTGCAGGTTGGCCCGCTGTGGTTGCATGTTGCTCCTGAAGCACTTCAGTGCGCTTCCAATCCACCTGTCTTACTACATTTTAAAGCGATGTTACAGAGAAACTGAAATTTATTACCTCACCTGAATGTTTTTAAGCCTGTGATTTTTCCTGTGTAGAACCAACCCTATTCACGTCATTCTTTTTAACTGCTATCCATCAAAGCCCTAAAAAAAGGTAAACTTGGAAATAATTCCTTTTCATGATCTGACTGATCATTCCTAATCTTTTTTTTTTTTTTCAGATTTTATTAAACAAAGAAGGGCAGGACTGAATGAATTCATTCAAAACTTAGTTAGACAGCCAGAGCTATGCAACCAGTAAGTAGTTTTGTTTCTGTTTTATAAGGGCTATTTAAAAGACACACAATGTCAAATACAAAAGTGTAAGATAAATCTAGTCAAAAGTATTTTACTTGCCTGTTCAGCGCTTTTAATTATAATAAATCTTTAATATGGTGGTTCTTTCCTTCAAGAAAAATCTAGAGGCTGAAGAACTGTATAAAATGTTTTTGTTTTCTCAAACGTGATCTAGAAATAGAGTTTTGCAATTAATTGATTTTAATTCAAGGAGTGCAGGTTTCGGTGCTAACTCTCTTGCTCTAGGGCAAATGTTTGTTCTGCTGATGGCTTTCCTGTTCAAGAGTTCTGCCACTTCCTACTGTGCTGGCCTTCTGGGGATTTGTTCTAAGCATGTTAACCAAGCAGCCTGAGCAGCTACCTTTCTTAGGTGGCTTGGGGCAGCCAAGCTGACTGCCTGAAGCACATGAATAGGGTTCCACATAAACTCTTCTGGCAGAAGAGCTACAGGTGTGACCACCTCCTGCAGTGGGGCAGTGATGAGATGGTGATGCACTGAAACAGCTTCAGTTGAACCTGGAGGAGTGCACTTGTGCCTATGAACTGATCTTGAGGATAAACCTCGTTTTTCTGTCAGTTTAATCAATTTAAACTTAAAGCCACGCATCTTTCTACATTACTTGAGCTAGTAAATTAGTGAAGTTCTGTGACTGGCTTTAGCGCTGAGCTCCTTTAGGACATATGCTGTGTTTAATTATCCTGTCAGTATAATCCCTGAAACTGTCCAGTTCCCACAGGGAAAAAAGCACCAGAGAACATTACATCATGACAAATGGAATACTTTGAAACAAAGTCTTTATGGTGAAGTAGTTTTCCGCTAAAGGAAATAGAAATACTATCAGCTTTGTAGTCGTAGCATTGTTCCTCTCTTTGAAAGAATAGAAAACACTGCAAAATAACTTTGTGTTGAAAACTAATCTGTTTTTGTTTTTAAATTAGAGAAATATTGATTTATTTTTTTTTTTTAATTTAGGACAACTCCCTCCCATTTGCTCATCAGTATGTCCAAATAACAAAAATTGTCTCAAATTTTTGTTTTCCAAAGACAAAGCCATGCTTTTCTTTTTTTTACATGCATCACAAATTGCAACAAATCATATTAATAATTGCGTAATCTTTTCTATGTGCCAATAAATACGATCAGTAAAGAAATACCAGAGCTTGATGAGCTTGAGTTCTTTGGTACAACCTGCTAGAAACTACTCAAGGAGTATGTGGTGGCTGAGTCTTTATACACACACACCCTCATACAGGCTTTCTTAAACTGTTTTGCCTTAGTAAGCAGTATTGCAGTATTGGGATCTGATCCTTTTTAAGTCCTGCTTGGGAAAACTGTTTCAATAAAAGCTTAAGAATGGCTCATGCTGGCTTCTCATTTCTGGATGGGAAGGCACCTGAATACCTGAGCTGAAAAGCACAAATGTCAGATTCAGTGTGTCCATGATGGCAATGTTTACCTTGTTCTCTGAGACATGTAGCTCTGTGCTTTCTTTTTCCTTCAGTGGACTTTGTTCTTGGGCCTGTTATGTTTGTTGAATATTGTATTCAACGAAACCAAACCTTTCTGCTCAATAATAAACCCAACAAAAACCCCAGGTGCATTAGCATGATTAGAGGAACCCTGTAGTGGCTGGCAAAGGATTTTCCTGCACTCCCTGTTGGGTGGAATACTGGTCTTAGCCCAAACTGGGAATTACGGGGGCCAGCTTCAAGCTGCATTTACTCAGCTAACTGTGTTTGTTGGAGAACTTGCTCTCTTGGTTACAATGCAGATATTGCAAAACGACCCAGACCTCAGAGGGGACAGAGATCTGCTGATGCCTCCCCCTTGATGACTGATGGCCTGGACAGGAGCTGGGAATTTGTTATTTGTGAGCATCGTGGCACCCCTTAAACCACTGAGCAGCTTTCCAAACTGGGCTGCCCTCCCTCTGAAATGTAGGTCTTCACTGAGAAGATGGTGGATTTAATTGTCTGGCCGAGCACATGCAAAGGAAATCTGTTTGCATCCAGATGTGTAATAGTGGATGCATTGAAGATGTAACCTGGATATTTTGAAATATTTTCATCAAGGAGCTACTCTGAACTAAGTACATCTGCATAACACTCGAAGAACTGAAGGATAACAATACCCTGCACACTATGGGGAAATGAGTTATCAGTTCTGTAACTGAGAAGCGGGATCTGCATTTGTTCCCTAGGAGAGAATTCAAGTGACTAGACTTCCTGGTTTCAAAATCTGATGGACAGAAAAATGATTATGAAACCTCTGGATCACAAGATCTTGCAGTCCATGTTGGGGAAGGTTAAACCTGCACTGTAGTACTCACGCTCTCTTAAAATCTTCCTGTACACTATGGTTTTTTCACCATCTGTGTAGGAAAGAGAGCAGTGGTTTACATTTTTCCAAAGGCTGCATGGAGTATATCTCTAAGTATAAAGACTGTGAGGGATACCTTAAACATTAAGGTGCCCTCAACGGCAATTAATTCTACCATTTTGTTCCAAAGTTTGCAACTTCATGAGCTTGCTCGTATTTCTGTCTGTCTTTAGAATTGTCCCCGCAATTTCTGTGTGGCTTCATGCATGCAGGAAGGTGAGTGCAGAACTAGTATCACAGAAGGGAGGGACCATATTTAGGCAGAGCTTGGGACCCCCATCTGGATTTCAGCGATAATCTATAAATTTAGAAGTATCCAGTCCGTTAACAGAAGTCCAGGCAAAAACAACTTGCTGGTAATAAATATGCGGTGCATATTGAACATCCCTTTTTCAACTGTTCTCTTAATGCTTTTGGTTTGTTACCTGAGGTTATTTTAGGAACCCTTTCAATGTAGTTTAAAATGCTTTGAGTTGATACAAAGTATGAGCTAATGGTCATGCTGCAATCTTGGCAAAGAAACTGGTACATCAAACTTTATTTTAATCACTACTTCTTGTGCAATGCTTCCACAACTCTAAAATTAACAGATGTGAACAAAGTAACATTGATCAGTTAGGCCTCTGGCTGCTACATCTTGCAGAAATTGCCAAATACCCTGAAACCGTAGGCAGCCTTTCACTGTGAACTGATTTTTTTTTTTTTTTCCTGCTCTGAATTCACTCATGGACAAAGTTACTATAGTAACTCTTTGAGATGTATTACAGCATGCTCTACTTAATCAGCCAGTTGTCCAAAGTAATTAATGCTCAAAGGTAATTAAGGTCAGGTTTTGTAACTCTGTGTCTAGTGAAAAACGGTAACCCTAACTTTTTATTCTTCATTTTGATATCTGGGGGTTCTGAAACTTAAGTTGTTGTGTGGTGGGTCAGTATTACTACAGTTTTCAAACCACAGTTATTTTACTCTTCCTGGGACTAAGGATACAACACATACCTTGAAATAGATCAGAATTTGGAGCTCATGTAAGATTGGAAAAAGTGAACTGAAATGGTAATGTGAAATTGGGTGAACGGTCTTGTCACTGGGCTTCAAACCTGAAAGGCTGAGGGCAGCTGAACTTAGATTCCATACAGGGGCCTGGCATGCAGAATGTAAGCGGTGGAGGCTGTGACCCTGAGGTGGTGCAGGACGTGGGTTAGGTTCTGTAGCACTGGTGTGCAGTAAGGAGCTGGAGAAATGGCAGAAACAGCTTGTCACTCACCTCTGAGCCTTGCTTTATGGAAGAGTGGAGGGCAAAATAAGTGCATCTGCTTCTGACACAAAAACTATTTTGTATGTACTAGTGATAAGAAGGCAGCTCCATGGTTAGGTGTGGGGATTTCTTGGTGGTGGTGGTTGTT
>VXAV01004443.1:311982-325351 GCA_013399715.1 Alectura lathami
ATAACCTGTCTGTGCAGTTTATATTCATCTGGTAGGGTCCAAAGGCACAAGGAGGGCACTAGCACTGCCTTTTTACTTAAAAACAAAGTGGAGAAAGTTGGTTAAATGAAGGTGGTTTTCTCCTGTCCGTGTAGGTTACAAATTCCATCTGGGTGCGATCTGGTAAGATCCATGCCGTTCCTAGAATTGAGTTAACCGTGCATGTCAGGAAAGGAAAGGTCACTGGTTTTTGTTGGTGAGGGAGGTGTTCACTCTTGTTAGTGTTTTTTTGTTTGTTTTGTTTTTCTTTGCTTTGTTCATTTGTTGGTTTTCAAGCACCATGTCCTTCATTAGACCCTTGCATAAACAGTGGAGTTTTAAAATAATTTTGTTGGTAAGGTCTTGGGGAATTCAGAATGAAGGGTAGAAAACGTGCTCCTAGAGGAAATACAGAAGGGACTAAGTTCTAGATGAGGAACAGATTGTTTGTTTGTTGATACAGTCTGGAATGTTTGATCCTAGTCTTGTCCTCTCCATCCCGACATAACTATTTTATTACCTTTATCCTTCCCTATGATGTGCATAGAAATATTTTGTGACAATGTGTTCATGGCTGGATATTTCAAACTTGCAAAGTTCGCGGTTCGGATTTCACATATCTTTAAAACCTATTAACAAGTGTAGGGTATAGATTGAGCAAATTGGTGTTTTGAAATGGCTACTGGTTGAAGTATAAGAAAAAAAAATATATAATAAACCTCTTTGTTTCTTTCAACAGTTAAATTCTACCTCACCGAATATCAACTTGGGACCATCTGGAAATCCTCAGTAGGTTTTTCAATCAACTACAAACTGAAAAATTAGACCGAATATAATCGTGTGAAGAGTGAACATACGGCTTTATTTTTGATTTTCTCCGTTCAGAACTAAGCAAGGCATTTACTCCTGTGCTAACTAAACAAACCCTTTTAAAAAAGTCTTCCTTTTCATCTTCAGGTTTTGTTAGTCTGCTATCCTTTTACTTAAGGATGCTATGGAAAAAAAAACCTCTCTCTTGGAGAATGGTCCCACAGTTGTTACAAAAGTTTCTGACAATAACTTTGTTTCAATGCATGGCAGAGGAGCAACTTACCTTGTTGATATTAGAAACCTAGTCACCGCAGTCACGACTTGTTTCTCTGGTGTTTTCTGCAGAGTTTCTGTTCTCAGATTTCTCAGTCTGTGCTTTTATCATCTGAGATGACACACACCTCTTTTGGTTTTTGTTTCCTCTCGGATTTGTTCTGGGCTAACAGGAGGAAGTGCTTAATAGGTTCCAGTGAGAAATGAGTACTTCCTTTGGGGGGCGATAAATGAAGAGGCGTATGATGTAACTGTTGTTTCAGAAGCTGAAAAGCTGGATAATTGTTTTGCTGACAGAAATACCTCTGAATTGTGCTTAGGAAAAAGTGAGGGAATGAGTGGAAACAACCAAAAGGAGTGGTGATGTGGCAACTGGAAAAACAGTGAACTGACACAAACACGCACACGAGGAAAGCGTTAGAGCCTCCCTCCTCTCATTTTATTTGTAACTGGGGAAGCAATGGAGTAAGGAAGGATGGAATGAGGAAGGATAGAGCAGATGACAAACTTCTTCCTTCCTTTCCTCATGTAAGCATCAGAATCCCATTGGCTGTCTGGAAATGAGGAAAAGAAGGCCTAAAATTTACTGGAAGCTAGGAACTGTGGGGGACAGAATAGTCTTGCTCATCTTAAAATCAACAACAACAAAAAAATGGTACAGCTCTGCCACTTTCTCTGGAGGAAAATGGAGTTGTAAAATGAAGGGCAGCTTTGCAGAAGTCCGGATGTTGGTTAGAATGAAGAATATTGGGTGCTGACACTGTTCTTTTCATGTTACAATTCAAGCGCTACACTAGACTTCTGTCCAGCTGTGGAGCCTGTAATTTTTACCCAAATGACCTGTCTCCATCCTAAATATCTTTCAGCGCTAAACCAACAGACTTTGATTTCCTGAAAGTTATTGGGAAAGGCAGCTTTGGCAAGGTGAGCTTTCTAATTTCTGTGTCTTGCTCTGGTGCACGGGTGCTAGCTGGTGTCTTGTGCACAGTGACTGGAGGCTTTAAAGCAGCATGGTTCTAGGATGGCCTGTGAACCCTCATACTGGGTTACTGTTACTGCTACTCATAGCCCTGCCGTTGTTTTTTCTGGTGTGGTAGTTGTTGTCTGCCTTGGTCACTTGTTGGGAGTGAAAATTTAGTGTTTCCCTTTCTCGTTTAGAGCAGTAGGGATCCTCTCTTTCCCCTGGGGAGGAAGGGAGGTACCCCTGTGCGTATGCAGCAGCTGGAGTACAAATCCTCTGTTTCCCTTTGGTGTGGGCTGCTTTGTGAGCGCCTAATGCTATGGAGCAGTGTAAGCAACATCACACTGAAAGGTGTTTTTAATATCAATAGTCTCCAAAGAGATGCAACAGGGAAATCCCTCTTGAAATCTTTGTTCTCGGGGTAATTTTCAAGTCATTGTTTTTCATGGAATTAACATTAAAACTTGCAAAAACAGCTGAAATTCGTCTCGAGAGAGATCCAGCAGTCCCTGGAAAAGAAGTGTTATAACTGAGTCTTTCATGATATCACTACATAGACAGAACGTACTGAACTGTAAGCTCACTCTGTTGGTGGCTGACTGTATTAAAAACAGAGACTACTGTGAACATGTGGTACTAATGCTTTTCAGTTACTCTGCAATTAAGGAATCCACAGTAGAATGTGAACTACAACAATCACATCTCTTCAATTGTTTTGTATTTCACAGGTTCTTCTTGCAAAAAGAAAACTGGATGGGAAATATTATGCTGTCAAAGTGCTGCAGAAAAAAATTGTTCTTAACAGGAAAGAGGTAAAAAGAAATATGATTTCTCCATACACACTTCTCTTTTCCCCTTAATTACAAAATTGTTCCTGTTCACTTACTGATCGTTTACTTCCTTACAGCAAAAACATATTATGGCTGAACGTAATGTGCTTCTGAAAAATGTGAAACATCCATTTTTAGTTGGATTGCATTACTCATTCCAAACAACAGAGAAGCTTTACTTTGTCCTGGATTTTGTTAACGGAGGAGAGGTATGTGGTGGTTCTGTTTGGATTTGGGTGTGTTCATTCCGCTAATTCTAGGTGGGAGGAACAAGATGGTCCTTTACAATGGGCTGTGGTCAGTGCCCAAGTTTTGAAAATCCTGTTACTTCATCTCCAGCAATGCTATTCCTGCAGACTTTGGTAGCTATACAGACCCTGCTCCTCTTCTTATCAACAGCTTTAACGCAGAACTAATTCATGGGTGTCATATACAAATACTGTCTCTTTTACAGTTACCTAATTTTATCTCTGTTATGAATGAATCATATGTTGACATGTTTCAGCATATAAAACTGCCTTTTTCCTCTTTCATCTGCGTTAGCTGAGCAAGTATTTCAGAAGTGGGAGGAAGGAACCAAGCAACTGAATTTACTCCTGTGATTGTATTGGGAATCTTGAGATTATTCTGTGGCTTCGCATGCTCTGATTACTTACTGCCGAATAGCCTTATTCTCAAGGTTCTTTTCCATGAAGTGATGCTGCTGAGTATGAGGAATCATTAGTTAACTTAGGGGAAAACTTGTGAAAGAGATGGAAAAAGTCTGTAAACATTTAAGTGCGATGTTCTGGAGCAGTTTGCCTTTAGCTAGGGACACGTTGCTGTTTGATATACCCAGCACTTTCAGGAGTGCTCTAAAAACTCGTGGCTGAATAGCCAATAAACATGAGAAGGGCATCCAATGTTCTTCTATTCCTTCAAAAGGTTGTATGGAAAATCAGGGGTATTGCAGACAAATAGTACCTGGACCTGTCTAGCAAAGGAGTTGTGATTGAAGATCACAAAGTGTAGTGAAAAATGGTTGTGTGAAAGTAGCTACCCAGCATAAATGCTTTGGAGGGGAGCTGTCTTGTTACCTGCTACGTTTTCAATGTGTTGTTGTGAAACACATACCTTTTCAAAAGGTCTTACAGAAACTCTTACAGCCAGACCACGGAGGAGGAGACAGGGTACTGCTGTAGATGACAAAACTGGTGGCTGGCAGAGGATGTCGGGAGAAGGCATCAAATTTAAATGGTCTGTTTCAGCATAGCTCAGGGTTTCCTGTTATGTCCCTGCAGCTGGATAAACGCAGACAAGAATAAAGTATGTTGAATAAACCAGGGTGAGGTATGAACTGTGCTGTACGTTAGCAGATATGCACAAGGCCTACTGCCCGTGTTCGCGGTGCTCCTAGAGCTGAGATTCTTTGAGTGTCTGAGTGTGGACTTGGTAGGCCTTTCTACATCTAATCTGATGCACTGCCATCTTTAGGCAGCATTATCGAACTCCTGGTTTGCTCACTCCGAATTTTTAGCTACAGCCTAATTTGGCATTTGTCCAGATAAACAAAAATACAGTTCATAGCGGCTTCCAAAGTTGAACGAAGCACTTGGAAAATTTTGGTGGCTTTTTGTTTTCTCCCAAACTTGGCAAGCAGAAAACAGAGAATTTGTTTTCTTTTCTTTTTTTTTTTTTTTTTAAAGTTGAATGCATAGTACGGTTTGATACACATATGATTTAATCTTTGGCTAGACTTGTGCATCTGCTCAAACTACCTAAAGGCAGAAGGCTCTCTGTAGCTGAGAACAATTATGGATCAGCCCGGAACATATATCTCTCTAAGTGATCTCAGAACATGATTTATATGCATATATCTCAGACACTTGTATACAAAACTTTGACTACAAGGATACTCAGAAATGGAAGATTACTTGTTTGGCACCTGGCTATCTACATTCTGTTAGGAGGCTGTCTTGCATGATTGAATCCTGCCAACCTGAAGTAAGAGCTGAGTGCTTTTCTCTAGTTCTTTTTGACTCGTCCTGGTTTTAAGGGAGTTTCTTGTGACTAGGTTACCTACATGTTTCTGAGCTGTAAAAGAGAGGAAAGGAAGTGAGTAAAGGAATGTTGTCATGAAGCAAAAACAATTTTATTTCGTTCTATTGTTTTAAAATTGTAGGTGGCTAATAAAACCACTTTTTAAGGTTAAATTACACATAATTAACGTGTTTTATTCTTATTTACTGCTTTGCATATTTACAGCTGTTCTTTCACTTGCAAAGAGAGCGCTCCTTTCCTGAGCACAGAGCCAGATTTTATGCTGCTGAAATAGCCAGTGCGCTGGGCTACTTGCACTCCATAAATATAGTGTACAGGTGAGTTTCTGAAATGTATACTCCTGCAGAAGTTCAAAACAGGACAAATTACTGAGTAAAAACTGCTTCATGAAGTCTTCTTATGGGAGATTTGAACATAATATTTTCAGCGACACTTAAAACTTTCTTTCAGCTGAAAAATAAGTCATTGTCTTTGAAGCTTTTGTGCTAGTGACTGGTGTTTTGAATTAATACAATGAATTTTTTTTGTAGGGATTTAAAACCAGAAAACATTCTCCTTGATTCGNTTTCTATTATTATTTTCTACCCCTATTTATTAAACAGGGTCACGTTGTGTTGACAGACTTTGGACTTTGTAAAGAAGGGATTGCAAGTTCTGATACTACTGCAACATTTTGTGGGACGCCTGAAGTAAGTTGTCAACTTTTGCGTCTTTTGACTAGTAACTAATGGTTGTTGAGAGTTACGGTTTGTATAAATGGAAGATCAAATACTCAGTTCTCATAGAGTCATGGAGTGGCTTGGGTTGGAAGGGACCTCAAAGATCATCTAGCTCCAACCCCCCTGCTGTGGACAGGGCTGCCAGCCACTAGCTCACTAGATCCCATCCAGTTTCTGTATTGTTGGAGACTGGAATTCTTCTTACAAGCTCTTCCATGAAACCAAACCAAAGACAAGTTTACTGCAGATCTGTTCTTTGTCCTGTCACTAATACACAGCACCTCCTACTTACTACCCCCATCCTCATAACTCATCTCTACCATCCTCCCTCTTCCCCATTCTTTTCACATAGTCTGTTTGTTCCCGTCTGCTCCTAACCACTGACCAGGCACAGGACAGTTGGCTTGTGTAACAGCTGTTACAGATTTGCCAATATGAATCTATTTACCATATCCCGCCGCTAATTTTTTGTAAGTTCAGAAGCACTTGGTGTCTGTGAGACTTGAGAACATTTTGCATATGGGTGAAGCTTTGAGCTTACTGACCCTATTGTCTCTTTTTACTAAGACAAATAGACTGGAAGGTTCAGAATCTGGAAGCCTTAAGCTTGCGTAAGGGATTCACTGAGATGCCAAGATTAGTGGCTTTGATTACTTGATTTTAAAAATCTTCAAGTTACAGACAAGGCCTTTGAAGGCAGTGAAGGATGGAGGAGGAGGAGTGTGTAGCTGAACGATGTGAACTAAAAAAAACTTTGGCAACTTACTCTAGTTACCATCAGAGTAGGAATCCATAAAGCTGAGTGGTAAATGAGAGCTGAAACAGCATTCGTTGGAGATTTTGGAAAGTTCAATTAATATTACCAAAACTGGTAATTTTGGACTTGAGGAAAACGTGGAATTTTTGTCTAGTGTTCAGAAGTTTGGTCTTCATGCTTATCTTGGACTCGCATGAATTGCAGCATAAGAGGATGCTAATGCTGTTGCTTAATGTTAGTTACTAAAATATCAAGACTAAACATAGCAGTTCTGCGTTAGTTTTTCTGAGCCAAAACTAACCTAAAAGTCTTTTGTGATCCTGCAAAAAGTGTAATGATATTCTCTGTTTCTAAACACTGAGTTGAATGACTTAGTGAGTTCCAACACCTAAAAAGGAGGTTGTGAAAGATCATAAAAAGTTGTTAAGTTCAAAATACGGAACTGCTTTTCATGCTTTTTAGGGTCATCTATAGACAAATGAGGTACAGGGCACTCGTGCATACAGAAGGTTTGAGAAATACCAATGCAATTGAACCATGATGTTCAGCTCCTGTCATTACAAGTGATATCTGCCTTGTCCATTGACAAATAGGTGCTACCATCTATTTTGTCTGCAAGTTTCAGAATTTGGATGCTAGTGAGCAACCTTTCTCCTTGAGAGAAGGGGTTAGAAGCTGTGCGTGTGCTGTAGATGAGGACTGAGATGATGATGGTCCAGCCACAGTAACTTTATATTACATACCTACAAAGAATAGTCTTGGACTGTGAAGTGCCTGTGGAGAAGATTTCTTGCAAGGCACGTGGAAACCAGTTAGTATTGTCATTGTGGCTGATGATATCAACTGGTTGTCATAAATCAGTCAAATGACACCTGTTTTACAGCCATCTCTACTTCAGCGATCCACAACTCATGTCCTCATTGAGATTTACAGTGGAGCTTACACTGTAAATCAGACTGTTTCTCAGTGATAGATTTGAAGTGGAATGAATGCTTCTTCTTTGCTTTTTACGTACTGCGTGGGGAGCATTCAGGCACAGAATGGCAGAATAGGCTGGGGTAGTAGCTGACAGGCGTGCTGGGGGGATGTTGCCTCCAGTACAGTGCATCAGCCCGTCTGAAATGCAGAACAAGTTTCATAATAGAGGTGGCAAATTAGTTTGGCAGAAGTGTTGGGAAAGCATTGTTTCAGCTGGGAGGAGAGCTGTCCCACTTGGTACATGACCAGATGGTGGTGAAGGATTTGTCAGGTTTGTTGAAGGACAGAATAAACATTTAGTAGTCTTACTGCTGCTATGAAGCAACATTTCCTGAAGATGTTTAATGTCATGTGACTGAAGCCTAGGTTTTATTATTGCTAGCCTAATGCTCTATATTTTTTTTTTTTTCTTATTTGTAGTATCTTGCACCAGAAGTGATAAAAAAGCAGCCCTATGACAACACAGTAGACTGGTGGTGCCTTGGTGCAGTTCTTTATGAAATGCTTTATGGGCTGGTATGTATCAAATATCGGGGGCAGGGATTGCTTCCCCTTTTCTCCCCTTTTATCTTCTGTGAAGTAACCCTGCAGTCTTCCTAAGGATGCTAACTTCTGCAGGGTATTGAAGTACTCTGCTTCAGTGGATTAATGGTTTGCCTTAGCAGAGCACCTCTTCTGGATTTTGCATTGCCTCTGGATGTCTAAACTTTTGCTTTCCAGTGAAGTGCTGTACAACAGCTGAAAACAGACAGTCATAGCTGAGGGAATGTCAGAGTAAAGTGAAACAACAGTGATAACACCCAATAAATTGTGTATTTAACTCAGATCTTCCAGGATTTCTCCTGCTTCTTGATGTAGTATTTAAAAAAAAAAAAAAAAAAAGTCTTACTATGCTTCTTCTAGCCATACGTAATCATTCTAGTAACAATATGTTCTGTTAGTTTTCTTGAGTTTGATATGCATCTGGACCTTAAGTAAGGAAATAGATTTGTTTTCCCACTCTTTCAGGCAAGCTCAGTGGGTACTTTGACTCTGGGGTGGCATCAGTAGTCACTTGTGAGCATGTGAACATCTTAAGGAAAGAGGAGGTGGCAGGGGGACGCTGTCAGGCGTAGGGACCTGGCAGTGGGCTGACTGAATGAGAAGGCAGCAGTGTGTAAGAAGAGAGAAATTTCTTCCTTCACTGCCAGCAGTGTGTTTCTTACAGAAGTGTTGTGTGATCCATGTGCATGGAACAAGATGCTGAATGTGGCTTTGGATTCACATGTAATGTTTGTGGTTTTTCAGCCTCCTTTCTACTGCCGTGACGTTGCTGAGATGTATGAGAACATTCTCCATAAGCCCCTAGTTTTGCGCCCAGGAATCAGTCTCACAGCCTGGTCCATTCTGGAAGAACTTCTGGAGAAAGATCGGCAGAGCAGACTCGGAGCAAGGGAAGACTTTGTATGTAGTGTCCTCATGTACCAACCCCTTCCTCGCTGAAAGGGACGTGACCAATTTTATGTGCGCCACACAGGTGTAACAGTGGGAGATGGCAAATGCTCTGATACATGTCTCTCTCTGTTTCCTTTTTTTAACTTCTTCTTTCAAGACTCCAGTTGTGGTCTTCAAGTCCTTCAAGGTGTTTGGAGCAGGAGGGAGATGATTGTTGTGGGACATATTTTTAGCTTGGTTGCTGCCATACCAGCCAGCAAAGGAAGGACAGTTCTTGGTGGTGTAGTCATTGAGGTGTGCTGAGGTAGAGCTGTTCGTAGGGAAACTGGGAAATAACCAAAAGAGAAGGCTATTTTCTGGTAGTAACAGTTGAACTGACTACATGATAAACATTATTCCTCAAACAGAGAGGAACACCAGTACCAGGCAAACTGCAGCTTTGTTTTTCAGGCTGAAAATCATAATAAGTGTGTTCCCAGTGTTAACAGTGAATTGTATTTATTTATTTATTTTTTGCAAAAAGGTGATGTTAGGAAGTACAGAACTGTGCAGTGAGGAATGATCTAGAAGGACTTCTCTTCCATCCGTTAATTGTGAGATCTCCACAATCTTCCGTTTGCAGCCCCAATGCTGGGCAGCATGCTGACCTTCCATAGATACGACACTGCTTTTTCGCAGTGGGGTGCGCGATGGAAGGATGGTAGCGCTCAGCACAGCTGCTTACTTCTTCATGACTCTTAGGCGTATTTTAGAGCTGCTTAAGCAGCTGCTTCTCAGACAATGATCTTTATAAAAACTTGAAGGCAGGAGCAGAAATACGAACACAAAACATTCTTGCTCTGTGGCTGATTTTAAGGCTTAAAAGCAGTAAATAGGATTTTAAAAGGAAACCAGCTTGTAGAGTTCATTGCAAAATAAACTGTGAATGGAGGACTTGACTTCCTTAGGTTTTGTTTGTGCATGCAGTCTGAAGCAGTACTTACTGCGGTGCACGGGATGGATTCCTGAAGCACCCACAATCTCTGTTCTTCACTGCAGCTGGAAATTCAGAAGCACCCATTCTTTGAATCTCTCAGCTGGACTGACCTTCTCCAGAAGAAGATTCCGCCACCGTTTAATCCTAATGTGGTAGGTGCTGTTTGAGTTCATAGATGCCAAATTTCTGCCTTTGAGGGCTTCTGTGTTTGGAAAGAATATTTGTGCATCAGAACGGATGGCAGCCTCTTTGTGCGGAATGCGCTTTGGAGCAGTGATGCTGTCTTTTTGACTTACAGTTCGCTTTGACATATCGCTGTTTCCTCTGCTCAATCCCATCAAAGGACTGCCAATTTTTGTGGGATCAGAAGACCAAAGAATTTGCAGACTGTTTATCTGAAGACTTTTCAAATTACTGGCTTCATGCTTTTTTGTAATTATTAAGCCTTAGTTGCAGCCCTACTCTTGTTCATCTTCCTGCCAGTTTACACCTGTTTGATGAAGAAACCTTTGCTGTCTTGGCTCTTCTCTCTGTAACTAAGTATTCCTGTGCTTCAGTTCTTGGGTCTGTTACTGGGAAGGTGTCTATCATAGTACCTACTGTTGGCTAGAATTGAAATTTGATATTGGCGATGGAAAAGGGAGAAAGAGAATTTGGTGTCTGGTTGCGGGGTTTGTGTTTTGTTATGGTTTTGCATCACCCTAACAGTCATTTAAGAAATAGACATTTCTTAGTATTCCGTATGTTTATCACATCACACATCAGGCTTTTGGCCTGATCTCCAGCCTAAAACAAACAAGGAAGCTTTCAATGGCTGCTTTCAGGGATACTGTGGTGGGCTTCCTTAAGCTTTCTGTGCTTAAACAGGAAAGAGTTGCGTGAAGTAAATGATCTTGGGAGTTAAATTTGTAATCTAAAGGAGAAGCACGACTTTAAAACACAGAATTAATGCCACAAATGATGGATCTTTCTGTTTTCTAGGTTGGCCCGGATGACATTGGGAATTTTGATGCGGTGTTTACGGAAGAAATGGTCCCATACTCAGTTTGCATTTCTTCTGATTACAACATTGTTAATGCCAGTGTCCTAGAGGCAGATGATGCATTTGTTGGATTTTCTTATGCACCACCTTCTGAAGATATGTTTTCCTAGGAAGTTAGAAGCCAACAGTGTTTTGGAAGTCTGGGGATGAACTGAAATGTTAGGGTTATGAACACATTCCAGGATGGTGTAACTAGTGCCTCGTTTTGTGTGTAGGTTTGAAACCTACGAACAAACATTCTCTGCTGTATAGGAGGAGTCTGGGCATTTTTGGATGGCTTTCTTTGGGGTTTGAACTGTTTATTCCTGCTGCAGAAAATATTTTTAAAAAACTTTAAATGTTCTCTACAGTTACGTATTTTTTTAAGCAAAAACACTGACTGTTCTCGTCAGTCCCTTCAGGTTTACATTCGTACATATCTAACACCAGGCTGGCACAAACAGCAGCAAATTCAGTAAATTTATAAATGCCTTTGTACCTATTTACAGTGACTTTGTGCTTGAATTGTAACTATGCAAACCATCTTTTGTATATCCTGGTTTAAAAAAGGTAAATGCTTTTTCCCTGTTGTATCAGTTTGACCTTTTGTTAACTTACCCGTCAGCACTTAAATGAAGGTTTAATTTAAGTTAGGACGGAGGTGCTTGGAGGATTTCTGTAGAATGAAAGATCGGGTACGTAAAACCAGATGGTCACTTCTGCATATAGGGGAGTACCCAGGTTGCTCAGCTGGATTGTTTGAGGCATGGGGGATTTCTCAAAGCAAGGACGGAACAGATCAACTATTGATTTGATAATGTTACTGATCGTGTGTTCTGCCTTTTTTCCTCCCCGAGATAAATATGTATTTCAACTGCATTAAAAATATTTTTGGTTAAAAGTCTGCTTTTCCAAAGATATAATATGCAATAATCACGGCTACTTTGAAAGGCTATCTTGCTTTAACCTTCCTGGGGTGGGTGGTGAGGGGACCATGCCAAATATTAAGTATTTTTCTCACTGATTTATACTTTGAAACACTAATTTGTTCCAAATCAATTGTATTTCAACATTCATGGCTACTTGTCTTTGTGTCCCATTCTGCACCATTTTTAAATCTTCACTTGATATTTGGAAAAAAATAATGTAAATTATGTTGGTAATTTTAGAAATGTGAAAAGCTGTTGTATTTCTCATGACACACGTGTATGGAGAAACTGATCGTTCTGATCGACTTCTGTGTAAGGAAAACTTTTAACAATGCAAAAATTGACTGCAGTTAGTGTGTAAAAGCCTATCATGGTAGTCATTTTGTTATATATTACCTGTAAATAACAACTTATTTTTGTCTGTTACTTCAGAATTGTTCTGTGTCTTTTGTTGTTGTTCATAAATAGATTCAGTTCAATGCCTTGGTTTGAGGGGACTCTGTTAAGACACAGATGAGCAGCCAGAGTTAAATGTTAGATAAATCTCAGTATTTAAATAGTTTCATTTTTGGCAACATAAGAACTAGCTTGGAGTTCATATTTACACAACTATCTATATTGCACCAAGGTCAGTTAAAAGTTGAGGATACTTGAGACAACAGTCTGTCAAACTGTAATTACTTTGAAATGGATGTTGCCAACGGCAAAACATCAGGCAAGTGGAATCTAAACCAGGATTCTTTGCTTATTCCATTTCTCCCATGTAACGCTTAAGTAATGCTGAATAGTTTCTGTGTGAGGTGTGGAAGGAGTCGCTGGGTAAAATGAGTGGGAGTGACATCGGAATGGAGGCAGGAAGGCGTATCACTTGTGGGAGTGGAGTGGTGGCTCGGTGCTCATTTCCCATCGTGCCACTCAAGTTTTTAGAAGTTTGGAAACAGCTGTGCAGCTGTTCAGGACAGCCAGTAACTACATGAATCTTGTTCTTGGAGTTGTAAACACTTGACAGCAGGTCTTTTTTTTTTTTTTTTTTTTTGGGTAACAGTTGTAGTTGAAGTTACTTCTTGCAGAACAGCTTAATTATTGCTTATTAAGCTTGCTGCTTTTTCTTCCAGCAAGCTCTGCCTTTTTGGCTATGTGGGAATGTGTTAACATTTCACTGCAGATAGTCTGCTCACTTTGTTCCTTCTGTTGTATTTGATATTGTGAAATGACTGGTCAGACCAGGGCTTCCAAAGGAAGAGCAGCAGACTGTGTTGTGCCTCAAGCAGTAAACCCTCCCAGTACTGCCATGTATCGGTGCTCTTGTTCTGTACCTCTGTCTCATGATTATGATTATTATGCTCTTCTGAGTAGGATGGCTACAGGGGAAAGTGGGGTAGCCCCTTCACAGAGCACTGAGTTCAAAAACGAAATGTATAAAGTGGTGGTGAAACCTAGACGGAGAGCCCATGGTATTCCTCTCCTGTTGTGGGAGGCTCTTGAGAGAGGGAGGTAAAATTGAGAGAGGGACCCCCCCTGGGGCCGGCTTTCTCCCGCCCGAAGCCCAGGGGCTCCCGCGCCGCCTTCCCCGGCTGGCGGCCGCCCCTTCCCGCCAACGGCCTGAGGCGCCGCGGGGCGGCA
>VXAV01004443.1:346853-370403 GCA_013399715.1 Alectura lathami
GTCTGCTTGTCGGTCCGTCCGTCTGTGCTCTCCGCTCGCACACCCCGGTGGGCAGCGAGCCCCTCAAAGCCGCGGGCGGGGTGAGGTGCGAGCGGCTGGCAGAGGAGGGTTGGTTTGGACGTGAGTGGGGCCGAAACAAATTGGTAACGCTAATGAGGAGGGACAGGCCAAATAAACAGCGAGGGTATAGAATTATCCCAGAAAAACATTTTGAGTGGAGCCTGATTTCATGATAATGGAGACACAATAAATCAAGCCTCCGGTGCAGTAGAAAAACAAAGTCTGAGCAATTTGTCACCGCTTTTGCAGCCAAGAAAATTAAGAAGTTAATCGTTAGCTGTGATTGGGAGCCCTGGGAAGGGACGGTTCGGGGCAGGAGAGAGGAGGCTGGGTGGGCGACTCTGGCCCTGTCCCGCGGGGCTGCTCAGGCTCCAGCGCTGCCTGGCCCCAGGCTCCCCAGGGCGGCATGGAGAAGCCCCAGAAACAGCCCCTCCTGAGGGGGTTACAGCTGCCCGGAGAGCAGGAGTGCCCTGGGACTGCCAGGGTTTCCTTTCTTCCACAGGGAGTGATTCTGACAAATGTTGCTGTTGGTATCTGCAGGGCCACGGTTATGGGGTTTCCGTGCGCTCTGGGTCACAGAATCACAGAATGTCCGGAGCTGGAAGAGACCTACCAGGATCATTAAGTCCAACCCCTGGCTCCACACAGGACCACCCAAACCCAAACCCTGTGTCTGAGAGCAGTATCCAAATGCTCTTTGAGCTCCGGCAGCCTGGGACTGTGACCCTGTGGTGCCTGTTCCATGCCCACCACCCCCTGGTGCAGAACCTTTTCCTCACCCCCACCCTGACCCTCCCCTGACGCAGCTCAATGCCATTCCCTCGGGTCCTGTCGCTGTCCCCAGAGAGCAGAGCTCAGCGCCTGCCCCTCCGCTCCCCTGGGAGGAAGCTGTAGGCCGCCATGAGGCCTCCGCTCAGCCTCCTCTGCCCTGGGCTGAGCAAACCAAGGGACCTCAGCTGCTCCTAATATGTCTTACCCTCTAAATCCTTCACCATCTTTGCAGCCCTCCTTTGGATGCTAATAGCTTTATGTCCTTCTCATATTGGGGCACCCAAACCTGCACCCAGTGCTCGAGGTGAGGCTGCCCCAGGCAGAGCAGAGCGGGACAATCCCTGCCCTCGCCCAGCTGGCAGACATCCGTCAGCCTCTTGGTTCCCAGAAGAACGAAGGCTGTGGCTCCCTGGAGGCCAATGGAGCACCTCCAGGAGCTCAGCTTTCAGCCCCCAACGGCCACACATGCACCAGATCCAGCACACACCTCTGGGGACCAATTCTGCCGTACCCTGAGGCCGTGTCCTTGCCTGCCCAAGAAATGTCTACGCAAAAAGGACTTTTAACTTCTTGCAATCGCGAAAACATCTGATGATTTTTTCCTTGTCTCAACCCACTGTTTGGATGTAACGCCATGACAGGCTGCTGCAGCTGTTTCTTCTTCTCTCCAAGAGAAATGCCTGAGAGTTACTCTCTCGCCTTACTTTCTACAATATATTTCAAATCTGAGAAATGGCCCAGCCACAGAAGAGCCAGATTTCAAGTGTGATTTAGGAAAGGAACAGTTCTACTGCAGACAGTGTGTTTTTTTTCCAGGTACGCTTTGCTCCCTTCATGTCAAGTGACTCTCTGGTTTTACAGCTGCAGTTCAGTGTGAACACTCGTGGCATTTTGCTCCATTTTATTCATTTTCACTCATTCCCACTTCTGTGGTTAGAATGTAAAAACTGTGTTTGCCCGCTGATAAGATGCAGCATGAATATTAGCACTACTGGCTGCAGTATTCTGCAGTTATGTCCAATGTGTCATATTACAGTGTAGCAAAATATGTTTTTTTGTGTGTTTCTGACTTAGTAATGGCAGCAGATTCTTAATACTGGGATACAGCCTGCACACGACAGTGCCTCTGCTGTGTGCCATTGAACACTGAAAAGGAAGATGAGACAAACAGTTTTAATTTCATCTCTCCTTACACATTTGTGGATCAAAACAGTTTAGCTTCCAAAAATGTTCTTAATCAAAATTCCATTTGGAATTACAAAGATTTTTTTTTGGTGACCATTTTCATGAACAGCCCTAAAACAACCAAAACATCCAAAATGTGCTGTCTCTTATGCCTCTCTAAAATTGCCCTCCCTCTAGGTTTTTCTACCTATGGTCATAAACACAAATATTTAAAAATGAATGTTTTTTTTTTTTTTTTTAAATCACAAATAAAAAAAAAATGAGAGGCATGCTGCAATACGGAAGCTTGAGCAAGTTCAATATGCCATTCTCCCAGCTAGCACTAGGAAGCAGGCATCCCCTTTCCTCAGAAACAAAGTATTTTAAAAATGTGTCTAGCACACACATCACAAGGGCTCCGTTGTAGCGTGTACGTGTCAGAGCACAGTCTTATGGGTTTTTTAAAGCCAGAACTGCTGAGATGCCACCATAATTCCAGTTCCTCTCCACGCGTGTGTGGGGAAATACTTGGAAGCTATTCCATCCTTGCTGACGGGAGAGACATCCCGTTGCAGGGCTCTCCATTCACCCAGCCCTTCTCACTCTGAGCAGTGAGCCAGGCAGCCTGGCTCGACGCCGTACCATCGCTGGCAGCCACGTGGGGATTGTGTGGGGCGTGGGGGGCGAGCAGGGCGAGGGCTGGCCTGGCTGGGCAGCGTCAGTGTTTATGTGCGCGGTGACAGCGTGACGGATTGCACTGGTGGGGAGCTGCAGAGCTGCAGGCTGGGGTTTGGAGCAGGCCACAGGATGGGAGCAAGCATATGTGCATGCAGCTGGGATGCGGCCAGCTGTAACAGCATGTGGGGAGTGAGAGGGGGATTAGAGCCGAAGGGACTGACACCACGTTGTGGCTTCACCAGAGGGCGGCTCTGGAAGGCGTCTGCTTTAGCTGCACAGGAGCTGCTTGGCTGGGGGAACCTGTGCGAAACCCCATGGGCCTGTGCTGTACAGGTCTTAAATATCTGTAATAAACTAAGATCTGAAAGTGAAAGCCAAAAATACTCAGAGCCTATGAAAATTGTCACACTCCACATGACTTACACAGCAAAATCCACAGTGAGAAATACTAAAAATGCTGAAAAACCATTAGATGTTCTCAGATGGGTGTGTGCAAGACAGAGGGAGCGCAGGGTGGAAAGGGCTCCCCAGATGGCACCTTGTAACTCAAGGGGAGAATGCACACAGGAGCTAAATTTGTTTGAATTACATTTATCAAAGCACAGCCAAATGTAATTGATAACAAAATACAGAAACACTGAATGCAAAAAGACAGGTTCTGATTTTCCTACTCAGGGAAGATTCCTTCCTTATTTCAGAGAGGGTCTCAATAGAGGGTTGCGCTGCCATTCACATAGAGAAATTCCACAAGGAAAGGTTTAATTCCGGGGCAGCTTACAGCCCATGCCTTCTTTGTGCATTTGGAGTTTTCCTGTACCTGAAGGCTTGAGCACTCACTGAATTACTCAGACGAGTGCAAAGCAGCGACTCTCAAGTCCTGGCTGCATAAAGCAGAAGCTGAAGTCAAACTGATGTGTAATATTCCCAAACCAAAAACTCATCAGTACAGATACCATCAACCTTGCCGAGCTTTTTTTCCTATTTCACATCATTTACCAGAACCTGGCAAAATCCAAATGGTGGAAATCACTTTCAGGGCTACAGAGCTTCTCAAAACGCATGTGCTAATAGCTCCTTTCTCCTTCAAGCACAAGACTCTCAGCATGCCTCTGTGTAACGGTTAAAACCAGCTTCTTTGCTGGGGAAGTTTGAGGAAAGGCAACCAGCTTGGCCCACCACGTGCTTGTGTTTTTACACGCTTACAATAAAAAACACAGCTTCTGAATAAGTAGGCAGTCAGCTTTTATTTCGGAATGCTCTTAAAAGGCAGTGCTGAGTTCAACATGCTTCATCCTGTCTGGTTTTAACATTACAAGGACACAGCTAACATCTCCCAGTAGATGCCAATGACTTTCTTGTTAAGTTTTGAGGAGAAGGGAAAAAGAATCCAATAGTGGCCAACTCTGTGCATCCTGTACCTTCTGGCTTTTAGAATTCAGACGAGTTCTCCATTACTTCAGATTCCTCCTCAGCCTGCATCAGAGAGACCAGAGAAGACAGATCAGACCTTGACGCCAGAGCCACGCCACAGCCGCTGGCGCTCCTGTCCTCATCAACACGTCTCAGGAGCACACAACACCTCTACGAAGCTTATTGTCAGTGTTCCCAAAAGCTGCAGGTGAGAGAAGAACCAAGAGTGCTGTCGTGAGGGTATCAGCCTCACCTGCGGATCTGGGATATCACGCGGGCCCTTCGTACGCACACACAAATGGTGATAGCTGACAACTTCGGCCACATACATTTGTATTGAATACTGATAATTTTCAAGTTCCACAAGAAATAAAATCTTACTAATAGTCAAAGCAATGTCTCATACAAATGAAATCGGATAGGACTGAGTCATTTATTCCAGAACATTTTACTACAAGCTGTGAGTAACGGACGATAGCCAGTGTTCCTGGACATGTTACCAGCAATTCGTACGGCGCTCTAACACATTACCTCTCTAAGAGAGGAAGACCTCATTGCTCCCAATCTCTTTCTGAAGCACAATATGAATCTCCTACGTGGCTCTTTTCACAGCTGGCTCTGATTTATCTTGGTTTCGATGCTCATAATTAAGAAAACAGGAAGATGCAGTTATTTCTGCAGTCACAGCGTTATTTGAGACCGAGACAGACTCAAACATGTCTTTTTTAGCAGTGAGTTCCTACAAGCCTTCAAGACCAGGAGACTTAAGGCAATGTAAACACACAGTTTTCTAGCAAGGGAGAACATACGGATGGCAGTCAGCGTGTATTGCACTTCTTTCCTAGTGGCTGTAAATAAGCGGGCTCACAGACTGATTCCCTTCAGAGCTCTGTCAGTCGGGGAGGGCTCTGTGCACAATCCACCACGATAAGGAACCATGAGAAAACCAGCGGGGAGCCGTTCAGATCTCTTGCTTGTGTCGGCTGCGCCCTGACTCACAGTGGCACGCGTCTGCGCACTGACAGACCGTGTGTGCTGAACAGCCCACGGGCACATCTCGGACACTGGCTCCATTTAGCGGCTGTTTTTCTCCCCCCGTCCCAATGTCAGAACTTCGGGACCGTGCAGCTTTTGTGACCACATCGTAGGCGGTTCTGCGCACTGCTTCATGCCTGTGCGTATGACAAAAGACACCACGTTAAATTAGCTTACAGCTCGCACTGTTTTTAATGCGGCATTTAAGTCAAATAGGAATTTTTGAAGTTTCATCAGTTACTGATCTAAATCTACAGTTCTTGTGTACCCAGTGATTATAAAGCTTCTCTGTCTATACATATACTAAGGTGAGAGGAATGCACTGATGCCTTACGTTGCTTCTCTTTTGCTACTTCTAACACAACGCAAACTTCCAGAAGGCCTGTGGGTTGCTCTGAGAGCATCAGGATCTTCACCGGCAGGGCCTCAGACCTCCAGGGTCTATGGTCCTGGTAACATTTATTGCTGGGAACCAGTACCTCCAACAGCAGATGAGGACTGAGCTGGAACCACTTAGACAAATCTGACATGTCCAAGCCTTTGCAGTCAGATGGGAGGCATTCTGGGGAGCTGAGAGAGCTGCCAGCATCACAGGGAGATGGTTCTTGTATTTTGAAGGTGGTGGTGAGCCAGAAAGCAGCAAAAGCAAATGTCACCACATTTTGGTGTTGGTCAGCCTCCCTTCAGCCCAGAAGATGACTGCGGAAAAAATCTTCCCGAAAGGCAGTTTCAGGCACATGAAGGATGAGAAGGAGGTTGGGAATAGTCCAAGAGCAAGGGAAGTTCCAAGTGGGTGTAAGGGGAAAACAAAAATGGCAGTGAGGGTGGTTGTGCACTGCCGTGGTTGCCCAGAATCTGTGGTATCACCAGCTGTGGAAACCTTTACATCTTCACAGGGCCCTCAGCCACCTGACCTGACTTCAAAGGCTTCAAGGCCGTAGCAGCAGCACAGACCTGGTGGTGCTTTTGGTACACAGGCACCAGCGCAGGCAGTAGTGCCACTGAAGCACTGTTGTTCACGGGGAGACATTTGTGTCATGTGGCTTCCACCCTAGGATTGTGTACACTTGATGCATGAGGGATCGACGTTTGTAAGTATCGGCGTTTGCTAAGCTGTGCTTGTGTAGATGCCTGTGGGCTGCTCACAGAGGGCTAAAAGGCAAATCAGCCGGCCCTGCTCTCGTGGCCCTTCAGAACTCTGAGTGCCTGCACGAGGAGAGCAGAGAGTGGGTTGTGGGAGCGGCAGTAGCCAGCACTACTCCAACACCATTTATAAGATGGGCAGGAATTCTTCCTTTTTTCCTGTGGTTTCTGGAAGTGAACGTGAGGCGATGTATCTACTGCTAGGTAACCTGTGGTTGGGATGCCGTCCTCCAAAACGGAGCATCTCGTCCTGCTGTGTGAGGGCACAGTGCCTGCCCGCTCACCTCCAGCTGGCTAAAGCAGCCACGTCCAGCTGTTCAGCTGCAGCGTCCGCCTACAGAAGGCGGGGTGGGATGCAGCAAGGCACACCGTGAAGCAGTGCCTGTACCGCCGCAGCAGGCCAGTTTGGTGGCGCTGGCTTTGACTGCGCGGCTTCCAGAGTTGCGCTGCGGCATTCCAGACGGTACTGGAACGCAGCGTTATTTGTTTGCATTGCCAGCTTGATGCACGCCTTGGGTCTACAAAAGTGGTTTTTGCGATTTTGTACATTACACAATAGAAATGTGCGGTGCTAAAGCAGCAGACTAAAAAGATGGCACAAAGTTTTGAATTTTTCTCACAACAATGGTCTGAGTACTAACAACAAAGATCTAAGGGTAAGAAAAAAAGTACCCACTGCATAGCATAGGGCCGTTTCATTTACCTGATAACTTTTATAATGCAGACATTGTAACACCTGGAAAATAGATATGCAAAGGTTCTATTTTTATTTCCCCACCCTATGGTATTTGGAAGGATTTATTCTCTTCAGGAGTACAGTGTGTCTACTGCACAAAGTGTTCTGTGCTGTACCTAAAGATCCTTCCTCTCCCCCAGTTTTGGGCGCAGACTCAGTTCCAGCACAGGGAACTGGAATGGGGAGGAAAGGAAGGGTGATTTCCGAATCAGTAGCCTCCAGGTGAACAGCAGAGTTCACGGCCCCAAAGGGATGCTTTCTGTCGTTGTCTTTGTGACGCTGACTGACGTGGCAGTGTTAGGTACTGCAAGTCTGGCATACACAAAAACTGCTTTTTTGGAGTAACTCCTGCTGAAATGTAGTTTAGTCAGGAGGATATGGTATTTGTATACAATCTTACATCTCTGTGTTGATGCAGTTATCTTCTGCCTTCTAAGGAGATTATGAGTTATCATGGGCAGAATCATTCAGCAAAACTGTGACCACAGAGAAGGAAAATACTATGAAGGTACGCAGCACGGCCACATTAACTATGGTCCTGCACATGCACTTCCACTCACCTTTGCAGCTACTGCACATCCTCCAGAAAAAAGGCAAGCAACCACTATGTTGGCTGAATTGCCCCCTGAAACCTTACAGGGACCACACGAATCAGAAACGGCTTACCCCTGATCTCCAGCCAAAGAGCTCTGCTTCAGCAACATGGTTTCAGAACACCATGTCTCCATCCCGACACCTTACCTTCCCTAGCACTCCACTGACTCCTCTCATACCTCACACCCCACCAATGGCAAGAAAATTCCTCACATGTCTCCTCCACAGCCTTCATAACCAACTGCTGACTGACACTTTCTAGACCTTGCTGGGGAGATGTTTACATTTTGCCTTCAGCACCACCAGCAAGGCCGGGCGGCGAGAGGGGATGGAGCTGCTGCAGAAGGCACCCCCGGCCTGCTGACAGCACGCACCCAGCTCTGCCCAGGTGCTCCAGCTGGCATCTCCGCATGCTTCATGCACCCCATGCTGAGCAGGGCTGGAGTGCTGGCAGGCAACTCAGAGGCTAAGAGCATGTGCCTGATCAGGTGCTCAGAAGGAGCAGAACTAAGGAGAACCACCACTGTCCCCTGCAAGCTCCTTCCCTTCGAACGAGAACTCGAGGGCGCAGGTGGAGGCCAGGAGAGTGGCTGCTGAGCGGCTGGCACAGTGCAGGTGGGCGCTGGGTGCTGACTTCACACTGAGCACTGCACCGCATTCCAGCTGCCCCACGTGCACTGGAGAGACAGAAGGTGACTGTCCCACCCAGCTCTGAACTGCAAACCTCCGGCAAGATTTACCTTCATGAGTAAGGAAACGTGGGCAGAAACTGCTGGCTGCAGTTTGAGTTTGCGACTTCAAAATTTCAACAGCTTCTCTACTCAGGGAAAACTAATAACAGTGCTTCCCACTGGAACGTATTAGGTATCCTTAAAATAGTCAAGTTTCTTGTTTTCTTTTAATTACTTCCTGCCAGTATCTCTAAATGCTCAAAACTAACTTTTAAAATCCAATATGAAGTTGCTGGTGTTTTTATATTATCAAAAAAGAAAGATTAATGGCACATCTCAGTAATCCAGTACTAAGTGGCTCGGTTCATTGTTCGAGCTGTATGTAATCCTCAGTGGATCTCCGATGTAGGTTAAAAGGTATTTAATGCCTGTTTGTCAGTTGCCAAGGGTCAAAAATCGCCTAGCTTGTGTAAAGAAAGAGGAAACATCTGCTGGAATAATTTATTTGACTAACACAGAGGGCAGGATTAAAATTCACTGATTTCTTGGGCCTGATACTGAATTTTGATTAAACAATGAATGTAACTGTTCAGTTTGACAAAATTTCCTTTGCTTCACATGCGGGCACACTTGTGCCTATCACTAATTTCTGACCCTGACTAGGGAGTTCTCTGATGGGTGA
Organism: Alectura lathami; assembly: GCA_013399715.1. Taxonomy (NCBI): domain Eukaryota; kingdom Metazoa; phylum Chordata; class Aves; order Galliformes; family Megapodiidae; genus Alectura; species Alectura lathami. Next base: position 355,798 of record VXAV01004443.1, read on the forward strand.
TTACTTCAGGTCTGCCTGCGCTCTGAGAAGGAATCTTCCTGTACTTTGACTTGGTTTTTCTCCCCTTAACATTTTAAAGGGCTCACAGACCGTCTGCTAATTCTCAGCACTCTTTGGTTTCAATGGAATTCCACGGTAACAAGGACGTGTTGTTAGGGTGTGTTAGAATCCCTCCTAAGATCAGTGATTAGCCATGGAAGTGTGATGCCCAGCAACTTCAGAACCCAAGATAAAAGACCCCTTGGAACATTTTTTTAGAAATATAAAATCCATGTGGGCTGACTGCTGTTGACTGTAGTCTTGATGTGAATCACAGCAAACCCTTCTAGAGTAACTGTAAAAATATGTATTTTAAAATCATTCAAATCACATGAATTTACATTTGCAAATTAAACAAAGACAGCTTATTCTCATCAAGCAGGGAAGATGCGATCTTTGCCCTTCCAGGGTCAACAGGGCCAGCATTGCACTCTAGCTTCTTCATATTAGGAAAAGAGTAGGCACATGTGTGAGTTCAGTATCTTTTAGGACAGAATATATCTTTTGCCATATGAAGAGCAAAAATAATCCTTCAAAAGTGACCAGTAATTCCTCTTCCCTTCTTGAGGGAAAGGTAGATGGTTTCAGTCAGAACAAATAATTGGTGGGAACAAACCTGAGGGAATGGAAAGTGGTAAATTATCGAGGGTAAAATAGTGCTAAATGTTGCTCAGGCAAAATTTCAAACCCACTAATAAATTCTGATTTGAATGTAAAACGAAATGCTACATTTAGTAATTTAGTTATGAAAGAATAGCTGTATCAGTTGGACTTATTAATTTATTTTACCTACAGCACTGCTTAAATAATTCTTTTTCATTGTTGTTGGCCAGAAGGGCTGATAAAAAACAAAAGAGTTAAGTTAGAAGTAATATTAAAAGTCTGGATGGAGTGGTGTTAGGTCCCAAATATGGAACTAATCAAAAACACTGTTACTACACTGGAAGAACTAAGTCCCAAACTGCACGTCCCTTCTAGGAGGTGTGACTGCCACAAACGGTTGCAGCGGAGCTCACGGGGATGCCTGTGTGAGTAAGGAACACGTGTGCTGAACTCTGAATTGTTCAAGCTCATCCAATGTCTGAATGCCCGCGAGGCGCAGACAGCAGATTTCCTTCCCTGATTACCCTGACGGTCCTAGGCTGATGCTACAGGAGAACACCACGCATGTAACCTGGGACACGGCCGTCAGAAGCAGGCTGTAATGGCGAGAAGTGGTGCTTCCTCCTGCAGCATAACCCCGCGTGCATGGGCTCAGCCTTCCCAGTGCTGCTGACAGGAGCTGTGCTTCCAGGAGCTAACGCCTGTGCTGTGTTGCCTTTGTTGGAGACGACCACCGAAACTCGCATGACAAACTAGTGACACTGGAGCAGAGTTCTTGCTCTTACCCAGCCTGCTGATTTATAACCAGAACCTGAGGTCTATTATGCCGTCTTTCAGCCAAATAAAGACAACACACAGGACGTGGTTTAAAAAAAACCTGAACTAATTTCAGATGAAGGTCTGCCTTTGGGTGGCTGTTCGCCTTCTGACTCAGCAGGAGCTGAGACCACCAGAAGAACTCAGAGGAGGATGTCTGAGGAACATACTTGAGTTTTCCTCTGATTTATATTTTTTCCATGGTTCTTGGCAGAGGTTTTCTTCCATCTTTGTGCATCTCAGACAGAATTAAAAAATTTGTTTTTTCTTTCAGAAATGGACTGCAGTAAAAGGGAAGAACAGGATGAGATGTCTCAAAGCCAGCTGTGGAAACCAAAGAAAAAAGAATGAATTCAATATTCCACGTCAAAACATACCTATTTTAATATTCAGTATGACTAGTCACAAGGTTTGCATCTCAAAACCGATTTGTTTTCCCACTTCAAGAACCTGCTGCCTTCTCTTTTAGGGTTAAGGCTTTTCAAGACTAAATTTTTTCCAAGTTTCAAACTTTTATTTCTGCCAGCTAGGTATCTTGTAAGGCCCTTCCACAGGACTGGCAACATAAACAGGCAACATAAGTATCAAGAGAGAGTTCTTAAAGCTCTGATGTACTTCATATATCTTTATTGCAGAATGCGCAACACTTTTTAATATATGTGGAAAGCAATCATGGGTGTTTACAAACATTCAAAACATACTAGCCGCTCCTCTTCATAATTCTGGGATCGTTAGTTTGCTTACACGCATGCGGACAGCCGACGTGTTCATTTGCCATTCTCCCTTTGCTTTTTTTCCTGGCAGCTCTGGAGGCTTCCCAATTCATGAGGAACTGTCTTTCCATTTCCTTAATTTCCTTCCCATCAAGGGATTCTGTCAAAGATGAGAACATTTTCTGTGATGCCAGAAGTTAACTAGAAGGCTGAACAAAACTGTATGGTTTGTACCGGTTTTATATTTGCTCTCTTCAAATCTTTTTTTGCCCTTTTTTTTTGGTCTTTTGGTAAAAAATAAAATATCCAATGATCCATTAGAGCTTGATATTCATATTTTAATTAGCTGCAAGAGTGAGTTCGCATGTCTTAACTACAATGGAAAGCACCTCTTATTTAGGTAACTTTCAAGAGAAATATATATATTTATATTCGGCTGAAGTTCTGAAGAAACAGTCTGATCTTACCCAAGATACAAATAGATTCAGAGATTCAGGATAAGAGAGAGCCTGTGTGGCTTAGCAGTCAAGGAGCCCTACCAATCACAGAGACAGTTTTGTCTCCTCAAGATCAACTTTACCCACCTTGATGCCATAAGCCTTATGCCCTGTGTTGCCTCGGTTCCATCTGCAGTTTTGAGTCAGGCCAAATAAGTTACCTGGTTTGGCCACAGACTGAGATTGTGAGAACTCTCCTAAGCCCCAGCTGTTTTTACTCCACAGAGAGGCTTCTCCTTTCTACTATTAGCCAAAAAAATAAAAAAAAAAAATCTGTGATATCAACTTGTAAGGTAAGTGCCACCTGTATCCAAAACAAGTACAAAACGTGCAGGTATTTTTCGACTCGCTGCTAACTAGGGATCCTTGCACGCAGGATGCTAAGTCGCTTCCTTTCATGGTTGAATCATCTGCATCGCAGACAGTAAGTGCATCAAACAGACTGCTGGAATAAATTGCATCGCAGGAAGGTCAAGGTACACTCTTAACATAAGTGTAAAAAGCTTTTGTGATGAAGGACAGATGTTGTACACAGAAACTCAGACTGGGAAGGCATGAACAACTGCCACTAAAACACCAAGGCAGCACCTGGGGGCTGACAGAGGAGCAGGCTGAACTTATCTGCTAAAATCACTTTATTTATTATCTGGAATAGGAGCACAAAAAAGCCCTCCTGCCTTACAACAGCCTCGCTAATCACCTCCCACTGAAACTAACGCTGCTGTTACTAACCTTAAAGCTGAGCACCAAACTGTGCAGCTGATCACACCAGCACTTTTACCTCCATGTAGGCCAAGCAAAATGTATCGAGGTGACTGTGTGTGACCTGATTGTGTTTACATACCCGGTGCAACTCAAGAGGGTTCATGTGTCAGTTATTTCCTAAACCAGCCAGGGTTATGGTCAGGTTTTTAGGCTAGCTATTGGTTTTACTTTTTACCTAAAGTTTGCGACTGTACAACCATCCTGTCCCTGTACTTTGGTGTGCGGCAGACGGGGTTTCCTGTGAGATCCACGCTGCGTAGCTTTGTCCACTTCTTTAATACAGCCTCCAGGTCCTGCAGGTAATACAAGAACAGAATATTGGGATCATTTTCCCCTCCCCATTGCAGAATTCAATAGCAATGTGATGTGTTCAGTCAGGCCCAAATCCTGTGCACAGAATAACTTCAGTGAGATCATTCATGCACTTTAATTGAGAATGTGCGTTTTCAATGTGGTGCATAGCATTCCCTCAATGCATCACAACTGCACGGAAGAAATGGTGAAGAAGTTGGAAAACTGTGTTTTCAAGGATACAGCAATGCCAGTCATGGAAAATTACCACTACATCCCACCCATAAACACCTAAAGCAGAAGAATCACCAGCTAAAAATTTGTATGCATCAAACACACTGCGCAGCCTGACGGTCTGACAGAGCCTTAGAGTACGACAGCGTCTGATTCGATTTTGAAAAATGTGTGGAAGAATAAATAGCTCACAAAGACCCCCAAAAAGCTCAAAAGCAGGTAAGACACAGAAGATAGCCTCTCTATTTAGACACATGTAAATTTATATTTAGAAGGGGTAACAGTAACCCCCGCCCTTCAATAAGCGTGGGTGGTCAGTGGTAGAACTGGCCCAAACTGTGACGTTTTTGAAATACACCTTTCTCCATGTGCGTTTCTGTCTGGTTACCCAGGGGCAGTATGACCCAGATAAAACTTCTGCTGTCTTTTATACACAATAAATTCAGGTTAAAGGGATGCAAAGCTTAGCAGATTGGTCCTTTCTGCTCAGATACTCGACTTCCTGAAATACTTTATTTTCAGCATTTCAGTGGCTCTTGATATGCTTCCTTATATGTCTGAAAAGCTCAAGCAAGGATTCAAAGCAATATGTATGAATGCAAAAGAAGGGAGACTGAATGTTGTACAGTTGTAATGATTTGAAAAAAACCACAATGATTATGATGTGATAGATTCTAAGCTGTGACATCCGCAGAATTTTGTAGTGTGAGGCCAACAACGAAATATCTAGCAATGCAGACGCCTCTTAGCTCCTTCAGATTTAGAAATCACTTGGGTAACGCAAGCAAGGAGAATTCCGGTTTTAGGCCAGGCTTATTGGAAAAGAAGTAGGACGTAGCGAGTTTGTTTATTTACTCTTCCCTGGGCATTCAAGCATTGTTATTGCAATTGATCATGTGTTCTGGATTTCACCAGAAAGACTTTTTTCAGGTAATAGTTTTGGAACACACAATTGTCCACTGCTGAAATAAATGCAGGCAGCTGAACATTGACGAACTCATTCAAAGAGTCCTGGAGATTTTTGTTAGCTGTTACTTACTTGATAAATGACCCAGAACATGCTTACTGCAGTGTATGTTTATCCAGGGGCACACCAAGCCTGTGCTGAAACATGACTACCCTTTCGATACGCTCTGGCTGCTCAGTGCCTTCCTGTCTCTAACAAAGTGCTCTGCCTTCCCAGCCTCTCAATGCGCGGCGCTAAGGGGAGCAGACGCTTTTCGGGGCAGTCTGCGTTTGATAAATGATCATGTCATGCCATCACTGCGAGGGCTGCTACAAAGTCCTGACGAGCAAATTATAGTCCATCCAGGGGGGAGGAGGGGGGAAGGGCAAGTGCCCCGGTGGGCAGCTGCAGCGCTGCCAATAACGCGCTCACCAATTAAAGATGGCCATCTCAGAACTGGTATTTGACCAGTACGCTCCAGTTTTTATCGGAAACGTCTGGTACAGCTGCCCTCACCACATCCACAGGCAGCAATTTGTCACCGTTTTGACTACCTGTCATAATCTGTTTGAGAAAATCTATAATTTTTCTCTTGTTCCTGACTCAGTTCTGAAGGGAATGAATTCATCTTTGGTGATATCCTCTTGTCATAATCAATACTGGGCAGAGGTTGAATAAATTAAAGGCTTAGGAAACACAGATCTTTATAGGTATTTGGAGCTGTATTTCCACTCTCTATCTAAATCATAATCTTCCCAAATCTAAAGTCTATTGTTTATACACATACATGTACACTCTGGCTTTCTGTAAACAGATTTTTTTTCTTTTTTAATCAGGAATATCTTTGAAAAAAACTCCCCTCGGTATTCCTACCAAAATACACAGCAGCCTAGAAGACCTTGTGAGCCTAAAGTAAACAAGAAGCTCAACAGGATAAAATAATTGAAGGAACAAGCAATAGGAAAGAAAAGCCAATTCTACTCAAATCAATCATAGGCTTGATAACTGGCACAACATGCTTTTTACATGTGGCAGCTAGTCTCAGGAAGTTAATCTGCATGAACTGAGAAGTTGCTGTTCCGTCCACTGTTCAGCCTACACTGCATAAACTTCAGCCATGTGGAACCAGGTTGTATGTCCTGACGGCTGTTCATTGTGCTCACAACCCCCTGAATTAGCCACAGCACAAGGTGCGTGAATTCACCAGCCCTAATTTTCTACTGTGCTGAAATCATAGAATCATAGAATGGCCTGGGTTGGAAGGGACCTCAGAGATCATCTAGTTCCAACCCCCCTGCCATGAGCTGGTTGCCAACCACCAGATCAGACTGCCCAGAGCCCCATCCAGCCTGGCCTTGAACACATCCAGGGATGGGGCATCCACAGCTTCTCTGGGCAGCCTGTGCTCACCACCCTCTCAGTGAAGAATTTCTTCCGAACCCAAACCTCACCTCTTTCATTTTAAATCCATTCCCCTTGTCCTATCACTATCTACCTGCATTAAAAAAAAAAAAAAAAAATCAGCATGGCATTGCTGAAGGGAGTATGGGTTTTTATAAAGATGTGAAAAAAAAAATGAGATAAATTCTTAAATATAAAGTAATTACGCTAATTATAAAAAGGTGAGAAAAGTGTGTATGATGAGATGATTGTACTAGTGATGAGTGGAGCCTACTAGAACTAGAATTGCCAGCACAGTGAATGGAAAGCTGGCTGTCCTGCTGGGTTACCCTGCGAGTTTGACACATTAGCAGGGTCTAAAGAACACAAACAGACAGACCCTACCTGCCGCCTATTTCCAAAACCTGCAGATGGCTTGAACAGCACGCAGGACAACCACCCGCAAAATGTACCAGAGCTTGGTCCAAGTCTGACTGACAGCAGTGGCAGCAGGTAGCTCAAACGCTAAGTGCATAACTTTGCGATAGCTGTGACCGTACAACACGGAGATCTGCGTGTCTGTTGACTGGGGTAGACGTTAACTCCTGTCTGCCTGATGATAAAGTAATGAAATCTAATAATTGACTAAGTAATACACACACAGCTACTGAATGATGGAGCCTTTATCCACTCATTCCATTTCAGAAGATACTGTTTTTTCCTCTGAGACTCTGAAAATGCTGTTTCTAAACTGGCATCCTCATCCTCAGCCAACTGGCTGCTTGGCTACGACAGCCTTCTTTGAAACCATCACAACTGAAATCGTTTGTATTTACAACATGGAAAAAAAAAAAACAATTAAGAAAATCACTGTACTAAGCTTTCTTTTGAAAAGATACTTTTAGATTTAAAGAAGCACCATGTTATTTTGATTCTGCCAACACAGTAAATGTGGTTCAAATTATCTAGCATAAGCCTACACGAGTTGTACTTCCATGTGAATTCAAACACATCTACCAGAAGAAACACAGCTTGGAACACAACAATGCTCTAGAAAAGAAAAAAAAAAAAAAAAAAAAAAAAAAAAAAATCATTCAACATTTTTAAATGTTAAAATTTAACAAATTCGAGACCAAATACGGTATGTTGACCTAATTGCTGAATTATGCACACAAAGTACAGGAATCTCCTCATTAATAAACAGAACTGCCAAACTCGATGCAGAAGGCATTAGGTGTTCTCAGCAGTAGTGCCATTCTTGTTATAATGATTACAAACCTATGAAAGTTAACTTTTTCTAAGAAAACAGAAAGTATATGCAAACCAGTAATGAACCAGTTTATTGTAATTGAGGTATTTTCTTGGTGAATTAGGTTATGATTTAAGCCAATTCATTTTAGCATTCATTAATTTAAAAAGTCAAAAGAAAGCAAAACACTGATGCCTAAGGTTTATATGAAATGAAAACAGTGTTTAGCAGCATCATTTATAAAGTTTGTTCCCTCATGCCTGTACCATCCAACAATGGTGTCAGCGTACTGCTTAGCACAATTTTAATGCTCAGGAACTTGCAGCATGAAAGTCAAATTAATTTTTGAACTTCTGTTTATGTCGAGAAGCAGAAAACATCATAACTTTTAAAATAATGAGAGGTGACAAGGTTGGGGCTCCTGCTCCTTTTTGAGAATTTGGAAATCGTAAGTCCAGAACATTCTGCTAAAATCATATTCGCTGCTGCAAAAGGAAGAACAAAAATACCTTTGTTTCACTTGTTTTTGTTGCCACTGTGGAAGTTAGAGCTCTTTCTTGTGCAGACATATCTTTCCTTAACGGCAATGTGTGAAGGAAATTCAGTTTATACTTCCCTCATAAATACTTCTTGTGCTGCTCCAGCAACAATAGTCAAAAAGTCATTTTGATATTAGAATGGTTAAAAAAAAACCAACAGCGACATGGTCAGATACCCAAGAGGTGGCTTTGGTTTACATTAAAACAGAGAATTAAGGACTGTAATATGGTAAAATGTTGCAAGTTAGTCAAGAAACAATGGCCACGCAGTCTTTGCAAGTTAAACTACTGGCAGTCACTCAGATGCCAGCTCTACACTTTGGACACGTATTACAGCTCCTGTGCACGTAACTGTTTGCTCAGTTGACAGACACACGCACAACTGCCTCTCCGCACAGCATTTAAGGCCATCTGGACATCCTACAGAAAGGTTCTCCATTTTTAACCTCAGCAAGACTTCTGAATAAGAAAAGCATGCTTGGAAAGTCAGAGGTTCAGAACTGTAGAAGCTTATTTTCACTCAGCTTTTTTGTGATAAAGATAAATGTGACCTTTTTTTTAATCATCCATACTAAACAGAAAAAATATTGATCTTAATACCTTCATATGTTGAAGCTGATTGTCAGCTGCTCTAAGATGACAAAGATTTTCCAGAACCGCCAGCTCTTCTAATCCATCAATGCTGTTATTGCTAATATTCAACACGGACAAAGACTTCTGGAGGAAAAAAAAGTAGAAAAATAAAATGATTTTCTTCCTCTCGTGCATGACTCAGTTGTTAAATTGTCTTAAAATGCAAGTGTATGAAGCTCAAACGTGTACATGCAAGCGCTTCCTACCTCACACATTGTCTTCTGTTGGCTTTGCATCTTGTCCTAAAGTGCTGTTTATTGTGCGTTAACCGAAAGTAAGGTTGTTTCTCAGACATTTCAGAAAATCTTAGCAAACACATTTTTTTTTTTCCCCCTAATCATGTTTAAATGCTCTACAGAGTTCTGCAAGTGTTACAAGCTCAGCCTTTGAAGTAGGTAACAGACAAAGAAAGGGAGTGACTTTTCCAGGGTTCCACCTGAACCACACCCAGCTGCAATCCCCCTCTGACGCCCACGCCCTCCCAGTTAACAGCTGGACTGTCCTGCTTCTGGTCCAGGCTTGATCCTGCCAGCTTCCCTGTGCACACATCTCCCTCCCCTCTTTGCCCCTTCTCAGAACAGCAGTGGGTGACATAGCTCCTCAGGCAGATGATTCAGGATGTTGTCATCGGCAAAACATTTGCCCGTAGTACATGGAGAGAGCTACATGGCCTCGTGTTTTGGCTCTTTCACCTGACAGCGTTGAGAGCCAAAAACAGATCGGAGAAGAAGACAAAGGAAGAAGCGATGTCGTAACAAAGCACTGACAAAGTGCTTAGCGCCTGAAGAGTAAAGATAGCATGTTTCCACATGTAGCTTCCAAAAAGGTGTTATGTGATCAAAGATGAAAAACATTTCTGGAAACAATCAAACAAACAAGCCAACCCCTAGAAAAATTAAATAAAAGCCAGGAAGAACAAAATGCTAGTGAGCCTGTGCAGGATGCTGCAGAACTCTGAAGTATATGAGCCATCGTGCTGGGAAAAGCGGAGCTGTGTCAGCTCTGCTTTCACCATCTCTCCAGTACAGAGGGAACAAAACAACAGTGCTGTCACAGGAACGGCCCGTTCATTTTAAAGAAAAAAAAACAATACAGGCCTTGGATTGCTTCATCTCAAACCAGCGAGAATTAGAGCGAGGTGAAATGTTTCTGATGTCCATGTAAAAAAACTCACTTTTCAGTGAGCGTTCTTCATTCACCCTCACAAAACAGACCATCAAGCCCTGACTGCACCGGGAGGTACAGCAAGACGAATCTTACTGTAGTACAAAACTACAAATATTAGTCATTCAAGTCTCCTTTTTATTTTTTTAACCACTTCAACAATACATTTGATATTTACTGAGCAATTAACATCTCCAACGGAAACTTCAGAAGCTGACCTCCTGAAATTTTGGTGTACCACAGCACAGAAAGACGGCAGAACCTCAACCGAATGCCTCTGACTGTGTTGCTCTCAACATTCCCACACCCTTTTTGCCATGGTATCCTCCAGAGAAGCACAAGAGGCAGTAAATAAACAAATGTGGTAATCAAAGCAGGGAAGTATCAACAACCTCATCAATTACAAACCAAGCAGTGTAAAATAACTGTCTGCAATAAATTCCTACCCCCTTTTTTTTTTAGCTTATTCACATTCTGTTGGAATAGGGCATCCGCACATTTCCTTACTTCCCCTCTCTTTTATTCTCACTGCCGTCTTTTATAGAAAAATAAATGAAGAAGCTGTTAGAATCTGCTGGACTCTTTGCTCATATGACAACAGGGATGGGAATCCCTTGGCAGAATTTGTCAGGCTGCTACCAATTATCAGGAAAAAATGCACACAATGATCAAGTCCTTCTAATCATTCATACTGAAAACACTGACCTATTGACTAACAGTGCCCTGAAAATCTCCAAGCGTACTTACTGCCAAGGACCTCAGAGACCTGGGATCAAACAGGAGCTTTTTGCCAAGGGGGAGACGTTGGTTCTCAACATGGAGCTCCCTTATTTCCTTTAATTCATCCAAACCCTCTACTACGGTGATGCAGTTGCCCCCCAGATACCTGAGGAATAGAACCCAAAGCAGATTTAACATCCTTTGAAAGCAAAAGGGAACACGAGTCATCAAAATACGTAAAAAAAATTAATATGAAGTATTACGGTATAATGCCTGGAAATTATAACAACAATAGCATGCAAGTAGAACATACAGAACAGACCCAAGTCTCTTTTAGCAAATTTATATACTGATTGCATTATTATTAAATGGCTGGGGGGGAAAAAAAAAAAATGTTCTGATGCCATTAACTTACTCATAATATCATGGAACACTTCACTGAAAAATTATAATTATTTTTATTTGAAAAGCAAAATGTAACTCCTGAAGAGTCCTTAATGGCTACATGTCTTTTGAATTTCTTAGTGCCATAATTATTCTTTTACCAGTAAAATAAATATGTGATTTTCAACTTACAGTTTTTCAAGCTTTTTCAGTGAGGAGAGATTTTCTATGCATGAAATACAGTTGTTCTGCAGGTAAAGGTGTGTGATACTGGAAGCAAAGCCCATGTTCTGGATCTGACTGATTTGGTTATCATATAAATACAGAACTCGAAGATTTTTGCATGAGGAGATGTCACCCTGAAACAAAGACCACCAAATTACTGCTATGCAACTTTTATTCCCTACCTGCTTCTGGAAGCCGTTGGTTGTTTTACTTTGAAATTCTGCATTATTTACACATTTTCATTTTTAGCAAACGCTTTTAACAATATTTTTCCTAGAAAAAAATTAGTAACAATCTGCAGCACAGATTTATGACAGAGAAGTGTCATTACTGCTCTGCCGCACAGACGCTGAGGATTACAGCCACCGTCAGCAGGCAGACCCCACCCTGTGTGCCTGCATTCCCTGCCCTGCCTTCCTCAGAAGGATTTCAGAAAAGCACAGCCGCTGGTGAGCTGTTTCCATCAAACCTCAGGGATGTAATGAGAAGCAGTTCTTGGCAAAGGAGTAATGATCTCCACAAAAACTTGCACGTCAACGGATTTTCATACGCTTCTGACGCAACCATTCCACTCAAACGTCAAGTGTTTTCTGTTCTTAAACAACCAAACGGCAGCACGTTTTTAGGAGGGTTTCTCTAAAACTTCTGTGTGGCATCTGATGAGCCACTCCTCATCAAATGGACCGCCCAAATTAAGAACTCACTGCGCCCATTCCGAGGAGCGAGCCGAATAAAACCGTTTGCTTGCACGGCACTGTTCACACGGAGCGAGGCATTTAAGTCTTCCTGACTGAAATCACACTCTTGTTTTTAAAACATAAATCCATTCTACACAACAATTCAGTTATTCAGGGTTCAGCCGTTTCAAAATGTGCTCAGCATCTTCAGGGGATTCAAATTAATTCAGGCCTTACTGAAACCTGTATAAGTTTCATGCCACTAAGCTCAAAGGGAGGAGGGGTGGGTTAAGTTTGCAGCTCTAGTCTTTGAAAATGGAAAGGTCATGGATTATTTTTTAAATGAATAAGCTCCAGGGAGCAATTAAAAAGATATATATGTAGATTCTAACCTGTCTAATTTGAAAAAACCACTACACCAGTCCAAATCTGTTAACCTCACTTAGCTTATATCCTGTTCCAGAACTCCACTTTCCTTTCTCATACTTTCCCTGAAATCTAAGGACTAAACCACCGACAGATTGAAAACATTTTGCTGCAAGGTAACAACTCTTTGCAAAATTCCCAAGAACGGAAAAACATGGCTTTAGAAAGACTAAAACAAACACTGCACTTACTAGTATGTGGTATCACTACTGCTTCCTAAAAAAATTTTTAAAAATCCGATCTGCAAAATTATTATTTCCTTACCTCTCCCTCTGCTTCACACTTCATATTTTTTACAAAGGTAACCATCAATAAATACAAATCTGTAAATCAAAAGCCAAACTATTGCTGAAAATCTTCTTATTATTTCTTTATTTTTAGCTCAGACCTGAAGTCTCCAGAGCTAACACAGCTGGATTTCAGCACAGCTAGAGCACTGCCGCCAAGGTCTTGCACCCACTGATCCAATGGCAACAAGTCTGGTGACTTCCCAAAAGGTCCTTGACAATGTAGCAATGGTACGAAATAACCAGGATAGCAAATTGGTCACGTTTTTTTTTGAGCTGCAGATTTCTGTTATAGCTCTGAAATAATGCAAAAATATTTCCCTTTAACAACTCAATTCACTTCTCTTTCTTGTGTAATTGCTTACATGGATTTTCTTTAATTAATGGCAAAAATTAGTGTACTGATAATGCCTTTCTTGCCTGCTGCATGGAGGGATATATTTCTACAGTTTCAGGTAGGAAGAATACTTCAAGATTTTTGCTGCATGAGGAAAGCAGTGTGAGGTCAATAATAAGGAACCCTGCAGGCTGCTGGAGTTACAGTCACTTGCTTTGCTGTTTTATGTGAAAAGTTCAGTTACATATTTCAGATGCATTTAAAATCCATTGATATACTTTTAGGGAAAGCAATTTTCCACAAAATAACAGCACTTCAAGCCATGAATGCTGAAGCATGTTTCCAAACAGCTGTGTTTTTAGGGCTTAACTGCAAATAAATACAAATGTTAGCAGTAATGTAGCTGCTACAGAATGTAAGTTTGCTTTGCTTGCCAGTCTCCGCCGCTATAAACAACTCATTCGAATAGCCAGGTTAAAAGGAATACAGAGAAATAAGCCTTACGATGGCATCTATGTTCTTATCGGACAAATTCAGATGAGTTGTTCTTTGCAGGTACTGCCCCAAGCCCTCTTCTCTGCGATTCTTGTGGCTGATGCTTTTAGCGACCAGCTCCATTGTCAGTCGAACCATAGCTCTGCGATGGGCTGAGCTCCTCTCAGCACCCCGTCCCATAAAATGCCTGAAAAACAAAAGCACAGTGTCACAGTACTCGCACCCCAGGTCTTACTCATCTTGTTGTTTCACTGTGCTTAAAAATGTTGCGCATTATTTTTTGCCATTTTCATGTAGAAATACGAGCACAGTGACCCCCAGGAGTTCTTCTCACACAGAAATACCTAATGAATGGCAGCTCATAAGCTAATTGTTAGTTAGAAAGCATGTAGCCCTGTATGGCAGGTTTTACAAGGCTGTGGGGACTTGGGGGCATGGGCCGAGGGGGGAAAGCAAGCACGAGATGGGTTTTGAGCTGGAAGCGTAAATGGTCTGGGGATGGAAACGATCCTGAGGTAACACGCCAGCACAAAAATGTTGCTTTTTTAGCCAGCACATAACACAACCAGCGTAAGAAAACGGCTGAGGAGAGAGCAAAGAGCATCCAAATGCAGCACCTCATGCAGCCCCATGAACCAAGGCATGGACAATCTACCTTACAGGTGCTGCTTTTATGGGAAGCTGAGGAAAAGTGAAGACTAAAGCCATAAAGCCACAAGAAACTTCCTTCCTTCCTTATTAGAGCTGAAGCTCAGTAGCTCGCCCTTAACCACGTGCAAGAAATTTTTTTTTTTTTAAGTGCACTTATTTATTTGCTTATTTTAAACCGAGAAGTGCACTTCTTTCTGGATTTTGCACATCAAAATACCTCCCAGATCCTTTCCTTAGACCTTCCTCCAGAACAGGCAAATACAGCAGCGGGGAAGCCAGGCTGCCGGCGGGCGGGGACTGCGGCACCCCCCAGCTCCGTACGACGCCACACCGACCCCCGGCCGGCAGAAGCCCTGACTGCCCGCAAGCCCACAGGGCCAGAGCAGGCACGATCCGACCCCAGCGCCCGCCCCAGGAGGATCCCCGCTCCCTTCCCCTTCCCCTTCCCCTGGCGGGAGCCGCCGGCCCCGCTCCCCCCTCACCTCCCTGCCGCTGCGGGACGGTTGCCACGGCAACCACGCGCCAACCGCGTAAG
>VXAV01004443.1:370429-389649 GCA_013399715.1 Alectura lathami
GCCAGGAGCCGACCTGCACCCGGCGGGGAGCAGCCCCAGGCGGCGGCGGGGGCTGGGGGCTTTGTACGGGAGGCCCTGGGGGTCCCGGTGGACCCCAGGCTGGACACGAGTCAGCCGTGTCCCTTCTGCAAAGAAGGCTGATGGCATCCTGGGCTGCGTTAGGAATGTTGCCGGTGGGTTGAGAGAGACGTGGAGCTACTGGAGAGAGCGCAGCGCCCCTAAAGCGTTTAGGGAGCCGAAACAGCTCTTCTGTGAGGAAGGGCTGAGAGAGCTGGGACTGTTCAGCCTGGAGAAGGCTCAAGGTGGGGATCTCCTCGCTGTGTATAACTTCCATGAAGGGTGGGTGCAAAGAGGATGAAGCCAGGCTGTGTTCAGCGGTGCCCAGTGAAGGGGAAGAGGCAATGGACACAAACTGGAGCACAGGAGGTCCCCTCTGAGCACCAGGAGCACTGCTGTGCTGTCGGGGTGCTGGAGCGCTGGCACAGGTGCCCAGAGGCTGTGGAGTCTCCTCCTTAGAGATCTCCAAGAGCCGCCTGGACATGGGCCTGGGCACCCTGCTCTGGGTGTCCCTGCTGGAACAAACGGCCCCCAGAGGTCCCTTCCAACCTCAGCCGCTCTGTGGTTCTGGGAAAGAAGCGTGTGAGTAATCCAATGTAAGTCAAAAAACTGCACACATGCTACGTGCTTGCTGGGTTGGAACGTAAAAATGCATCAGTTCAGGTCAGTGACGAAATACATTGTTCCCAATGAAACCGAGATTAGGACTTCATTTCTCTCGCAGGAAAAATGACATTTTCCTTTGACCTTTGTTAGAAATCCAGACTAGGTATAGAGAGTCCTGTCCTCCCAACCTGGAATTTCCTATGTCCTTCTCTCAGAGGATACAAAAGATCAGAAGATGCCCTTATTTCAGCAGCGGAATCCAAACTGAGCATGCCCTGGAGCTGCTTGTTCTGGGAAATGTTTCTGTTAAGTATTTTAATATTATGAAAGTTAATTTTGGACTTAATCTGTTCTCCCTCGTGGCTGTAGATTTTGCAGGTGTCTAGGGCTGTCTGTTAGTAATTTGATTTAAAGGCAGAAAAAAGCCAGAAGTTTCAGAGAGAATATTTATTCATTAAGGTTTGAAATAGGATTCTCATCGAGTGGCACAGAGTATTAAACAATCATCTGTGTGCTCTCCAGCATGGCAGCAATTTGGCTGAAGACAGAAAATCCTTGTCTTCAAAGCAGGTTTTGGGAATACCTGTGTAATATCATTGATGCTGTATTTCTTACAGTTCTGGACTGGAACATGGAGCTGACATTTATTTTTAAGGACATAAAACACCTTAATTCTCCTGAGCATAAACACTAGCTTGCATTCTGCATAGTGAATTCTATGTGAGGTGTGTCATACAATACTTAAGACAAATAATCTTAGAAAATACTTAACACTTCAAATAGAAAATATTAAATTCAAGTGTGTCAGTTTTTGATAAACTTTTTCAGGGTCAGGTTTCAAACTTTTCTTTAGTGACAGATAAACCTTTTCTTGAGCATCTCTTACCTTCCTCTTTCATGGCTAGACAGCTACATGAAATGGAATCAACACAGTTGCTTCAGTATAGCTGTTCTAGTGCATAAAAGGTCTGAAAATCCACTTTTTTTTTTTTTTTTGTTTGTTTTGACTGAATTTAAACGTAAGTTTTGAGTTTTATATTTTGAAAGATAGCAAATATAAGGTTCTCAAAAACATAGACTAGATCAAATAGTGCTTTCATCTCAGTACACTTGTAGCGAGCTGTATTGAAACCTGTTTGGCTGACAAAAAAAGCCGTGATCTGTTCAGTGTGACAAGTTTTTCAGACGAGTTTCTTAAGGAGTTGGTTGGTGCCCGTACGTCCTTGCTGTGCCTGCCTGTCCACACAGCCTTCGCTCACCCAAGGTCCGGCAGCCAGCAGGGAGAGCTGAGCAGCGCAGAGGCTGTGACAGAGAGAAGGGACCTCCTGGTATGGCCAACCACTTCGTTACAGTCTGCAGGGCGTAAGGTGCTGCAGAGCAGGCGTAATTCGTGCTGCTCACAAATACTAATTCTAGTAAATATACAGATTTCTCAGTAACAAGGTTTGTCTGCATCTCAGACTCTGAAATCAGTGGCCGAACTCGACATGTTCCCAGTTCTGTTCTGGAAGTGGTTGAGGCGAGACAGCTACCTGGAATAATTATTCACGTAAAGCCCTAACCCCGTGTGCAGCGTTTCACACGTTCTGGGATTTCTGCTGCAGGACAACTGCTTGACAGCACGTCTTGAATCTTGATTTCACTCGAGCAGGATCTCTTGCAGGCACGGCAACACATTCAAAGCTGAGCTCACTTTTCTTCCCTGCGCTGGCTACGTGTGAGCAGCACTGGATTGCTGTTCTTTCCTTCAGTGCCTTCTGCTCAGCATCCTTCCAGTGGGGATCTTCACTGGACTGTTGTCATTACTTGGCTTCACTCCTTTTTCTGTTTTCTGCTTGGGACTGGATTAACACTTCTGCTGATATCGACTGCTGATATCAACAGCACTGTGCGAGCCTAAGCAAAACCTGAGCTAAGGCAGAAAATCACAGAGTGACCAAATGAAATAGATAGCAGTGCGTGCTTTTAGAAATATTTTTCCCAGATGTAATGATGTAAGAAGCTGACGACAGAAGAATCCATCTATGCAGAATCTACACACAGAGGCCAGGAAGTGAAATATCCTTTGTGCACTTCTCAGCATTAAAATCTATTAGAGCCTGGAAGCAAAAGGGAAGCTGTTGGAAAACTGTTAGCTAGAAACAACTCTGTGGTGTTTACTGTGGGACTTCAAAAACATTGTATCTTGCCTTCCGCAGAGACTACAGTGTTGATTTGGGAAATGCAAGATTCAGCCTCCAAAGACGAGCAAAAAGAAATAACTCTAAACGGACTTTCACAGTTTTCACCACAGAGAGGACAGCCGTTAACTGTGCTGTCACTGATCAGCAGGCAGAGCTGTGGAAGACAACAGCTTCCCTAGTACTGCAGTGAGGTTTGATAGATGAACCAGAAGGTAAAAGTCACATGCTAATTAATGTTCAGGAACAGCCAGAAGATGTGCTGGTGCCAGCATTGTTCTGCCAAAGACTGTATGGTAGGTGAGTGTGCATACTCACATGGGCGTTCTTCCTCATTCTTAAATAGATCTCTGGTGTTATTTACATGTGACTTGTCCCTGATTTTTACATAAATATTTGTTAAATGATTTTCACCACTTTAAAATTTTACCTCCTTGTCATAAGATTTTGTTGATGTCCCACAGAAAAATCGCTATAATGAGGAGCTAGGCTGGAATCTGTACCACCGTACAGCATACGTAAATCTTGTTTAAGTTGGAAGAGTGTCTGCGATTTTAGTACCTCCACAGCTCCCCAGTTTTGCAGAACCGGGACTGAAAATACTGTCCTTAGGAACAGATTAAAAATACAACCTTAATTCTAGCCTCAAGTGATCTGGTAAGTGAATGCAACTTGCCTTCAGCGGGAGCAGAAGGTTCAGATGGCTGTAATTACTAAAGATTGCATGCCATTAGAGGCAGGCACATACATTAATTTCCGTTTTTAATAAAGCAATGCCACTGCAGTTAGACACAGTTACCTCAGGGCTTGTGTATAGAACAAACAGAGAAAGTCACACAGGAAATGATGGACAAATTGCATAGGAGTTGAATGCATGTTTCAGCTGAAAATTAAGAGTTCCTAAAATAATATATTCATAATCCTCTCAAAGGGCTTCAGCACTTCCTACCCAAGCTGATCTAAACAGATAAACGGCACTGAACAAACATTCTTTGCTGGCCGTATTACTGAGCACAGCTGGCTGTGGTGGCTGACGTCTGACAGACTGGAGATGTAGCGGAGACCTTTAGAAGATAACATGATAATACTTCCATGTCCTTTTTCAGCTGCAGTTTTAGAGGGCTAATGATCAATCTCATTATTTCAGAGAGGAAAACAGACGCTCTGGCAAAAATGCTTTGCTAAAGTTTATGCACTCCTGGCTTGTGGAAAGCCAATTCTCCTGAGATGGAGTCCTACGGCCTGTCCACTGAACCATGCTACTTCCCAGAATACTGTAGTTTTCAGAAAGCCCTGTATGGAGCAATTTTTCATAATTAAAAACAAACCAAATGTCACAGCAGATATTTCATATGTTCAAAGTTTCATCCGAAGGTCAGAATTAATGTTCCTTAATTACATATTTCCTCATGGATATTATTCCTAGGCTCTGAAAAGGAAAACTACAGCTCATAAAAAATACACCCCGAGGAAAAATTTACTTTATTAATTCCTTAAAGGTTTAGCATAATTGTTTTTAACTCCAGAAAAATCTTTCAACTAACTGGAGGCTCACTGATGTCTGTTCCTTAAGACTTGACAGCATCTGAAAAAAATCCTACATACAAGCAATTAATCTTATATATTATCGCCCCATATTTTAGTCACTTTCACCTCCTAAGTACTTGCACCCTTACAAAAAATGCTAACTCAGTCTCCATAGTATTAAAATTTTGTCTGCTTTTGGATTCTTGAAAGTATTTGCTTTTATCTTTTTATCTTAACCTAGTTTTTAGATATGATGCAGAAAGTCTCTTATTTTGGGATTTCAGCAAATAAATACGGTATATTAACATAGTATGTTAGTAGCATAATGTCAGGCCAATTCTGATTTGGACTGTTTGGGCACAGCACTAAAAACAGAGAGAATAAACAATGTGCTCAGCAAAAAGAAGGTAACATACCAAGCTTGTTTTGAAACACTGACCTGAAGTAAAAATCACACAAAAAACCCCAACCAAAAAAACCACTACCCATCACAAAAATGTACCAAAGGGGAGAAAATAAACGGGGTAATTAATGCCTAATTATATTTAGTATATTTGTAACCTAACAAAATAGTCACAAGTCAGCAACTAGCTTTACATGTTCTTGCATTTTAATAAGGATCATGTTTTGTTTCAAATGATGGAGCTGTAAATGTCCATATACACAGCACCTTAAGAACTCCAAGCGACCCTCAGAACCCAGCCCTGCCCTGTAATTTGCTACTGCCCACCACACTGGTTACACTGACCAGTGAAAAAATCCCCACTTTTCTACAAACTTCTGTGAGCAAAGTGCTAAGAACTAGCCTTACAGTTCATGCTAACCTGGGGAGTGCTTCAGAAACGCTGTGTGCCCCGCAGCACTGCGCTGTTGCTGTGCAAGAGTGATTCAATGCCCAAGCTCATGACTGCTTAGAAAATTGATTACAAAATCTGTGAAAGAAATCAAAATAAGAATAAAAAATCCAAAGATGCTGATGGTTAACAGTGGCAGAGGATTTGGGAGCAGAGCATTTCTTCTAGTTTTGATTTCTTCAGTGTGTCAAGACTATTGCTTACAGTTCCCAGCTAGGACTAACCCTTCAGAAAGGCTCAGTCCCCAGCAGCCGCCTGCATTAGAGAGCTGGGCAAACACCACCTAGGAACTCCCATCTTCCCTTGAAATAAGTGCTGAGCTTTTGAAACTCTGTCAGCTGAGTGCTTACAAATGGGGGCTGTTGGATGCAGAATTATTCAGGAAAAAATCAGCCCTAATAGCCCAGTCACCTAATTTAGCTTCTTAGTTTTGTTAAACACTATCCACAAACATTGCTTAAGCAACGGGATAGTCAAAACAAGGAACAGTGGCCAGACGCTGTACTCAGTTATTGTGATAAACTCTTTTCCAAGATGAGCTTGTCAATCAGAAGGCCTCCGACAAAACCCAAACAGTTCACCGAGGATCTCCTTTTGGAGTAGCAGAGGAATGTCAGTGCATATGAACGTTTCTGGGAGAATCTGAACCCTGCCTATACACCGCCCTCCGCAGTTGCACCTACCATTTCGAAACCAAGCAGTTTTTAAGATTGCGATGACAGCTCCTTGGCATTTGATTGTTATAAATATGCATATATTTATTTAGATTCTGTTGTGATTAAAATGTTTAAGTTGTTTAAAAATGCAATTTGCATAGATCACAAAGGTGAGCATAGAGGACAACTTCCTGATGTCTGGAAAAAAGAAAAACAGGGAAAGAGGAGAGGAAAACAGATCAAACAATTCAGCATTTACAGAATTCCAGAATTTTAATAGCCGTTGGCAAATGCTGTTAGATAAAGACATGAATTGTGGTCACTAAATGAGATTTATGTTTATTAAAATGGCAAAGGCACTCCATTTTTATATGCATGCTCGTCTCAAAAATCTAAATAAAGGAAATCTATTTGCACCTGCTTTAGCACGTACTGAATAATTCAGCTGTTGGAATAATTGATATGTGGCAGTCATTTGCATAAATTACTGATTTCTAAATAAAAAGTGGGTGCAAGTGTGGAAGAATGAATGTACATATTTGTATAGAGTTCATATATAACATGCAATTCTCAAGATACCTTTATTCCTATTTTGTTTTCCAGGTCCCAAAA
Source organism: Alectura lathami (assembly GCA_013399715.1). Taxonomy (NCBI): domain Eukaryota; kingdom Metazoa; phylum Chordata; class Aves; order Galliformes; family Megapodiidae; genus Alectura; species Alectura lathami. The sequence continues at coordinate 376,922 of VXAV01004443.1, forward strand.
CTATTTGGTAGAATTCTGGTATACTTTCTGTGTTCAGGGTATGCATGTGCCGACATTTGATTACTCATCTGCGGGAATTCTGATCTCAGTAAAAGGCAGAATTTGAAATAACACTATCATTAAAAACAGCTGATCCGAGACAAGGGCGTTCCTGAACGCTGCAGAAAGGATCCTATGCAGGCCACAGGTATAGCCCAAATCATGCATGATCTTAAATTGAGTTCTAACACTGCATGCTCTGCAAGTAACAACACAACTTCACGGACAGCTGGTTACAGCAGCGTCCCAGGGAATTCACACTGCTCTAGGTCATAAGACAACCTGGTATTTGAAAGCCAGCTGTGACTAAAAACATTCAGTCTAAGCCCATGTGCACGACATTTCAGCCCACTGCTATCATAAATGAGGACAGGGTAGTAGGTTAATAGGAGATTAACCTATTACTTCGTGTTTCAGGTAGATACCAGGTATGCCCAGCACTTCTGGATTACGTTAGGCAAAGAATCCTACAGGGTGGTAGCACAGGGCATAGCTCCCAATAGGTGCTGGTCTCACAACAGCGGCATGCTTCTTTATGTAACCTCATACTCAACAGGGCCATGGCTGTATGCTAAAATTTAGACTTACAGACACTTGTGGAAGAGAGTAAGTAGGAAAGTTACTGACTAGGCACGTTGATACGTCTTCCTTAACAAGTACTGCTGTGTGCTTTTGTGTTACGCTTGCTCGTACAGACGGCAGATCTTGCCATATCCAGGGAATCGAACAGCTTTGAATACTAAAATACCACAGCATTGTTTTCTTGCCTCCTACCCCCACTGCAATGCTGCAAGAAACATGAAATTGTCCTCCCATGAAACTGCACATCTGACAGTTATCTAAACTTGACTAGCTCTGATTAATTTTTCCTAAACTGTTGGATGCTGCTGCTTTAAAATTCTTGATGAATTTCTGCTTCAGGGTATCTGCATTTCCTTGCTGAATGATGTTTCCATTGTGTAACTTGCATCTTGGCTTCAAATACACTGGAATCCATTTGAATGAAAAGCCCCAGATGAATAATAGCTATTAAAATTTCCAGACCAAAACAAAAACAAAGCCCACATCAAGGCATAGTTAAGGCTGAAAAGGAATATTAGTTACTTTAGGTAAAAAGCATAATGGCAAATTGTATAAAGCATGTTATAAATTATCTTGAAAGTAAACATTCCAAAAAAACTCAGGAAACTCAGGATTAAGGATAAAAACTTAAAAGAAACACAAACATCTTGAATTATTGAAATCCATTACGAAAGCCTCTAAAACAAATGTGGATCAGCCATGCGGCAGCACCATGTTGTAAGGCAACAATTACCATTAACGCATTTTAGTATCTGCAGCCCTAGATTAGGCCAACTCATACTTCAGAGATGCTAATGAGCACAGATACTCATGAGCTCCAACAAAGTGAAATGCAAGGTCTTGCACCTGGGTCGCAGCAGCCCCCTCTATCAGTACAAGCTGGGAGATGCAAGGATGGAGCAGAGCCCTGCTGAAAGGGACTTGGGGGCACTAGTGGATGACAAGCTGGACATGAGCCAGCAGTGTGTCCTCGCAGTCCGCAAAGCCAACCACATCCTGGGCTGCATCCAAAGAATCGTGGCCAGCAGGGCAAGGGAGGTGATCCTGCCCCTCTGCTCTGCGCTGGTGAGACCCCACCTGGAGTGCTGCGTCCAGATGGGGAGTCCTCAGTACAGGAGGGACATGGAGCTGTTGGAGGGGTTCCAGAGGAGGGCCACAAAAATGATCCGAGGGATGGAACACCTCCCCTGTGAGGACAGGCTGAGAGAGTTGGGGCTGTTCAGCCTGGAGAAGAGAAGGCTCTGGGGAGACCTGATAGCGGCCTTTCAGTATCTACAGAGGGGCTACAAGAAGGAAGGGGACAGACTCTTTAGCAGGGCCTGTTGTGATAGGACTAGGGGAAATGGTTTCAAATTGAGAGAGGGGAGACTTAGGCTTGATATAAGGAAAAAGTTTTTTACAATAAGGGTGGTGAAGCCCTGGCACAGGTTGCCCAGAGAGGTGGTGGATGCCCCGTCCCTGGAGACCTTCAGGGTCAGGCTGGACAGGGCTCTGAGCAACCTGATCCAGCTGTAGCTGTCCCTGTTCACTGCAGGGGAGCTGGACTAGATGGCCTTTAAAGGTCCCTTCCAACTCAAACGATTCCATGATAAATTTTTCATTTTGCTCCTTTGCAGGCAGCAAGTAACGATGCCATGCAGTAGAAGGCAGCAGGAGATTAGTACCACTGTAAGTACCTATTGGTAGTTTCACCATTTAACTGTAATTTGACTACCTAAAAATACAAAAACGTAGCTTCACAGTTATGACGAACAAGTAACATATCGTTATTATCAGGGGGAGAAGAAACCATTTCTGCCTGGAGCAGTAAAACCAAACCAGAAATAGCCCCATTAAATTTAATAACTTGTTAAAAGATAAGCAAATGGGATTCAATTCCTAAAATTAAACACTGAAATGAAAATATGAGAAACAAACTTCTCAGACTGCATAGGTTGCCTACCTAATCTAAGTGGACAGAACTTTTCTTTGGAACACTAAGAAAAAGAAGTGATCAGTGTTTGCCAGAAAATTCAACCCCCAAAACACTCATTCATTTTTAAAATTGCTTTATTGCAGTTGGATACTAGAGATAAATACCTAAGACCAAAATCCAGCAAGTCACATTTATTTTTTCTTTTGGAACAACTCTCCAAACTGGTTGTGTTTTATGGTAAAGAAAAAAATGTTACATTACATTTCAGAACATTTTGTTCTTTAAAAACCGGTCAGACAGGTGGGAAATATTAAAGTACTACAAATTAGATGAATAATTTTCCATTCCAGCTCCTTTTCCCAAATTGAACAAGTCCAAGTGAAAGAAACCATGACTTTTTCTGCAGTGGAGATGCATATCAGCTAGCGATGCACTTCAAGCTATATTAATTTGATTAAAAAGTTTATCCTTAATAACCTGAGACATCAATCCATGTATAGCTTCTATGGTGGTCTTGCAGCTGAAAAACAAACATAAATTCAATGTTGGCTAAACACTGAACCGAACTGTCATTTTATTTGAAGGTATTCAGCTGTTTTGGGAGTTCAGGGTGCCCATAACCCCATGAATCTTCACAACTGTCCGGAAAGGAAAAGTCACACACCGCAGTTCATCCATTGTTGCCAACAGCTTTGCAAAGCAAACTGACAAGCGCGAGACACGCAAAGACCAGTCCCAGAAAACTTCAATTTAGGACATCTTACATGAACAACAGAAATGAGCCCTGTGGTCATCTGAACAAAAACTTCCCCAAAAATCCTAGGGGAAGAGAGCCACCAGCTTTGATCAACACTTGAAGGCTCTCAGCCTTCTCCACCTTAGCCCAACCTCAGGCCAGTGGCACATGGTAACCATAGCTCCTCTGAGACACTTTACAGACAAAGTTCATGAAGAGTTTAGAGAGCTTCCTCAGCTATTACTCAAAACATGTCATGTGTATGTGCAAAAAACCCAACCCCAAAAAACTGCAGCTGTGAGGATTCCTATTGATCCAAGCTTCATTCCGTGCCTGGCTTAGGGGGACGTACTGTCAAACCAACAGAAAGATCTCAGAAAATGCAAATACAAAAACTGTATCAGCCCTGGCGGCATGAAGGATAGGGACAAATCACGACTAGGCAGATCAGGCAATTCTAGGCAAAGAAGGCCAGTCTGGGGAACAGTCTGGCCCACGAGTATGCTCTCAGAAATCCCAGTGAGGTGTATGCACAGAAACAGACGACTTCAGGTAGCCAAGCAGCGCAATGACAATGTCTTGCAGTATTTTTTCCTTAAAACAAGTAGTGTACTTGTTCAATCAGTGGAATTGTTCAGCCTTTTGCAAACTTTGCAGCCTTACTTATGGAGGGTAATTTTGGTGCCGCTGAATCAGTTGTCCTGGTGCATGCACCAGTCTGCTACTGGCTTTTCTCTTACTACACACTACTTTATCTTTTCCCAGGTAAAAAGTGTGCATCTGTAACAGTACTGTAATTAGTGTTGGGAACTACAGTAGCCTCTGTTATGTAGGAAAGCAGAATTGATAACAACAACAATCTCTTCCAGTCCTGAAATTCATGAACTAGCCACTAATGATAAAAACAGAAAAGAAAAATGTCTGCAAATGCTGCAAGAAATAGTATGACAGGATGATCAGAGAAGGAAATACGCTCATTCATTTCTCTGGTACCTCAAAAATCAGAGTTTGCTCCCTAGTTAATTTAGTACTGTGACACATGTTACCAACATGGAGGAAAAGCAAAACAAACACTGAAAACAAAACTGTTCTACATATTGGGATAAAAAGAACACCAGAAACCTGCAAATCTGGAAGGCAGAACACCCCAGATTTCATTCAGCTTTTGCTGTCTGTTCCAAGTGATTCTAAAGAGCTGTTCTTACTACATGGAATTACATCTGAGCATTTTTATGGAGCATGCAGGTCAGTCTTGTGTACTCCTGTCTTCTCCACAGACGAACCAGACACTGCACTAGCATGTACTTCTTGGCTTTCAGAGTCTGGAGTTTGCCACACACAACGTCCTAGAACAGCCCGAGATGCTGGATGACGTCTGTTGGATACCACCGCCCTTTGCTGAAAGGATTTTACTCAGACAAAATGGTAACTACAACCCTATGCAGATATCCGAAGCTCACGGATCATTTGACTATTCAGGTGGAGAGAGAAGTATATGGGACAAGTGACTTGTGTTCACTTTTCTATTTCAAAAGAAAACCAACCAAACAAAAAAGAGAACTACCAACAAGTGTACAGGGAACACTGATGGAAAGCACTACGACTTGTTTGAAATACTGCTCTGCATCCAGTGATTTTAAGTTCACTGACAGCAATGAGCTGATAACAGCATTTGCCATCAGGCACGGTGGCAAAATACAAAGGCTAGAACTTTTTTTTTTTTAAGAAGCCAGTTACAGAAAACAAAAAACATATTCGTGATAAAAAAAAAAAGGATTAAGAAATATGGAAACGGGAGTTCTTAATTTTTAAATCAAAGTATTACACAATTGTTTTTGTAAACTGTCCAAAGTAACTGATCACATTTGGAGTCTCATTCCTATCTATGATCTTTTAGGTTACAATTTAATTGGTAGGTTACTATCAAAGACTTTATAGTTAAAGTTTAGCACAAAATAACACTTTTTACAGGGAAGAACACACCCATGCCTTATCTTACCTGTCTCTTGTTGCTTTAGCAAGTTTGTCTTCTGATTTCTTATCATGTGTCTCTAAACCCAGCATAAAACTGCCCCGTCCAAGCTGAGCTTCCGACTGCTCTAATTTTTCAGACAAATCAAACACTTGGCCAGTGGTGTAGTCAGCATTCTTGGGAGAAAGAAAGCAATTAACATGTTGAATTCTAAGCTATACGTTCAAGCATTTATACACAAAAACAAACAAACAAGATCTGAAGAGAGTCTGTAGTACTGCATATTTTAACCTCCACCTGCAGTTCACGTACTACAGAACACGAGTGCTACGTGAGTGGTGGCTGAGAGAAGACAAGCTGAACATCTCAGAGACAAAGTCTGAAGTGGGCACTCATTTACTGTGTTCCACCCACTCCCTCAGTAACGGAACCAAGAAAGCACAGCGAAACTTGGCTGCTTTGGCAAGAGGGAAGGTTGAAATTGGCTTTGTGTGAAGGAAGGTTCTGACGCCGTGCTGCTCCACTGAAGGCCTACCCACAGCATTTCTGTTGCAACCTCATTTTAACAGTTCCATCTGTTAGGTATCTAAAACAACACCAACACACAACAGAAGTGTTTACTTGTTCAACGCAAGTATCTTAAGGCATCCCACTCATTACAGTGCAGTAGCAGGATGAAAGGGTAAAAGATGTTTAAGACAAAAACACGCATGTAGTAGCATATCGTGGCACTTACAGTAAGCAGACTAGAAGAACTGAGAGTGTTCACCCAGTACTTGTTCCACAAAAGCTCAAGCAATTTACGATCCAAAGATGATTTGAAGTAAGAGACTTCCAGAGCATAATACCTTTAAAAACAAACATGCACACAGAGTAAGATCCCATATAAGTATATCTGAAACACCAATGACATCCCTGTGAAAAAACCCCTACCAAGTATCTTCAGAAATTCATTCAAGGCATTAAACATTAAAAAGTTACTCCCACTTCCAATTCTAACACTGCAAAATCTTCCATAAGTCTTTTTTATGTTGCCGTAATTTATGTTGATGTACTCCCCACACATACTGCTGTGCACTATTTAAGAAACTCCCAGCATTTTGTTAATTCCATAACAACTTCTTGTACAATGCAATGATGTCCTGTTCCGTGCTTGGGATCTTCAATACTGTAATTTTCTTTTCTTTAATTAGATCACTAATTTTGCAGATCTCACCTCTAATTCAATTAGGAATGCTTGATAGTGGCAAATGTCACTAACAGACAAACAATTTTATGTTCTAGCACACCTATTTTGAAAGTCAAGCTTTACTGATGCTACAGAACTCACAAGAGATGACAAAGTAGACAGGAAGCTGCGTTATGCAAAATTGTTTGTGCAGGTGAATTACAGCGACACGAAAGAGCTTTGTTAGATTTTATTTTGATCAGGAACAACTTCAGCGGGCTATCAATAATCCTATTATCTCTTGATTTCTGTGGAAAGTTACTGTTGCTCCAAAGCAATTAGTAGTCACTGGCATTCCAGACAGAGAGGATCATCATTCAGGTTGGCTACGCTTTAAATTCTGAGTCAGACACCCATACTGTCGAGGACACCGCCACTCTGGTCTTTTCTAATCAGTAGCTCGGTAACGTGTCAAAATTCCAGTTTTAATTCCATCTCTCTCCCTAACTGCTGTTAGGGAGCTGCTTCTAGGAACAACTGGAAAATATTTTCTTTGGACGGAAGGAAATCGCCTGTAAGAGAAACCAGCTTCCTGAGCTGGAGATTGTGATGGCAACTATTAAACACTGCCAACTTAAAACAAACAAACAAACAAACAAGAAACCCACAATAAAATCCAACAACAACAAAAAAACAACCAAACAAATGAACTCTCCCCAGCTGACCACCTCCAGTAAGGAAAGGATAAAACACAGCTTCCTCTCGATTTGGACAGGAAAATCAGCTCTCAATTAATTAATTTATTCATCTCTTCAGGGTCAGACTTTGCATGCAGCTATAAAGGCACTAAGAATAGATACCCATGCACCAAAAACAGGAAAAAAAAAAGGCAACAGCCTACAAGACACACTAGTGTCAATGAGATCTCGAAGTTTTCTGTACACAGTTCCTTAAGCTGTAGTGCCTGTCAGAATCTGAAGATGGAATCGAACCCAGGCTGTGTTACTGGAAGCAGCGGTCCCACCTTTCTCTTGCTGTTCCCTGGCGGTGCTCAAGGCCAGGCAGGCACTGGGCAGCCTGATCCAGTGGGTGGCAACCAGCCCACAGCAGGGGCTGGGGCTGGATGGGCTTAAGGTCCCTTCCAACCTGAGCCATTCCGTGCTTCTGTGAATCTTCCCAAGCACTGCATCTCCGTCTGCCTCTACTTTCCACCCTACCTAAGCTTAACCAGCAAGAACGTGTATGCTGCCACAAGGAGGATCAGCTCAGGGGATGGACCGGGCAAAACAAATGCTTCGCCCAGTAAGTAAGTGTAGGTATGGAGTGAGGAACAGGTGGATGAGGACAGAAGAATGGTTACAACTAAACTGCCTTTAAAATTCCTGGAAACTAAACTAGGGGGAAAGAAAAAGCAGTAATTCTTGCTGCTGATGTTAACAGCAGCTCCACTTTAGTAAAGAGAGAAACAATGTTAACATGATTGAAAAACTGCAGCCACCTAACAGTGAGGCAGGATGAAGCTATGCACTGCAATTGCCATTACTCAGAGGAGCAGCCCAGCTGCTAAACCTACAGCTGAACCTGTCCTTGCCCTAAGAAAGCACCACACCTTACAAGCGACCAACTGCTAATGCTTTTAACCTGGATAAAAGAAACTTCATCTTCAGAACAGTTGTCCCTTAGATACCTTTGATAAATGACACTTACACTTTTCCACAAAACCAACAGTGCTAAAGCAACAAAGAACTTCAAGATCTGAAACACACGAAGAAATGCAGTTTTCCATAATGAATCACTAATCACTAGCTGAATACAAAAACGGAGTATTTTTATGTTACTTACTGTTTACAATGTACACCAAAGTCCTCTATTTTATTAAGCGGAATAGTCTGGTATTCAGAGGGGCCTTCATCCGGAGGTTTATACCCCTAAAACAAAACAAAGAAATGGCAAAGATGACACAGTAAGGTTGGGACATTTAAGAAATGACTACACTCTCTGACAGCACTTCACAAAAATTCTAGTTTATGACAAGAAAGGTACTTCCCTAAAGAAGATGAAATTTCCCCCAGTAGCCTGAAGTTTGGAATTTTCTTGCATCTCAGGCTTACATTTGGCTTTACTATAAGTTACGGTATTTGCAGGTCTATCTAAAGGCAGCTGGAAGCAAACTGGTGGTCACAGATCAGCTTTAATGAATGCCACCTAGAACTACATCCATTAAAAAAATGTTCTATTGAGGTACGTAATTTTAGGACAGCTTATCTAGGTAGTCTGTGTGATCCAAGATGCCAAAAATCTATGACAAACACACTAAAAGTCAACCTTTCCAAACGTAATCAATATCCACACAATAAACAGCATATCAGCAGGTCTTTTAGAATGAACAGTGACACAGCAAAGCGGACTGAATGGTCAGATGCTCAAACTGCGCTGATCTTCAGAACCAGCCCTTTACTTCTGATACAGCTTCCTGATCACGCACGAGGTAATTTTAAGTATTTACCTTAGGATATGTCCTAAATGCGCCGAGATTTACTTTTCCTGCAGATATTGTTCGTGTGGGATCGATCTGTAAAAAGTACAGGCAATGCTTGTGATGTAACATAACACACATGCATATGTAACATTGTTTGAATTATTAAAATTAATAGTGACTGCATTTCAGAGATACAGTGCACATTGTATGCGTTTGGTCTTAAACAGAACGTTTTCAGTTGGCATCCATTGGTGTGAGACTCTCTAAAAACATCGGAGTATCAATGGCTTTCTAAGGCCCATTTTTTAAAAACTTATTTCCTCTGTTTCCCAAGTATTTAAAAGAAATTGCACTTAGGGCAAGCAACAAGCCATGATAAAAATCTGCATTCTAACCTCGTAGCTGCCAGAGCTAAGAACGAGTATTGTGACCTGCTGTGCTGTACTCTGGTGGAGGAGATAAAAGCCTAGCAAAGGAATCTCCACAAGAACACATTTATTCATGTTCTGCTTTGTTTTAAAAGTAATAAGAAAAAAAAAAAACACAACATAAAAAAGAAGAAATAGGTCCCAAGGGAAATGTTTTTAACCTGTGAAATTACATTATAACATAGGGAAACTCACTGGTAGAAATACTTTTTAGGGTGATTAATCCTAGTCTAGTGGAACTCCACCATCAGTTACAATCCCTCTGACTTAATTTCAGTCTTTTTTCCCTTATTTCCTTAATTTATTATTTATTCTTATTTCCTGGCTTCTTCTACCTTCTACTATTTCTCATTTAATCTAAAAGGCATTATAGAGTCAAAGCAACAGACCTCTGTGAGCATGCTTTACTCTACTCCTTCAGAACAAGCACCTTAAGAGAACAAACCCAGATTTCTGTCATATTGCAAGAGGCTGAATATGGATTGCTCGATGCCTTTTTTTGCAGAAGTAACAACTTCAGGTTAAGAGCAGCACATAGATTTGTACAGCTCTGCAGTGTCTGGAACAAGGCAGTGGAGATGGCCTCTGAGGACAAGACTTTGACCAGGACATGGCCAACAAAGCGCAAGGAGCAACACCAATTCACCATGTGGATCTAACGCTTCCACCCTGCGAAACACACGTTACCAGGCTGCCAATGGACAGAAAGTTGTTCCTCTTTCAACACAACTCGCTACGCAGTTTCACGCACTACCAGGCAGTACTTACAACCACTGCTACAAAGGGTTCTTGAAATTGCTGGTTAAGCATCTGAGTACTGACATCGATCCCAGAGAGCCAGCAGCCGTAGCCAGGGTGACTGTGGTACCAGCCAATCGCATTTTCTAGACGGCCAACCTGAGAACAGGGAAGGGAAACACATCCAGGGTGTGAATCTTCATCCGTAGGGTACGAGCTGCCCTCTATCGGGCCTTTCAGCATACTACAACACAGTAAGAGGACAGAACACACCACAGCCTGCTACGCTAACTTAAAACACGAAACGTGCACTTTATTTTGCTTCACTGTTTTCCAGAAACCATACGATGTGTGGCATCCGCTGCCACAGCCACTAGCCCAAAACAAAAAGTCCAAGGAGCCAGTAACAACAACCTCAGTGACAGCTGAAGTCGAGATTCCACATGGTGAGACAAGAGGACTCTTCAGCATGGAGGAGAAATTTTTAGGGTGGGTATGATACAAGTCTATCTGACCTCATCTGATGTGTAGTACGGCAGTGGGGAATGCATGTCTGCTGTTCAGTACAGTAACACACCTTCGAGGCATACAGTGAGATCATCGGTAGGTTTAAAACATAGGAACTTTAAAGATGCACTTTTTTGAACATCAGAAGCGACAGAATTCATTGCCACAGTATGCTGAGAGCCAAAAGATTGGTATTTGAGAATTTTAGTGTCAGAAAAACTCACAATAAAAGTTTCCAAATAATACCCCTGTAAGTACCCCAAACAAAACTCGATAAACCAACCAACCAAAAACAAAAAACCCGTGGCTCATCAAGGAGAAGGAACACCCACTGCACCCAGTTTATTGTAACAGATCGGGAACTGTGTGCTGGCCGTGCAATGCTGAGCTGAACACTGTCAGCACAACCCTATATGTCTGTTCCTAACCAAGAGCTGTGCGTCCAACGTATTCAGCTGCCTGGTTTTGCCAAACACTGAGCATGTCGGGAAGGCTAAATCTAAAAGCTGTTAAGATGAGACAGAACACAAAAAAAATGAAAAAAAAAAAAAAAAGAGCAACAAAACATTAAAGAACGTATGCTATTTTACAAAGCCAAGTAACAGGGTTTTTTTTTTTTTTTAAACCATTTTAACATCAGATCCTGCCTATGGAGAAGCAAGTAACTGAAACTGCAGCTTCTGCAAAGTACTTCTGCAGGGAGATGTCATCAACATGTAATCTAATATTAAAAAAGTTATTCCAGGACCAACTGCTTGCCAAAACCAAATGTGGGGCAGCCAGCATGTGAGCTGTCCAAGCACCAGTAAAGCTGAGTTATTATTTTTGCACACAAGCTCAATTTCAAAACTGGGAAACTGTTGACAGAAGTGCACAAATGAAAAAATGTTTCCTATCCGGAGTGCTCCCATATAATCCTGGACTGTTTCAGAAATCAGAGGAACCGATTGTATATGAAAATGCCAATGTTATATACCTGCTGACTTGAAGCACGTTGTTGTCCCTAAGAAGTGGATAGTACAAATGTACCAGTAGGAAAAAACACCTTTTCACATTCCATACTTTTCTGACTTTAATACCTTCCAGATACAATGAACTACATTAAATAGATTATTTTGAAGTTTTCTCATAAACAGGTATGATAAATTATCAAAAAGAAAGTCCTAGAATATACTGACCTTTGGATTATATTTACCCTTTTCTGACATTACGACCCAGCCTGACATTTATTTAAATATCTTTAACTGCATATAAAGCTGGGAACATAAGCAGAACTCTCAAAATAACCCAAGTGCTCGCTCTGTTATCTCAATGACTAGGTAAGGGTCCTCTAGTTTTAGGCGATTTAAAATACTTCCAGAAAGAAAAATCAAAGGGCAGACTGGGCCTCGAACTTTGAGCTGGGACATTTTGAGGGATTTCAGTGCTTATTTGCAGTGTAAGAGTGCCCCGTACTGGAAGAAGCAAGTGAGCAGGTACTCCTGTGCCACGCTGGTTTCTAGAGGAGCCACAGAGCATGCTTGTATTTCTGTTACCTTCCTGCAGGTGAGGGTTTTACTCAGGCTTAACGTGACATGTCACTGAGCGAGGTGAGGAAGCGGGGACAGACTTTGAGCCAGTTATCTATGTTTTTGAGCTATTAATCCGGGTAAATAAGTTGCACTGGAAGTTATTTACTTCTTCACTGGCACTCTTCTCCACAAACGTGTTTTCTTTACGATTACGGGAAGCAGCAGAGTAGGTATGCAGTGAGACTTTAAAAGTGTGCAGGTGAGAACACACGTCACATTCCTGATCTACAAATAGGAAGCAACTTCAAGGGAGAAACGTTTATGGGTAATTTCCCATGCTGCTTTTAGAAAGACTAATCAGTTGTTTCAGAAACACGCTCCCTTCTCGTTCCATCCACAAGCCACTGGCTGCAGCCACAAAAGCACTCTCCGAGAAATCAAAACCATTACCAAGGAAAGCAGTCGAGTACCCGACGTCCTCCTCTAAGCAAGGCACGGAAACAAACGGGAAGGATGCGTGACGGGGGCCGTCCGGTTAGCTCCCGACAGTTTCCTTCGCCACCTCTGAGAAGCAGTGCAGCAACGGGACAGCCGCTGGCCGGCCGGGGGGAACCCCCGGCCCCCCCAAAGCACCCCCCACCCACAGACCCCCC
>VXAV01004443.1:390577-414010 GCA_013399715.1 Alectura lathami
GACGTTGTGCGGCCGTTGCCTGACAACGGAGCGGCGCTCCGAGAGGGGCCGAGCCCGGCGCCCCGCCCCGCCCCGGGCCGCTGCGGGGAGAGCGGGGGAGACAGGCGGAGGGCAGGGGCAGGGGGGCTCCCCTCGGCTGTCGCGGTTGACGGGATAAAGGTGGTCTGTCCCTGAAGGCTTCCCGAAATGAATTTCTTTGGGGGCCAGAGGACGTGGTCTCGAAAAGTAGGTGAACGCTTACGGCGGGGGGGAATAGCTCACCAAAGTTGTTGGGTTGACGTTTTGGGGGTCGATTGCCTTCCGGCTGTGAAAAGTCGAATTGGTTTCGGCAGAGTGTGTTAATTGTGTGTGCGTCCAGACGCTGGATTTTGTATGCTTTTTCAGATTAGAACAAAAAAAGAGGCGAAAGAGAGAGAAACCGTTTCCTGACAGCAAGAAGCTCTCCTCAGGAGGTCACACCTTGAAACTATTTCTGAGTGAAACAATCTTGTGGCTATGTAACCTGTCAGTAAAGTTACTGAACGGGACGTACAGGAGCGTCTTGAACGCACTGCGCTCCCCTGCCGCCCGCGCTGCGGTTTATACGGAAGGGAGTTGTGGTCATCTGGCTGTCCTGGTGTTACTTTTTGGTGGCGCCACGTAGACAGAGTCTGTCTGGTTGCACGTGCCGAGTTAAATCCTGTGCCCCACTTTCTTGAGCAGATACGCAGGGAAGGTGACGAGTTAAAAGGAATGCAGGGAATGATCCTCTAGGAGACGAGATAGATGCAGCCGGCACAAACAGGTGGGGTGCTTCCAGTGTAACACTTAGGCACATAGGCAGTGAGTGTCTTGGCTACAGAGACGTGCGTTAGGAATTGTGTTTGGGCACTGAGCCGGTGCCTGCCTCTGGTGTTCAGGCTTGACTTCTGCCGTTGGAAGCCCGAGTGCTTTCTGCTGCCTGCTGTGTTTGGCTGCGCTGAAGTCTATGGAGCTGGCTTTGTGATTATTCAGAGTTGCTTTTATGAAAAATTACAGGTGAAAAGAAATAGGTTGTGAAAAAGTAAAGTTAAATCTCCTTGGAAGTTAAAATTTCCATTTGAATCGCAGTGTTTTGGATGAGTTAAAGGAAGGACTGACACATCCATGCTGTCAAAAATACATACTTACAATAGCATTTCCCAAATACTGTTTTCCAAGAACCGCAACAGTTCCATTGTTTGCATCTTGTAGTTTTGGGGACCTGTGGTTTGTTGTTCGGTTTTCCAGCATTCACCACATGGTCCCCTCCTGCTCTACACGTGTGCCCACTGAGCACCGTCTCAGCTTAGGTTTGAACCTAGTAGGAGCTGGAAGGGGCTGGGAATGCACACTGCCCGTTGAGCCTCGTTGCTGCGCTGAGAGTGGACTGCTGTGGGTTGGGTCGAGGTGGCCGTACAGTGGCAGGGGAGTCATGATCTCTTCACTTGATATGGTACATGGCATAAATGATGATATTCAGGAAGTTATTTGCTTACGTGCTGGTCTCTTGTCTGAACTTAGCAGCAGCGTATGTGTCGCGTTCAGATTGTTGCTATTTTGCTTATAACACATAAGGAGAGGCCTTGGTAGCTTTTTTCCTTCTCTTTCATTGTCTCTCAGTATAGCACACCCTTTTCACTTGTCTCACACAGTTTGCACTCCTCCAGGCAGAAGTTTTCCTGGTGGCGGGCGCTGCTCTGGCTGGCCGATGACACCAACCTTCGAGCTGTTTGACAGGCCAAGTTGTTTTACCCGTTCAGAACGGGCTTGTCGTTGCTCTTAAGTAACTTAATGCACTAAATAAAACTCATCAGTGCCTGGGACTCATCCGCTTATAGGTTTCTTTGATCTGTTATCACTGTGCAAAACTAATGAGATAAAAGGTTTAGGGTGAAATTCCCCCAGATGGGGGGATTTATTTTTGGAATTAGTTGTCCTGTAGTACCACTGGGAGTTGTAAGTAGGCCGTCCTAATTCTGCCTCCTTTGTAACAATATTAAATTTCATATTTTGAATCAAAAAGCACTAATGTAAGGCACACTGCTGCACCATTCCATTGTCATTAAATTAATTAGCTTTAATTTTTAGTGTGAGGTTATCTAGCAGCAGCAGCGTACAAGCTTTCAGCCACACGGGCAGGTTGCATGGCTAGTGGAGGAGGGAACCCGCTGCCACCGCAGCGCGTCTGGTTACAGGTGTCTGGTATCCGTGGCACTAAGCACAGAAGTGAATGTGTGATTGGGTCCTTAGTTTATTTTGTACCTTTTTTTTTTTTTTTTATGTTGTCTGATTTAGGTGTTAGAGTTCATCAGCAAAAACCTTGTGGTAGTGTAGTGAAGGGCAGTAGGTAGATTTGCAGTTAAAAAACAAACCAAAAAGCATACCCAACTTTTAAACCAAGTTAGAAGAAAAGATAAGAGAAATATCTTCAGACATCATCTAGGATCTCTGATTTTATTTATTATTATTATTATTATTATTATTTTCAATTGAAACATCAGGTAATATCCCCCATAGATGGGTTTCCTGAGTCTGATTTTTATTTAACCTGGCAAAGACCCTACGGCACGCAGTTCTGAGGGCAGCACTGGAATGTAACCTAACTGCTGTCTTAGGCAGCTGTAACGGAGCTTTACATGTCTGCTGTTCTGACACGTGTTCTTTGTCTTTTCTGTAACCTCAGAAATGATGGCAGATGATTTAGAAAAATTTATTGAAGAGCAGAAGGCCAAGCTGGCACAAGACAAGGCAGCGCTTGAAAATGACCCACCTTACATGGAAATAAGGGTAAGAGTATTAAAGAGCTTCTCTGAATTTAAACAGATTTCCAGGGTCTTGATTTAAGCTTGCTCTTACTGTGCTCTTATTGTATTTGTTGTTAAAGATTATATTAATGATTTATCTAGTCAGAGCCATTTCTGTCTGTGCTTAGGTGGGTTTTTACAAACCTGTTTGCCATCAAGCATGCACGGTAATGTTTGTGTTTTACAAGTGGGAAAACCCCTGTAAATGCTTGCTGTTGTTCCTCCCCCACAGTGGAGCTGGCTGGCAGGGAACTGCTCTCTGCCCCCTCCAAGGGAATGGTTGGTGGGAGGGGGCTGGAAAGTACAACCAGCCCCCGCATTTCTGATAACAAAACTAGGAAATATAAAAGGCAAATTGTTTAGTACGGTCAGTCTGACAAAATCTGTTCTTAGCATGATTTTCCTGTTAGAAAGTTTAGTACCTACTTCTAAAGCTGTAAAGATCTTACAGTTTGCAGACCACCAATAAGTTGTTTAATAGTGCTAGTACTTGGCAAAGGGCTACATCTAAATTATTTAGCTACTATAGCTCTCAGGTAGCTTGAATTCAGTAGCTTGAATTAAATCCTCATTTAAAAAAAAAAAAAAGTTTTGACTTGTCTTTTTTGCCTTAGCTCCAAGCAGCCAGAGCTTTTCACAGCAATTGTAATGCTTCATTCTTGTTTTTGTTTCGTTGGAAGGTTACGAGAATTTCTTTCCCCTTGTGTAACACAAATATTTTTACCTAGTTAAAATACTTCTCCTCAGAAAGTTAATTCTTAGGGAGCCGTTGGGATTCTTTATTTCTGGGCAAATTTAAAGAGAAGGAGAATGTTTCCAGCCGGTAGTCTGATGGAGTCCTGGCTTCGTGGTGAAGGTGCAGTTACAGGGAGCAGGTACTTTCACCTTGCCCTGTAGAACCTTGATATTCTTCCGTGGTTTCAAGCACAGTGCCATACATGGATTCAGTCCCCACAGGAAACAGAGAGGATATGTGTAAGCTGTGAAACCGTTCTGGAAGTATAATCAGAGCGGTTTAGGACATGGAACTTACTAATTCCTGTGTTGTAGAGGAGGAACTACTTTTCTGATAGCACCAGTGCGATTTATAACCTGTTTTATCTGTTAATACAGCATTACTTTCAGTCTCTCTTCTCAAATGCTGATAACTATGTTACTGGTGTTGCCGGGATATTTGTTTCGCCTTGTGATGATGCAAACTTTTTTATTTTTCATTTTTTTTTTTTTTTTTCAGAATAAGGAATCAGAGAAGCTGTCTGAGACTAGCAAAATGTTAATCTCCATGTCTAAAGAAAATATACCTCCGAACAGTCAACAGAACTGTCCTTTAGGTATAGTGTATATTTTGGTGTGTCTTCTGGATATAAGTAGCATTTGATTACCTTTGAGAATTTGTGGAAACCAGTTACTGCTTTGGACTTCTAGTTACAAGATGGTCATTCTGATTGAAGTGCATACCAATTCTTTATTCTTTCTTTTCTCTATGTGCTTTCTGTTTGGAAATGTGATAGTGTTTCCTTCTGTATTTATTCTGTATTGGGCCAGCCTTCCTTCCTTGGCATACCATCTCCTTTCTGCAGGCACTTAGTTACATTTGTAGCTCAGCTTTGTCCTGACAGCTTTAGAGCTTTTGTGTCCCCACCTCCTTGCTGGTAGGTTACCCTTTTCCTTCATGTGTAGACACTTTGCTTTTGTACCTCATGTATTTCCATGTTCTGGTGTAATTCTGCAGCATCCAATGGGAGTAAAAGCTGTCCTTTTTATTTTAAGGAAGCAGAAATGCTTTCAGGGAAACAACAGGCCCTTGAAATCCAGCTGCAATCTGTTTCTTGTGTGGTTTTGTAGAATTCACTAGGTGTCTATGGGGAGTGGTGAAAATCCCAGCAGAGATGGCCTTCTGGGGCAAAGGATATTTCTTACAGATTTCTTATAGATAAAGTAGATAAACGTGATTTGGGAACAACAGACAGCTTCCATGGCATTACGTTTTAAGAGTGCAGCTGTTACAAGACCAGACAGTAATCCTGGAAAAGGACTAAGTGTGTATTTTGGGTCTGTTAAAGTAATAATAATAAAAACTACTAGACTGCAAAGAAAAAGTAAATATTGTTACCATAAGGTCAGACTCCTTCTAGCTGTGTGGAAGCCAGCACAGATTTCAAGTGTTTTGTGCAGAGCCAGCAGCTTGTTGCTTTCAAGTTGCTGCATGTGTTTTACCTTGTCTGGTAAACAGTGCTTAAAACATAAGAGTAATTTGTAAAGTAAGGCCTCGAAGAAGAGGGGTTTCCTTTGAAATATACACCATTAAAAGAAACAGTGCAAAATAACATAAATATTGTAGACATGCATTTTTTTTTTTTTTTTTGGATGTCTAATAAAAATCCAGGTGCGTCTTCTGCAGCATGTGCTTTGGTTTGATACCAAATGGTATAATAATCATACTGATCGGAGTTAAACTTTCAGGTGACTATGGCTGGAGTTTACCTCTCGGAGAAGAATATGAACGAAAAAAGCACAAACTGAAAGAGGAGCTTCGGCAAGATTACAGGCGGTATCTTTCTCAGGTGAGGGTTCTTGGCTGGTTGCCTGAGCTCAGAGCGCCTTTTACAATGAGAGTGTCGCTTTAATTGAATAAAACAGAGCAAAAAGTTGTGGAAAATCTTTTATGAATGATGACTGGTTTCAGACTTTTGAGTACAAGTAATTTCAGAATGTCACCGCTAGGGCGGGTTATGAATTTCAGGCTCCTGAAATCTATCTTAGGCTTTAGGACTCATTGCCTTGAGGTTACATATTACGTAGTACTAGTTATTGTGAATTCCTTTGTGTATTTATCTCTTTACTCCTTTCTTAGTTTCTTAAGAATTTAAAATATCATCTGCTACTGAAATATCATCCTTAAGTACTTACATATTCTGTGGTCTGTAGTTCAGGCAAGAATATTCCTCTAATTAGTGTGACTGTTTTCCGGTTCTTTACACTTTTAGAAATAAAAGAACATTGATGCTCTGCTTAGCAGAATTTATTATGTGCAACAGTAATAATTAAAAACTGAACTGGTAAGTATGAGGTGCCATGATCTTGGGAATATTCCGGATCCCTTTTTAATGTATCAGACCGCAGTCCTACAAAAACCAGGGAGCAAATAAATTCTGTTGTTCGAAAATGATTGCCAGTGCCTTTAGTTCTTAATGTGAAAGAATGGGTTGGCTTTAAGAAAATAATAATTTCTTGCAAAGTCAAGTATTTTTGAATAAGCCATTTTTGAACAGTATTTTTTCCCTGACTTTTAGGGTATTTCACAGGCAAAAAGAAAGGTAGGGCGCCTGCAATATATATCTTTTTTTTTTCCTTCAAATTAGTAGCATTTGCTTTGTTTGGAAGCTTCATGCTCTTTGAATTTTAAAAAAATCATTACTTTTTGTGCTTCGCGTATCTGTGTGTGCCGTAGTGATTAGTTGTGATTAACAGCATTGCTTGCATCCTGCAGAATGACCGCTTGTTAGTTATTTTCCATTACTATGATTTAGAAGCATTTGCTGATTTCTCTTTTCCTTTGCGATCGCTGTTGTCGCTGTCCAACGCTGGCTATACCGCAGCCTGTTTGTTTCAGCAGAGGTTTGCTGCAAGGCCTGTGGCATACATGAGACAGGAGTTCAGGGTGTGTGTCTGAGCTCAGAACAAAGCTGGAATGAAACAGTGTGCTCGAAGATGTTCTAAATGCCACTGGAATCAGTCAGGGCTTTTTCCTTTGCTGTGAGCTCACCCGTGGTGCTGAGGAAAGCAGTGGGGCCAGTTCCCCCGCAGCCAGTGGTTCAGGGTGCGAGAACAGAAGTACCTTGAGACAGCACCAGAGACATATCTCTGCCATGTTCCTTCAGTTATAGTGATTCTGTTACATAGCACTGCGCAGTCATGTATATAAACTGTTAACTTTTGTGTTTTTGGTGATGTGTGTCCAGGTTGCTCAGATAAAGCAGCTTCAATGAAGGACCAGAGGCAAGGTGGTAGAAAATGAACCTCTGTTCTTTCTTGGGCTCTGGGTAACATGCGTGTGATACAGAGTAATTACATTGGCATGCCCTGGAGGTGCTGGCTAACAACACCAAGGGAACTAACTGGCTTCTCAGCCTGGAACCAGAGAGATGCGCTGCATATAATTGTTGCTACTTCTTTAACCTGAAACTCAGATTATTTTCCAAGTTAGAATATTGTGTGAAAGCTTAATTGGTTTTCTAATTCCCACCAAAGTACCCAAATCATATAATTTTTTCATTAACTTTTAGCATTTTCATTCCCAGCTGGATTTCAGTTTTTACAGATGCAGGTGTACAAGGTTTTTAATGTAAGCTGTGTTAAGATTGTAAGGCCTGAGGAAGAGAAAATATCAATCTGTAACTTCTGTTCACTGCATAAAGAGAGAGTGCGACCCTTGGCAGCTCTCACGGTGATATTTTGGCTGGCTACCTGTGTAGGCACACTTCTGTAGAAAATGCAATTTCCATATCAGCTTCCGTTTGTGGCAAATGTCGTTCTAACGCTAAGGTAATCTCTACGGATGTGCTCTAAATGTGAGAGGAATTATGGAGTTGGGGGATTACAATGAATTTACTTGTTCTAGGAAAAAATAACTCGGTTTTCCATCTTAATCCAGCTGTCTCGCTGTTTGACTCTTTGCGTGGTCCTTAAATCCCTTAAATCTTTCAATGTGCAGTTGTGGGGTGTGATTCGCAGTGACATGGTTTTGTAATGCCCTGCCCCCAGGCTGCGGCTGGGGAGCTGTGCCACGCCGCAGCACCCTGCTTCGGCTGGAGGCTGGGCTGGGAGAGTGACCGATGGCCCCTGGGGAGGGACAGGATTTTGGAACTGGTTGTGGACTTGAGAAGTTTGGTGGCTGCTGCTGCTGCAGCAAGCAGGTGCTATTGCTGTGTGGGGCACTGACTGCTAGCACTAGCATGGGTTCCATCTGTTGCAATAGGACACAGACGTTTTCTCTAGTTGGAAAAATCAGGGTTTTATCTCAATTCAGTAATGTCTTGGAAAATTCCCTAATGGTTTCAATTTTACAGAATAATTCAATAATTTCTTATTTTTATTTTATAACATCTCTGTCTTTTAATGTACAGAGGCTGTATAATCCTTGAGATGGGATAACAGGAAAGTGTGACGAACACCTCCAAACTCGAGCTTAAAGCTTGGAGTTAACAATGCCCTTCCCTTTCCATATTCCTTGACTTCACTCATCTGCTCTGAAAGCATCCCACGTTTGCAGAGTGTGAAGCTTATCATCAGTCTTTATTTCATTAAACTGAACACATGTATTTCAGAAACCGTTATTGCTAGCAACTGTTTAGCAAGTAAGCTTTGGTATTTTCAACTATACTGAATGATTTTTTTTTTTTTTGTTAATGTAGAAAAATTACCTGACTACTGGTGAAGTAGATCCTTACACTCAGGGATTATCTCTTCCTATTGATGAGCGGAGCTCTGCCAAGGTGAGTGCCTGGACGAAATTAAGCGGCGTATAGCTTGAGAAAGAGCGCAGATGTTTTAACTGTCGGGCAAAAATTATTTCTGCACGATATTTCTTGGTTTTTGAAATGAACATTTTTGGAGGTCATCATTAGAATAGTTTAAGAAACATAGTCATTACACTTTGATTTTATTTCTTGTTAATTATCTGTCAGGCTTTTTTAATCCTAAACCTGTGCTTCAGTTTGTAGATAATTAGATGTGCATTTCTACACTGATACCAGCTTGAGGTACAAAGCACTTGGGGCGTTCAAAAGCTCTGGAGGCTGTGCTTGCTCTTTGTCCAGCAGTACACACTGATCAAGTAAAAGACACTGGGGTTTGTTATAATTATGTGCACTTTTCTAACTTGTTTCTCTTCTTACTCCAGAATCAGAACAAAAGCTGATCTGGCCATTCACAAATTGCCTGCCGTTGATATAGGTGTCTTCCCACTCTCAGTTTTTCCTTGAGAGTACCTATACTGATGTATTTAATGAAAAATACACATTTTCTCTCTACATTTAGCCCCTTTTGATCTCTCTGAGGTTTGTGGTTTTGCTTTCATGTGTTGGAGAAATATATCAACCAGATCTCTCTGTTATTGGATGTTGGTGGAGGTTACACATGAAGATGGAACGTGCATGTGTGGATTTTATTAACCTCTGACCCATTCTTCTGTTGCATAGTGGGATTCTGCGGGAGCCTAAATCAGTCTTACAGGGGTCACTTTGCTCTTTCTGCCCTCACAGTTTGCTTTATGTTACTAGTTCCTTGTGCTTTCTTGTAAATTGATCCATGAAACTGAGTCAGCAGAAACATTGAAATTTATTCACTATTTTTGCTGACTCTGATCACTGGTTTGTAAGGATCAGGAAACCCCTGGTCCAGAAGCAAGGGAGAGGAACTGTTGCTGGAGGAGGACTGGACTGTTGTTGCTCTCTTGTGTTTTTTAACCTGTGTTGCTCTGGAGCTGCATTCTTGCTCTGTGTCTGGGGCTGCGCAGTCTGGCACGTGGCTTCTTCTGTGGATTGTGTTTGTCCTGCCCTCGCTGTGCTTATTTGTTCTTTCTGCCTCTGGTGTGCTGGCAGTAATGTTTGGCCATGTGAGGAGCTGTGTGAGAGCTCGAACAAATGAAAACTACTGTTACAAAAAAGCCCCAAATACCCAAATATATTAGTGTGAAAACAGGGGAGGCGGCAAGAGTTTATGCTGAGTTTAAGTTGGCTTCAAGTTCTTGGGAGCTTTGTGTTAACGTGTGGGTACGTGTGCTGAAGCAGTGAAATATGAGTATTTTTCTTTAATGTCGTGGAAAATAAAGACGTACCTGACCTTGGAATGTGAGATCTCGGATGAGTTTGTACCACAGCAGTGTGACATTCGCGTGAGATTTTCTGTGCAAGTGTGTTGTATTCTCTGGATCCATTGATGTATTTCTACTGTAGAAACTGGGAGCTGCCGGAAGGTGTCACTGTGCCTCTGGGCAGGTGATGATGAGAGGCTAACCGCTGCTTTGGGTTTCCTGTACTGGGTACAACCTGCAGGCACACGGCCTCCTGCATTTTCTGCTGAGTGTTTTACTAGCTTTAACCTGTTAACGACAACAGGTTTTTAGTTTTTCAGCTGAGGAGAATACCCCTCAGGCAGCTTTCAGAGCTGTCTGCGGGTTTTCTGTTGTCACTGTTAAAAACTCAACAGACACAAAGATTGAAAAATGTGTTTTTTTGAGCATTGGTCTTATTTGTAAAACTTACTAGGCAGGTGTTTCTGTGGTCATGGAGATGTACGTTCTTTTTGTTTGAAATTTGTTTATGGGAAAGTAAGTAATGTGTAATTCACATTTTTGAATAGCTTTTTCATGGTATCGGAAAATTCTGCAGTGGAGAAGAGCATGGTTCATAATATTGTAATATAATTCTCCTTTTTCTCATTCACATTTAGGTTATACAGGTTGGAAATAGGTAGTGTACGAGATGCCCCTTGCTCTGAACATGAAGTAAAAATAGCAGACAACGATGCAAAATAGAGTTTGTTCTACCTGGATACTTTTATATTTCATACGCTATGGTTAGGTTATTACTGTACAATTCCTGTATATTTTTAGACCGAAGCAACCTGTTTATAATGTCACCTTGCAAAGGCAACTAATAATTTTTGGACAAAGTGAAGAAATTGTGGTTTTCTTCTATGATTTTCTGTAATTCGTTGTACTTCTGACACTCTTGCAGTCAGCTTAAATTCTCATTTGAATTTGACAGTTCCAGTTAAATCCTAAACTATAATCAACACATCTTGTGTATACATGTATTTGTTCTCCTGCTCTAATTGAGTGGGGCAAGCCACAACTAATCTTAAAAAAAATATATATATATATATTAGTGTGTTTTAAAATAATCTGTAAATACATTCATATTCACAGCTAGGAATCAGCTTCTAATTTCCAAAGGAGTGAGGCTTTGAAACAATTTTGGAATAGATTTAGCAGGAGGGAATCTGGTTTTAAGAGGCAACTTGATGTACAGTAGGGTTTCTGGGGGCTAGACTTCATGTCCAGGAAGCTGTCTTCTGCTCTAGAGATTCAAGAACTATGTTCTGATAATGAGCAAGCCCCCCCAGAGCGATTCAGGTTATATTTGTACATCACAGAGAAGAGGGAGGTTAAATGCGCAGCTTGCTCATATTTATTTAGTACAATACTGAGAAGTTAAAAGCTACTCCCCAAAATGCAAAGTTATAATTCACTTTTCGATGCCTGTTTTAGGAGAAACTACGTCTTGAGAGAAACAGGGACTACAATCAATACCTCAGGGATAAAGAAGAGTGGAATGAAAAGCTAAGGAAATTAGGGAGGAAAAGCACAGAGGTAATTCTCTTTTGCTGAAGTTGATACAAAAGAGAACATCAGTGATCTTGTTGGTTGTTTTCTCATGACTGAGATGTACAAAGTGAGACAAAAAAAGCAAAGAATGTTGTTAGGCCACACTTTTATGAATGTGTCTAGCAAGTCCTAGTTATGAGCCTTACAGTACAGTTCTTGATCCCTGCTTCTGTCATGACTGTCTGGTAGAAGAACACTTTCATGCTTCTGTGTCTCTCAAGCAAGTCCCCAGGTTGTTTTTGATGGTAGAAGTGGTGGCCAAGGAAGCTGTCCCTTTGGACAAAATATTGAGCCCCACAGAGTGCTCCTCAGCTTGTCCTCAAGCAGGAAAGGCAGCCTTGTCCTCAGTCCATGTCCAGGATATCTGGACTCATGACCAGCCATGAAGTTAACAATGTTTCTTCGATTCTTTGTGCCTTTAAAACTCAAGATCGAATTGTCACTTTTGGAGTTTGTAAGAGGCCCCTTCAGGACTGACAGCAGTTCTTCTGAAAAGTGCTAGATAAGAGGAGATGCTTTTTTTTTTTTTCTTGCTGAAAAAAATCCCTAGCTTTTAAGTCCTCCCTGAAGTATTCTTCTTGTTTACATCCTGACTCTTCTCCAGTACCTGTTTGAGGAATGTTTGAGCAGAAGCTTGCTTCTGTATTTCTTCAGTGTGATTTGTTTACGTTTAAATCTTTCAATTTTCCTTTCCGTTAAACAGCATCAGATGGACAGGAATAAAAGACCTATTGCTGTTACCAGGCTGCAGCCAGAACCACAAACAGAAGCAGAGCCCTGCAGGACAGCTGCAGAGCCTCCCAGGAAGGATGCCTTCACTTCCACAGAAGGTTCTGAGGAGCTGCTAGATAAGCAGCGGCTGGGGGAAGCCGGGTACCATCGGCTGGGTGATGAAGCTGAACTAGGAAGCCGACTGTTAAATAAGAGACTTGATGAAGATGTGGATGTTCCCAGTAGAAGACATCGTGGATTTGCTAGCCAAGCTGTAATTCCTGTTAGAAGGTATCACAGACCTGAGGAGGACCGTGACTTTGGCCGGAGGTGCTGCAGAATGGACTACGATGCTGAGATGAGCGAAGAGTTAGACCCCAGATTTAGAAGTGAGAGTGCGTATGAGAGAAAATCGCCCCGGGTTTATTACACTGAAAGGTATCTAACGCTGTTTTCTACTCTATTTCTGTAGTGCTCGTTGACAGCCGTGATTTGCTCTCAGTGAAACTTACACAAGATTCACATGTGAAAGCAGAATTTTTGGACTTATTTTAAAAAGGAATTTTGCTACTGTTTTTTGAAAAACACCTAAAAATTGAACAAACCCCTAAGAATAGAAGTCATACACTAGGTAGTATTTATACAGGATGACAGACTAAGCTTGCTAGTGAAATTACAGCAGAAGAAGCAGACAGATCACAGAATCATAGAGTTGAATGAGTTGGAAGGGACCGTTAAAGGCCATCTAGGCCAGCTCCCCTGCAGTGAACAGGGACACCTGCAGTTGGATCAGGTAGCTCAGAGCCCTGTCCAGTCTGAACTCATTTATATAAATAGTAGTTTGCCAGAATATACGTTTGTGAGCAAGCCCCTGTAATGAGAATTCAAAGAAAATGTATATTTCCTTTGACTGTAATAAAAAGTCAATTTTCAATTCCTGTTCTAAAATTGGGTTGAGCTTCAGTTTTTGGTACATACCACTACATATGAGAAATGGTAAAGATCTATTTTAATTCTGATTTTTACTGTATATCTTGCTAAATGGCAAAGTCTTTAAGCATTTGTATAGTTGAGTTAAATCCTGATGGAGTTAACAGGTTCTAATCTCAGTAGAAACTGCACAATTAGAATAAACATAATGCACACAAGGACTGCTCAAATCAAACAAAAGACAGTGTTTTCAGTGAAACTTACAGGAGGAAAACAAGCATTATACACTATTTATAGTAAAATATTCCTTACTGAGTGAACTGATCAATCAGTATGGTTACTTTGACATTTATTATGAATCTTTCTTTTCTAGCTCACTCACTTAAAAGACAAAAAAAAAAAAAAATCCTTACCAATCACTCAGGTTTAGCTGTCTGGCCACCTTCAGTTACTCCACTGCAAGAACAGGCATTGTCAGTTTTTCTTTTTTCTTTTCTTTTTTTTTTAATCCTTTACGTTTAGCCTGTTGCTGGAGTCATTTTGCTGCTCTTTCTTCAGTGAAGGAAAGATCTCTGTCTTTCCTTTGTTAGGCGAAGTAACCACTTTTTTTTTTTTTTTTTTTTCCTGGAATTAAAATGTCTAGAAAAAAAAATAGAAGGCAAATTCTACCACTCTCAACAGTGCTAAATGCTATGACCATGTTTCCTTGTTAATTGCTGCTGGACTGGCTAAATGATTTTTTGAGTCATTGTTTCCAGGGGTAATTTTCTGGAGAGTATTGCAAATGAGTACCTGGAAGAAACAAACCCTTAAACTGCTCTTCTACTGGAATTCATTTTCTAAATGCAATGAATCATACTTTTTTTCTGGTTTCAAACAGCAGTAGAGTACAGTAACCTCTCTATAAAGATGCTTTTCAATATTCCTTCTCAGTCCTTCTGATGTAAAAAATTTAAAAAATCATAAGGGAATTAAACAAGTACGGGGAAAATAAAATGTGTGGAAGCACCTGGGAGAAGCAGACTGCATGCTGTTCAAGTATGCTGCTTTAAAAACGTGTGTGTGTCCATGTAATGTGTCGGGAAAAGACTAGCAAATGGAAGCAGTGGCCAGAGAGACAGCAGGAGCAAGATCACCTGCTTCTGCTGAGTGCAATTGGAGAGGAGAGTGCAAAATGCAAAAATGTTAGAGCACAGGGTGGAGCAAAGGAGGTTTTAAGGTAGGGTTTTCTTGTCCAACAACTTTTCAGAATTTCAAAGTGAAACAGTGTAGAAGCTTGCCTCAGTCTGTACCAACAGGGGCCAAAATGTCCATATTTTTCTTCAGGAAAAAAGGGGTGGTGGTTAAACCTCAGTGTCAACAGTTAGTTCTTCGCAGATTTTTTTTTTTTTAACTTGAAAATGGCCTTCACAATTTTTATATTCAATATATTTTGTAATCCAATATTTTTGCCCTTCAAGAGGAGCTCCACGTAATCTTTTACAAACCGCGATCGGTCTCTCTTAAAGAAAGAAACCCATTTGGTAGTTACCGACAGCTTAGCTTTTGAAGAGGTCACATTTTTTTTTCCCGCATGTCAGATGAAGCCAACCTTTTCGAGTTCACATTTGGTTCATAACAGAAACTGAATTCTTAAGGGATATTTTATTTGTTGTACTAAAGGTGAGTTTTTGTTCTTTGTTAAATGAGCTTTATCAAATAGGAGGGGCAGGTGTTTGACAGGGTTTTCCGGAAGGCTTTCTGTTCTGATGGAGGCACATTTCAGCATATAGAAATGGTGACAGGAAGGTGAGAGGAAGTGCAAAACATGTTTTTCTGATGCTCAGAATGCTTTGTGCCATCCTCAGCGCCAGGGCTAGCTGTGAACAAGGTACAACCACTTTTTGACTGAAGTGAGTCAACACCTCTGGGCAGAACAGAGCAGTTTGTCAGGGACCTGGCATGCAAAGTTTGCTGCTTTTTACCAAAAAGGTTGCCTCTTAAATCCCGGGCTTTCGGTCTTTCCTTCCTCCCTCCTTCCTTTAATCACACTGAGAGACCAGGCTTTGCATTTCCTGACCGTGCTTGCCTGGTGCGACCAGCCCTGTAAGCGGATCATTAACACGAGGATGATCTTGATCGTGGAAGATCATGTTACGCCAGGAGGATGTTCTTTCTTGTTGTTCCTCTGGGTTGTTCAGGTGCCAAATCAATGTTTGACAATTTGCTTGCATCCTTTTGCCTCTGATTGTTGGCTATTGTTTAAATTACAGAGATGGGCAGAGCTATGGATCTTCTTACGTGAAGGAATAGATGTTTTTTTCTGTGTTTACCTTGTGATTTTTTATTTTTTGGTTCGTTTGATAGGAATTCCCAGGCTTTGTCCAGCTTTGGAAAATGTGTCTTTGTCAGCATCTATTGTCTACTTTATTTTTCACTGAATACCTGTTCTTGCCTGAGTTTATCAAGGTAACCTGAAGTTCTCAGTACAAAGTAGTTAAGTTTCAAGGCTTGACAAGCCTTGACCTTTTCACTGTATTTCACCAGGTTTGCCCAACAGCTGTGCTCCAAGCTCTGCTGTCAGCTTCACTGGCCCCTGGGATTAAGGGCAAGGTCAGTTCTGGTCAGTGCAGTCTGCATGCCAGAGTGTGTGATCACTGCATCACTTCTGTGATCTGGCCTAGGGTTGTCACTGGGGGTATGGATTTGGTCATATTTCTATAAGCAACAAAAAATATTAGGACTTGTCAGGGAAGCTGGCTCTGCAATGAAGAATTAGTCTGTTTTGCAAGGAGATTTGAATTTGACATGAGGAAGTCTAGCTAGTGTGCAGCCAGCCAGGCCTTCAGCTATAAGAGGTGTTGTGGAAGGTATGGTATCCCTTCAGCTTGAGGGCTGCATGAAAGCAGACCTGGGAGTTTGAATTCTAGGCAGAGAGCTGCACTGGCAATGCTAGCCATGGGAATTATTTCTGCCTACTATTTCCAGAACCGGTTCTGTTGGCCAGTGTGCAGTCAGGCTGAGGATCCATCTGCAAGAAACTGCTGGGCCTTCCATTTCAGAGTGGATGTTTTTAGGCAAACATGACTGAATATTTTCTATTTCTTGAAGGCCCAGTCTGGATGGAATAGTAAGAGATCTGCCTGCGGATTATGAAGATGAGTTCAAGGAGAGATCACACGTGCAGCGGATCTCAAGAACCGGAAATTTTAGGTCTGGTATACAATGTGTTTTTCTAATAATTGCACTGCAGAATCATGGTGGAAGGAGAATGTTTATTTAAAATCCCTAATATGCTTTCCAAAATGACCAATACCTTTTCTAGAGCTAGGATAGAGTAGGACAAGAACACTGCATTTCCTTTGAAAGTAGCCATTGAAGCTTGCAAGTCAGTTTTCTTTTTGAAACAACAGATCACCTGCTGTCCAGTGGAGGCTGAATTTTTAACTTTGAATAACTGGGAATCTTTTTTCTGATAGTAAAATTCTTTTTTTAAATTTTCTGGACTTGCAAAATTAAGACAATCGAAGCGGATGAGGCAAAAGCAAAACGTGTAAAGACCTGACATAAACTTGTGACTTTGTCAACACTGCTGAAGTGTTCGACTGAGCCAGTGATTCTGAGAGCTTCAGAAATTGCAAGCAAATAAGAGCTGTGAGAAATGCCTTTTTCCTTTTTCCAGAAGGCTTCGTATTTTGCTTGTGATATTTCTTTGGTTTTTAGGAAAGTTGTGTGTCATAAATATATCACATAATGACGTAAGTGCATCTGTCACATTTCACACAGACTGTAACTGAATTCTGAAATCTGACCTTTCCGTTTTCTTTTTTTGTTTTTGCCAGGAGTCAGGCACAAATTAGTTCTTTCGCTAATGAACCTGCCAAGACTGCTCCTGAGATGACATATGTTACGGGCCTTGTTCTTGGTATGTATAGAAACCTAACGATGCAAAGTTAGCCTTTTTTTTGCATATTTTACTTGTCTTTGAGAATAATTAAAAACCTAGAAAACCTAGCCTTTTCTTCATGCTAATTTTCCCCGATCCTGGTAAATAAATATTATTGACACAGAGAAAATAAATAAAAAAAAACCCACACCTTTTCTCACTTAATGTCATGGAGCTTTCTGCTGAATTTTGAAGAGCCCAAGGTACTTCTTAGTTATCGTTAGTAGTGTAAGGCCCAGAGACATTCTTATTTTTTTTTTTTTTTTTATGATGCAAGGTATAGGCAAAACATTAACCCGCATATTGTCAATGATGCCTACAACCCGATACTCCAATATTAACTGCAGGACTATGGGAAATGGTGGTGTTCACAACCGTGTGCAGGAACACATGGTTCTGATAATCTCTTGTGGCTTACATGTAGCCGTTATATTTACCAGTGAACATTATTACTGAGATGAGTGGAGAGAAATACTGTTGATAAAACAGCATTCCTGGCAATATTCAGAAAATGAGGCAAGAATAAGAAAATTGGTTCTTCAGATGCTAGGCTTTGAAAGCAAGCTAGATTGGAGCTGGTGGGAAGATCGGATAACAGTTGTCAGCATTGCTTTCTATTTATTTTTATGTTTGAACATCCCTGATCTTCAGTGCTGTATGTGGCAGGACACTTTTCCCAGCTGTCTGAAAGCAGCATTAGAACAACGGTGTTGCAACTGTCAGCCTCTCTGATCTGTTCTCAGCCATCTCACTGTAACAACCTGAGCACACAGAGTTATGCATTTGTCTTCCTTGCAGTCCTGGTTAGGAGTAGACTAATACAGAATAAACTGTACTGTATAAAGATGGAAATTTGTGGAAATAGGAGGTGATTTCAGACTCCCCAAAATCAGCAGCCATGAGGTTATCTTGCATGCTTTGGTCACTTTGCAATCCCTACACAATGACTGAAAGAAAATTCAGACAGTCATGAATCATGGGGGTATTTTTTTCCTTTTTTCTCCTTCTTTGCAGCCTGCTTCACTTTACTGGTCAGGTGTAGTTCACTGGTGAGCCAGAATGATATTTTGTTGTTGTTGATTTGTTTTTTACTTTTTTTAAAATTATTTTTATTAATAGAATCATAGAATGGCTTGGGTTGGAAGGGACCTCAGAGATCATCTAGTTCCAACCCCCCTGCCACAGACAGGGCTGCCAGCCACTAGCTCACCAGATCAAACTGCCCAGGAACCCATCCAGCCTGGCCTTGAACACAGCCAGGGATGGGGCAGCCACAGCTTCTCTGGGCAGCCTGTTCCAGCGCCTCACCACTCTCTCAGTGAAGAATTTCTTCCTGATGTCCAACCTCAACCTCCCCTCTTTCAGTTTTAGCCCATTCCCCCTTGTCCTACCATTATCCACCTGTGAAAAAAGTCGGTCCCCCTCCTGCCTGTAAGCTCCTTTCAAGTATTGGAAGGCCGCAATGAGGTGTCCCCGGAGCCTTCTCTTTTCCAAGCTGAACAATCCCAACTCCCTCAACCTTTCCTCATAGGAGAGGTGCTCCAGCCCTCTGATCATTTTGGGGGCCCTCCTCTGGACCCGCTCCAACAGCTCCACATCCCCTCTGTACTGGGGTCCCCAGGCCTGGACACAGCACTCCAGGTGAGGCCTCACAAGGGCAGAGCAGAGGGGGACGATCACCTCCCTCTCCCTGCTGGCCACCCCTCTCTTGATGCAGCCCAGGATGCCATTGGCCTTCCTGGCTGCAAGAGCGCACTGCCGGCTCATGTCCAGCTTTTCGTCGATCACAACGCCCAAGTCCTTCTCCACAGGGCTGCTCTCAAGGAGTTCTTCTCCCAGTCTGTACACGCACCTGGGATTGCCCCGGCCCAAGTGCAACACCTTGCACTTGGCCTTGTTGAACCTCATCAGGTTCTCGTGGGCCCACTTTTCCAGCCTGTCCAGGTCCCTCTGGATGGCATCCCTTCCTTCAGGGCTATCAACTGCACCACTCAGCTTGGTGTCATCAGCAAACTTGCTGAATAACAGTAAACTCCACACTAACTGTGGGAAAATTACCAAAAGTTGGAAGGTTTTATTCAGGTTCCTTAAAATCCGTGGGAGATATAATCACTGTTTTCCTTTCACATACACATATCTGCCAATACTTCTCTGACTCCTAGTAGTCATGGGAACCATCTTAAAAGCGGAGCAATTTGCTTTCCTCCCTGTGGGTTTGACTGCCTTTAGTTTTGGCTTTCATTCTACTTCAGAGCAGTGCTTCATAATTCTGGAGTGCCACAGTGCATTTTCCTTAACTGAGCATTAGAGGGAAAAAAAAATTTCAAGTAACACTTTTTTTAGTTGTTATTATCACATAGCTTCCTGACTATACAAAAACCAGCAAACAAGAGAAATAACAATGAGAATTATAGTAGTTCCAACTGGCATATTCCAAACAAACTTTTTGTTCAGTCAGTGTGGCTACAGCATCCTTACACAAGCCGTGATGGTGTGCTCTGCTGAGTTTCGTGTTTTGACTTGACTGAAACTCCCATGTTTTTGTCCAGTACGTTTGTGTATTTTGTGGAATGTTTACACATTGTAACACCATTTCCATTAGGTGATCAGGACCTGGAACTTCTCCAGAGGAAAAAAGAGAAATACAGGCAGGAATTAATTGAACAGATGGCTGAGCAACAGCGCAATAAGAGACGGTAATGGAAAGTCACCATGGTTTTTAAAAGATAATGTCTGAAATGTAAAGGAATTTCATTAACTGAATGTGGTAAGAGTGATTTTCATAAATAAGGAATTCTAGCTAGGTAGGTAATACTACACCTGATGAAGCTAGTGGGCATGAGAGCTTTAGTTTGTCATAAACAGATTCACCAGCTCTCAGTGAAACTGAAGAAAAAATAGATTTTTATTTAAAAAATTGATTTTTAGTTTCTTAGGGATGAAGAAGCTCTAGCTGGAGATAACTTTCTTGGTGGTATAAGAGTGTGCCATTACTTTGCAGAGCTGAAAGTGAATCTTCATATCCCTCCAATTTAGGAAAGTAACCTTTCAGTTCCAAAGTACTTGACTGTATGACTTAAGCAGAATAATAAATACAAAATTCTTACTTACCTTTTAGTAGCTGCATGCTGACTGGTAGTAGAGATGTATACTGACACACCTGAAAGTACTGTGATGGAAAGTTACACATACTGAACAAGTCTGAGACTTGAAATTACGATGTACTAGTTACTGCTGTACTTCTGAATAATGCACTGGAGTAAGTTAATTTTAAGCTGTATATTACTGCAATGTGAATAAAGATAACTTTTTAAGAAAGGTACTGAGAGGTGGTAGTAAAAAAGCAGTGTGAGATTTTTCCTTTTTTGGTAGTTGAATTTTTATTAGGTGAAACAGATGAAGGCCAAATACTTCTTGAGTGCTGTTTTCTTACAAAGAAGGTACAATGTCCTTCTTTCCCGACTCCAGAAGACATCAAGGACAAGCATATCTTGTTAGTAGAAACATGTCTTGTTCTACTTGTCATGTTTTAGGCTTGTATCCATTACAGAGTTGTGAGTCTGTGCTTTGAAGAAATGAGTAGAGTTGTTAATGCTTTCTGACTTGATTCTTTAATTTTTTATTTTTAAACAAAAACAGTGAGAAGGAGCTTGAGCTCCTAGTCGCTGCTTCTGGAGCTCAAGACCCAGAAAAGAAGGTGAGGAATTTGTCGTTTTTTCTTTCCCCCCTGACTTAGATGGACTTATTTCTAATCTAATGTAGTGTTTAGGATTAAAAGCATTTTTGTATGATTTTATAAAAAGCAAGATGTTTAACGTTGTAAGGCTTCATGCAGAGTTACTGCTGTCTCCACTTCCTTATTAAGGTGATTCTTCCACTAAGAATTTTGATTATCACCATGTAGGAGCAGACTGTCAGTGCCAGTAACATCAGCAGCAGACTGCTTGGCACACGCCTACTCTGATTTGCATGTGTGTGTTTTTGAAGAGGCCAAACCCGATGCAGCTTGGGTGCAGTAGATTTCTGCTGTTGGGGATGAAGGACAGATAACTTTACCAAGCAAGAATAGAGTGGTTAATAATTCAGCTGGGTACCAGCTTAAATTATCAGTGGTGCTGTTTTTTGAGGGCACCTACAACACAGAAAGAAAACTGAGCTGCTTCTGGAGAGTTCGGTGGGCATGAAAGGAGCTCTCATTTTTCTGAAAACTGAAAGTGAATGAATTGCTGTAGCTTACTGTCAGCAATGCAGTCAGCATTTGAGGCAGGAGACTGGAAGTGCACGTAGATAAGCAACTAAGCAGAAACAAAATTCTTGCTTCGAAACGGAGAGAGAGAGAGAGCATGATCAAGTGGCCCAGCTGCATGTTCCTGCCCTCTGCTTAAAGCATCTGTGGCATCTGTTTGAACTTGTTCTGTGAACTGATTCAGTTTGGTTGGCTGGCAAAAATCTGAATATCTTTTGTTGCTCTCGTTGGCTTAGAGCTAACCGGGGATTCAGATGGTGAAAAGGAGAGGGAGGGAGTGTATGGATGGGAAAAGAGGAAAAAGTGAGCAGAGAGTGCTGGTGCTTTTGGCTGCAGCAGGGCTGTGAAGTCAGCATGAGCAGTCTTATCTGATCAAAGCTGCACAGCCACTAACGTGCTGTGGTGAAGCACTCCATATACTGCGTACATCTCAGACTGAAAAGTACTTGTATGAGAAAAATTACATCCAGAGCAAGTTCAGGACATGTATAATGTTTAAAAACCATTGGTTTGGCTGAAAGCCTGCAATTAAGTAGAATTGCTGTGTTCATTAAGCAGCAGTCGCTGTTAGCTTTACCTTGCTTCGCAGGGAGAGATTCTGATTTTGGTGGATTTCTTGATTGTTTCCAGGTAGGTTAAATAGCAATGCCTGATTCAGAATATATGAACTTAGAGCGTTGTATGTGCTGCTTGTTAGAAAGAAAACAGTCCCCAGGATGAACCCACTGCCATGGCTACGTCTTTAATTAGCCACAGAGCTGAAATCTGGGGCACTCTGGGAACAGTCGGCGTTAAGCTTGTTAGTAAGAAAGGCTCTCCTAAATGATCTCCTGCTCAAGATACTGGATTTGCAACAATAAGTTAAAAGAAACAAGTCTGTAGATGGCTTTATGATTTTAAATTGCTGTAGCTCATGTTAGCAGATTTCATATTCACATCTAGAAATTTGAAGTTAAATGTTAAAAAAAAAAATGTCTAGGAGATTTTGCAAATTTTAATCATAATGCTGTAGTGTGTGACTGGTGAGTACTAACTGCCTTGTGTGTACTGTCTTGCAGCTAAGTGATGAGGAGGTAAACGTTTAATGTTTTGCTGGAATACTTTCAATACTGTAGGATAGACAGTTTGCCGTTAGATCATTAATATTTAGTTGGTGCTGGTATTACTGAATGTGCGTGCATGGTAGTTGAAGCACTACAATGTTAGCGCGGGTAAAGTCAGCAACGTAATCTGATTGTACTTACATAGCGTGTGATGGGATTTTGGTTGTGTTTTGGTCTTTTGTTATGCTGGCTCATTTAAGCAAACATTGGAGTGTTTGTGTCTAGCAGCTGGTGTAGGGGCATTGGGTATGACAGGGTAGTTTGAAGCTGACTGACTTGCATGCCTTTGCATTACTTGCATGTTGCCTTTGACTATTTTCTGAGGCTACCAAATATCAATAAACATTTGATACTTTTATTTAAAATATAAAACAAAAAACTTGTAATTGTTGTGCTTGAAAAGATCTAATAGAATCAAAGGAACCTAAAAAGTAATGATATTGCAAGGAAATGTTTATTGGAAAAAGTCTCAGTGTGTGTTTGTCTTTATTCTTACTGCGAGCTATTTTAGTTTCAGTGTGGGGAGGGGAGTTCATAAACTGTTCCTGTGCACAATATGAGGATGCCGTTGGTGTAGGAAACTGGCTGCTGTAGATAACCTGTACTACAGACAGATCAGTAAATACTTCTTTTCCTGGATAACAACTAGGACCATATACTTCCTGAAACCTGCCATAGCCTTTTTTTTTTTTTTTTTTTTTTATGAAATCAGTGATAAAAATACTATATCTCCTTGTAGTAGATTTCCAGTAGTTCACTGTCAGAAAAAAGAAAATGCGTTTACTAGAGATTTGAACAGGTAACTGAGAACTGGTGGAGTATTTACTGCAGTCTTAAGGAGGTTCAGAGTATTCAATGTTAATAACAAGTTAACTGTTTTTTTTTTTTGTTTTTTTTTTTTTCCTGCTACTTTTTTCTTTTCTCTCTTTCAGCCAAATAGATTGAAGCAGTTTGGCTTGACAGCAAGAGCTTCTGAAGAGAAAGCACCCCCCGAGAGGCCCAGGGTTGCTTTCCAGACTCCCGTGTCCATGCCTTCTGTCTCTCCAGTGCACGAAGACTTTCACAGAGGGCTAGCCAGCACACTCGGTGAAATAGCGGCTCCCAGGTACTTGACCATCATCTCCATTCTGCGTGCTAAATAAGATTGGTGCTCAGCATGTTAGTTCTGCCTAGGCCAGAGCTCGGTAGTGTTAATTCTTCTCTGAGGAACTATGACGATAGTCTTTTACAATTGCCAAAAAAAATCTCTTTAAAAGTAAATGGCTTTTACTGAAAACACTTTTTAATACTCGTCTTTTTTTTTTTTTTTTTTTTTTCCCATATAT